>JADLZN010009505.1:0-141931 GCA_018155175.1 Sinocyclocheilus anophthalmus | reverse complement strand
ATTGGTGGATTTTTGTTAAATGTGAGCCAAAATCATCACAATTAAAAGAACCAAAGACTTAAACTACTTCAGTCTGTGTGCATTGAATTTATTTAATACACGAGTTTCACAATTTGAGTTGAATTACTGAAATAAATGAACTTTTCCATGACATTCTAATTTATTGAGATGCACCTGTACACACACCCTGCTATGTGTAAGCATTAGGGCTAAACCGAGATTGTAATTTGTACTTATTATGCGTTGAATATTTGTAGTTTTGACTGCTTTTATTGTCCTCATTTTTAAGTCGCTGCATCTGCTAAATGACTAAATGTAAATGTAAACGTCCTAACATGAGATCAGCAGATCTTAAACAGATTTTTTAATTTGTGTCCCCACACAACAAATCTAAGAGGAGAGGAAGGTTCTTTCCTACATCTTCACTCAGTGGCGACGATGCCTCTGTTGTCAAGGTCTCTGTTGCCGATGTTGTATGTATGTTTACATGGCGGAATGTAATTTTTCATTTTTAAAAATGTTTGTGTGCTGCTGCGTGTGCCCTGTGTGTGTAATAAGCAAAGTGTACGCACGTTGTGCACCCACCTATATGTGCATATTACTAACGCGCTCTTTAAATAACAAAGAAAAAATATTGCGCCAGACTTCAGACCAGGTTTGAGTTGGTCTACGGCACTATGGTCTATTTTCAGTTCCTCTAAATAGCAATCCGCCTGAACACACCTCTTTTTTAGACCAGCACGCCCATGGGCGCACAAATGGGTGCAAATGCATTTGCTATTTAAAGAGGTCATATGATGTTGCTAAAAAGAACATTATTTTGTGTATTTGGTGTAATGAAATGTGTTTTATGCGGTTTAAGGTAAAAAAACACCTTATTTCAATGACTGTAAATTTATTGTCTTCCTCTATGCACCGCCTTTCCTGAAAACGCTTGATTTTTTACAAAGCTCCGGTTTTGAAATGAGGTGTGCTTGATGGCCAGTATCAGTGCATTGTGATTGGCACAATACCTCAAGGTTGTGATGGAAATGTTACGCCCCTTGCCATACTGTGATGCCCTGTCCGGCCGGAGCGACGAGACAAAAACATTAAAACCCATTATAAACTAGGCATTTGTTGCATCCGAAGGGGACATAATTACTGATTATAATGACTTATACTGTTTTTTACGCGTTGCATCATGCCGCGTAAACACAAAACCATGTCTGCATTTGTGATTGGAGAAATTACAAACTACTCTACACTGCTCAAAACCCGCGTTTGTGAATTTGTCGTGGCAAATCCTTGAAATAAAAAACTCACTTTATAGTCTGTGAGTCAGAAACAGCCGGCATTGTAGTCTACTCTCCCGGATCAGGAAACAGTCCTCCATAAAATGCACTGGACACATCGGAATATTTGGGTTGAAATGTTCTGGAACAGTGTTGTAAATGCAACTTAACCACTGATTTATAGTCGCGTCCTCTTTTGGAAGGCCACCCCATGTGACGAACCCCGGCTAGACTAAGTTAATCACGTTGTGAAAGACCGATCCGGCGATCCACAGACGAGAAGGTGATATATTCATTAGCGAACAGCAAGGTCAGCTCCAGGCATGATCCTTTGCAAACAAAGTAGTTTCGCTTTCACAACGAAACACACAGCGGCCTTAACGACCATGGCGGCGGTGGCAACAACAATATTACAGCGAGAATAAAAGTTAAGCCTTCATTCTTTGCATGAACATTTGGGCGCCGTTATGAAAAACTTTCCACATCATGACGTAGATATGTGGGGACGTGTTAGAACAAGCCGTTTTAGGTAAGACTCTTAACTTTCATAAAGAATATTTCTTTGGATTTGAGACTTTAGTCTTTGTAACTTTACAGATCTTCCTTATGCACCAAGAGCTTGTAACAGTCCAAAGAGAAAGGAAAAATTGAAATCGCATCATATGACCCCTTTAAACAACACGGCTCAGGACGGGAAAATGAGAACTGCGTCAGGCTGAAACTAGCAAAAACACTTGCGCCACGCATTGCGCCGGGTGTATGATAGGGCCCACCGTGTTAACTGTTTTGAGAACAGTGACCTGAGTCTGGGAAATGTGTCAAATCAATATATTATTTATTTTTATCCAATCTGGGTACATGTTTAGTAAATGGTGCTTATTTAGTAGATCAGGGTTTCTTTGTTATGGTCTTCTTGCATTATTGACAAACTATTTTCCTGTTTAACACTGTAAAGCTGCTTTGACACAATAAGTATTGTATAAAGCGATATACAAATTAAGGTGACTTGACGATTTCTCAAACAGGTTCGTGAAGGAACTGCAGGGGAATTGTGAACTGATGAAAAGCTAATAATTATATTGAATATAACGTTAAATAATTGGGGTTGCACAATCAGACCTGTATATGATAGAACTTATTTGATTGTGTTCCTAAAAGACCTGTCTAATGTAATGTGGACTGAGACAAACACAACTGAAAAGAGGTTTGAGTCCAGCTGCAAAGTCAAAATAGAATACAAAAAAATATTAAATATTATATAACATCAAAAGATCATATAACATGAGAGAACTGAAAATGCATATTATCCAATTATTGATTCTAATAAGAGCACTTGCCAACTAACTAAATGAGGACAACATAATGCTGAAATCCAATCAAAATGGTAAAATAAAAGGTAACGCTTTAGATTACACCCCTTAATGTAATGCATAAGTAAACAGAATTTACAGCGTAACTTTTTTGTAATTGCAAAGGAACAATATGCGAAGTTTGGGAAATAAAGGAGTAATAATCTGTAAAATTACAAATTATTTCTACTGTAAGTATTTTGAAACTAAGGGGTACCTATTCCAATATTACAAAGTATGTATGACCTAACAACAATCTTATATTTGCAAGTGATTTAGCAAAAACATTCACTGTGTACTTTTTTATAGCCTACACATATAAAACACCTTGGTAATTGTTTCAATCCAAACGCTCGACGTGAATGAGAGCATGCAGCAAGTCATGTGAGTTCAAACGTGAACGGTTCTGTGTGCAATGAAATCCGTGACTGGGGTGCTTAAGACATGAACGTGTGGAAAATAGGAGAAAACTAATCGAAGCGCGGTCAAAGACCGCAGTAAAGATAGTTTGCGGTTTGATATTCAGATTTCTTTTGGCTATAGCTATATTTGGCTATATAAATATAGTATTTATAAATACTCAGTGCGCTGTCATAGACATGCAAATAATACCGAATATCATTCTCCATGATTTGTGAATTCAGGTGACGCTGTCCTTCAGGCCGGAATCAGGGGGGGTTTTTCGTAGCGACTCTTAATTTTATAATGCCTATACCTCCAAAAGTTGGACACTTAAAGGAATGAAACCAGTGTCATCTTCACCAGCTTGATCTGTGAATTTTTTCACAGCAAAGCTCTTGTCCGTAAACCCCTTGGTAAGTCAGCTAGTTAGGAATGTGAAAGAAAGGCTTTCTTCATGTTTAACGTCTATTACCAATAAACACGCAGACTGCTGGAATACAAAAACATTGTTTTAGGTCGAGCTCAATATGTGAAAACGTTCACAATCGCATTTTATCGCGCGGCAGTGTTTTTCTTTGCTATGCCCCCCATTTTTTGTATAATAATGTCATACGGTGCTGTTCCAGTTAATAACGGTTTCCAATTCATTAGGTAAATGAGCATATACACATATACACTTGTACACTTTGTTTGACAATAAAGTTTTGGTTGTACCTTTCCTTGAGTACTTGGCTTCAATATTCTGATTTGCGAAAGTTTCACAGTATCAGTTAACCCTTTCTTGACCCCTTAACTTAATTCGTCTGGGGAAAAAAAACTTTCACAGTTCACTACGGTTCAGCTGACCCTTCCCTGAGTCATGTATATCATTATTTTGATCTGTGAAAACATTTACAGTTCAGTACGGGTCAGCTGAAACTTTCTACTACCTGTAGGAAGGCACATTCAAGCTATAGTTTTATCTGATTTTGATCAGAACCTGGTGCGCGCATGTATAAGAGTTACGTAAATGTTTCACATGAGTGGGTCGATATGAATACAATGATACATAACACATACTAAGGCCTTAAATCAGTGAAATGAGGAGCATCGCTCAGATCACCTACACAGTGCTGAAAAAGGGGATTACTTCGCCCAAGATCAGACCGATTCATACTGGTACCATTTATATGAGCTGCTAAACCCGAGATTTCGTCGTCAGAAAATAGAATTGTGCTCTACTAACACAGAAATCAGGATTTCTTCGCTAAAATCAGGTTAGTTTCTTATCGTACGATTTAAACACATTATAGCACTGAAAACTTTCTACTGCTTGTAGGAAGGCACATTCAAGCTATAGTTTTATCTGATTTCGATCAGACACTGGTATGCGCATGGATAAGAAGTTACTAAAACTTATGAGACAGACACATAAGATTGATTACTGGGTCTGCTTGCAAGCAATGTTTAAAACGACGCCACCGTTCTAAATTACTGCTCGTACTGCATAAGTAGGAAACTATTGTTTTCCCTAGCCATGTGATGCTGGATTTTCGGGCTAGCTTGTCAAAGTTTCTGGGGGTCACATCATGCGCCGCTGCGGGGATGCTTGGAAGGGACCCCCCTCCTTTCTGTGGTTGCTGGAGGTATTATGGTTCTGTCTGCTGAGTTGTTAAGCAGAAAGTGTTGGCTCCCCCCTTCGTAGCTTGGTGCATATGAGGGAGTTTGCACGGCTGAATGAGGATGCAGGAGTAGGGTGTCTCTCCCACTGCGTTTCCTTTTGCAGCCTATAGAGTCCCTGAGTTATCTTCGGAACATGTCAAGCTTGTCTTGAATGTTGTTCAGCTGCTGGATCAGAGTCACAATTCTGGCAACTTTGTCTAAGAGCACAGAATTTGCTGCTTTAATAGTAATTATGTGTGGGAAAGTTTCCTTTCCAGGTCCCTTCTGGCTACCTTTTCCAGGTGCTCTTGCTGTTCAGCAGCTGTCAGAGCCTTTTGAAGTTTATTGATTTCCTCCTGTAACTCCATTCTACTGGGGTCCTTGTGGGCTACCGCCGTGATCTGTTGCTTGAGATAATTTAACTCCTGTTTCAATCCCATGAGGTTGTGAGCCAGGAAGATAATGACCTTGGCGAGCATTTGTAGCCACAACTCTCGCCCGAGTCCTGAGTCTGAGGCACACTTCTCTCTGTGTCCAGTTGCTTTTGGCTCAGTAGGTGGTCGTCGGCCCTCGGTAGGGGGTGTTCCTCACAACGCCTAGCCAATCCTCTTTGGTTTGCATTCTGGGCAGTTAGTCTGAGCAACTGCAACATTTTGACACACTTGTGTTAAGAGTAAGGGCTAGAGACTACTACAAGATCAAAACAGAGTGTGGAGCTAGGTTTTCCAGCTAGGTTTTCGCCAGGTGTGCTTAGCTGAAATATTAGGTTATTATATTAGCTGTGAATGCTAAGATAGGTTTAGGTCAGCATATGTTTGCTGGAAAAGGGCGTACAGCGTAAACAGGGTTGTGATTGATGACTTAAGACTACTCTTAATGTCAAATTATCACTCAGAATTTACTAACGGTTCCCCAAACAGGCTTAATCTCAGAGGTATGAAGGAGAAACGGGAAAAGCAGAAGGAAAGGAGAGCATTTCTATTCAGATTAAGCTTATTATTTGGTACTCAGGATGATAGTTATGCCCTAGCGTTTGTATAGATGACTTTGTAACAGGTCATAAAAAGTAGGGCACATGTTTGAAAATAAACAAAAAAATAGAAATGTCTCTGGTTCCTTTTGAGGTTCAGAGAGAACATCAAGGGGGCATAACATGTAAATGGATTTAAAATTAGCTGACTGCTATTATTAAAACAAGGTAATCAATCTGGTATTAGGAACAAATAGCAGCACTAGTGATTAGTGTGTTACTAAAAGCACCCAATACCTTAATGAGTCTTTCCTCGATAGACAGTTAAGATTTAATTAAATTTAGATTTAATTAACTAGAAACTAAGCAATAGCATTCAGGAAGGAAACATCTAAGATAGTTAAATTCGCTGAAACGAATTGAAGATTGAGAAACATAGAAAAAAAAGAAAAAGAAAGGGGAAAAATCAGAAACCAGGGATTAGGTTAAATTAAAATTACTTCACACTGCATACACACATGCTGTATTTAAAAGCTTCAATTAAAGAGTGTTAACCCCTAATTGTTAAAGCTATTTGGTAGCTTAGCCTAAAATGAAACTATGCTAAGTCGTGTTAGCTTAGCTGCTTCAAGTGGTTTGTTTACAACATGGCGTGTTGTGCTATGTGAAGTTAGCACTTCCTGTGACAAGTTGTTGTCACGGTAACCAATGCATGCCAGTGCAATTAACACAGTTTAGTATCTGCCTATTTTAAAAGTTGCCCACAGTTTTAGAACGTGGTGCTTTCGGTGAGTGCTTCTCTAATGTAACAATAATCTTCTTGCACTTGTTTAAAGAATTACTAAACGTGTTTACTGTAAGTTAAAACCGGTTTAAACATATATGTAGTTATGTTTGCCTCACACATGAGTACTAAAGTACAGTATTACACCTTTAATTTCACTCAGCGAGTGAAACACATAATGACCACCAGGTTGCTTGTATATATATGCAGTCAAAGTGTAGATGAATTGCTTCAATCTAATTATAAACTATAAGGCCTTTATGCTGTAGAAAGAGGAAATACATAAAGACTCTTCCAATCATAATAGCGGTACCAATTCAAACCCCCACTTTATCTGCATCTAAACAAGCCAGCAAACAGGGACACAACAGCGCATCACAAGTCACGCCCTATTTTAACCTGGACTATCAAGCACACACTTTTAAGTTGACAGTTTTTAAACTCATAACTTTCGTTTTATCATGCCCGCATTCTCCACCAATTGTAACGAATCAGCTCATGGGAAATATGAATAATTAACCATAACTAGTAATAATTAATTATTCATATTTTAGATCCACTGTAGATATTTACTTGACCTCTCAGGGTCAACTGTCTGTCAATTCTAAGAACGTTAATTTCCTGGTTAAGGGAAATAACTTCTTACTGTACAATTCTACAAAAAGCTTGTAGTGTAAATCTTGCATAATAAGTGACTCCGGTTATAAGCAAACAATGAACACGTCAAGTGTGATACAAGTAAGGTTTTATTAACTACATAAACACTTAAACTAGTCCAACAGACTACATAAACACATAAACTGGTCTAACATACACATATACACGTAAACTGGTCTAACATACACATCCACACACACACACACCACACACATACAGTTGGTATAGGAAAGGGTTAAAGTTTAACTCAGTACAGAAAGAGGCATAAAGAATGAATTTTATGGAATCATTTGCATATTCAGCAGATCTACACCTGAGGGATACGTCAGATTCTTAGTTCAAACACACCTTTGTAAAGGTGTAACTGATACTTAATGCATCAATTAATAAGACTAAGTTTGATACTTGCGAGTCTCGTCTGTCTGAAAGAGATTCCTGATGCAATCTTAAGGTTTCCAGTTGATCTTTGCTGAAGTTAGTTGATGAAAAGAACCAGGTTGAGTCAGAGAATCTTTGGTGAATGGAAAAGTCAAGGCCGAAAAGGCCTGGCACAAAGCTTTGGTATCCTGAAGCATTTTCTCACATCTTCATCCTAGCATCTGACCGAACCACTGACTGGGGCGGGTCACATGAAGTGTGGCCTTTAAAGCCTGCAAAGATTCACGCCTCTCAAGATGGGCTTGTCCAATGAGGACGTCCGGAATCTCAAGTGGGAATTCTGAGATACTGGGGCATTTTTATGGCCCTTTGTTTGAAAGCATGGTAATTTGCATATGAAGCTTGTGTAAAAATTATTAAAGACTCTTACTCTAACGTCTTAAACATACAATATACACTCTCAATTAGATCATCCGAATACGAATTCATAGATACTAGACATGGTAGAGTTACTTAAAGTGAAAGGATGACAGGAATGGGTTCCCTCACAAGCATACTAAAATAGTCTAAAAATATCAAAGACAAAATACACGATGACAATAATATACCCAATGACCTGAAGGATCATGTGTGTTCATTCAAAGAAAGGTTTTCCTATTAATTAATTAGCAAAGAAAAGTCCTTCCCTTGTGGATTTTCCTTATGGGCAAGGAAGCGATTTTCTTCACCTAAATTCCAGGAGGTCGTAAACGTATCGGGTGTCAGCATTGCTATGGACCAGGGGCCTGTTCAGCTTCCTGGGGTGTTACAGAGTATTTGTTAAATCTAGCTAACAAAATATATATTGTGTGTTTGAGTGGTCCAGACGCTACAACTGTGAAACTTTCGCAAATCAGAATATTGAAGCCAAGTACTCAAGGAAAGGTACAACAACCAAAACTTTATTGTCAAACAAAGTGTACAAGTGTACAGTATATGCTCATTTACCTAATGAATTGGAAACCGTTATTAACTGGAACAGCACCGTATGACATTATTATACAAAAAAAACGGGGGGCAGAGCAAAGAGAAACATTGGCACGCGATAAAATGCGATTGTGAAAGTTTTCACCAATCGAGCTTGACCTAAAACAATGTTTTTGTATTCCAGCAGTCTGCGTGTTTATTGGTATTAGATATTAAACATGAAGAACACCTTTCTTTCACATTCCTTATCAGCCGACTTACCAAGGGGTTTACGGACAAGAGCTTTGCTGTGAAAAAATTCACAAATCAAGCTGGTGAAGATGGCACCGGTTTCATTCCTCTAAGTGTCCAATGTTTTCGGCCCGAAGGACAGCGTCACCTGAATTCTCAAATCATGGAGAATGATATTCGGTATTATCAGAATCAGAATCAGAATTAGCTTTATAGACAGCGCTAATATATGCGCAAACACACTAGGATGGTGTGGGGGGGGGGGGGGTTACCAGGGCTCCTGTATATAAACACACATGCTTACATACATACACATCTGACATGAGAACAGAAAAAACATTTAAATAGTAAGACTTAACAAAAAATAATGTGTATGAATCTGGAACAGTAGATTTATGTACAGATTTGTGCATTTGTACTCTATATAGAACTGTATAAATAAGAGATATCCATATGTATTTACATAATACTTGAGAAAAAGGCAATAATTAAAGATGTAGAATGAATTACGGAAATTAATTACAGAACACAGGTAATGATTCATGTGTTAGCTGTTTAAGCTGGAGATGGCATTGGGGGAAAAAATGTTTTTATGCCTAGATGTTCTAGTGCGCAGAGATCTGTAGCGTCTGACTGAAGGGAGAAGTGCAAACAGGTTGTGGCCGGGGTGAGAGGGGGTGCGAGGGGTCTGTGATGATGTTACCTGCCCGTTTCTTCACTCTGGAGTTGTACAAGTCCTGAAGACACACCAATGATCCTTTCTGCTGTCCTAACAGTCCGTTGCAGTCTTCTTAAATCTGATTTGCTGGCAGACTCAAACCAGACAGTTATAGAAGAGCACAGAACCGACTCAATAATAGCTGAGTAAAACTGTGTCATCTGTGCCTGTGGCAGGTTGAACTTTTTCAGCTGACGAAGGAAGTACAACCTCTGCTGGGCCTTTTTTACAATGGAGTCAATGTGAATGTCCCACTTCAGGTCCTGAGAGATGGTTGTGCCCAGGAACCTGAATGACTCCACTGCAGCCACAGTGCTGTCCATGATGGTGAGTGGGGGGAGAGCAGGGGGGTTCCTCCCGAATCTCCACAGTTTTGAGCGTGTTCAGCTCCAGGTTGTTGTGACTGCACCAGACAGCCAGCTGCTCGACCTCCTGTCTATAAGCAGACTCGTCTCCGTCCTGGATGAGACCGATGACTGTAGTGTCGTCTGCAAACTTCAGGAGCTTGACAGAGGGGTCAGTAGAGGTGCAGTCATTTGTGTAGAGGGAGAAGAGCAGTGGGGAGAGGACGCAGCCCTGAGGAGCTCCGGTGCTGATGGTGCGGGTGTTGGATGTGAGTTTTCCCAGCCTCAATAGCTGCTGCCTGTCTGTTAGGAAGCTCGTGATCCACTGACAAATGGAGGTGGGTACAGAGAGCTGTCTGAGTTTATTCTGAAGGGTGTCCGTGTGTATTATTTGCTTGTCTATGACAGCGCACTGCGTATTTATAGCCAAAATAAATCTGAATATCAAACCGCAAACTATCTTTACTACGGTCAGACGAGGGACAACTTTGAAACAGTCTGGAGTGTGTTCCTTTAAAACTGGAGCAGTGAATGTGGTGAGCGCGAACTGGAAACAGCTGGAATGGCGCATGAGACGAGTCTATCCGTGTTTGCGGCGCTCATGACAGGAATATGTGTGGAAAATACAAGAAAACTAATCGAAGCGCAGACGAGGGGCAACTTTGAAACTGTCTGGAGTGTGTTCTTTTAAAACGGAGGGTTTTGTCCGAGTATGTTCTCACATCATTGAGCAGTGACTGATGAGCGGTAAAACCGGGAACTGAAATAAGTTAGTCAAAATGGTGCTTGAGGACATGGATCAAAACGGTAAAATCAAAGATGTTAAAATCCTGTCAGTTCACTATAATACAAAGTTTAATCTTGACTTTCAGTGTTTATTACTGTGTTTATTGGCGTGATGGTTTGGCCATAATAGTTTAACTTCGTCAGTGGGTGAAAAACATGAACAAATTGAACAAAATCTATTTATTCTTAAACAAGCTTTTCAAAATAAATTGGTTTAACTGTATAATCTGTATAAATATGTTTTGAGAGTTGCTTTGCTTTTTTTCTGAACTAGTGTAATACATTTAAATTTTTTATTAGGCTATCTGTTGCCGGTGTTGTTACTGTTGTCATATTGTGTATTATTTTAATGTTTAAACCCATTTTGGGTTAATTTAACCCAGCAGTAGGCCTATAGTAAATTGCAAACAATATTTGAATTAAATAAAACAGTCCACCATGTTTATTGATACATTACCTGATATATAATGTATGTATGTATGGTATAAACAATCTTTTCAGAGCAATTTGCTGTAGCCATTTACCCTGTAACTACATGGAACAAGGGGGGCACAAGCACCACTTTAATTTACAACCCGCAAATGTTGTATTTACCCTGTAACTACATGGAACAAGGGGGGAACAAGTTGGACTTAAACACAGAACAAGTGTATATTTGCACAGTAATTACAGAGAAAAAATATTGCACTAGTTTTAATTTAAATTGTTTGATGGCCAATTTAAACCCTCTACTTTTTTTTGCTATAAAAAACATCACAGTAGGCCTATACATCCACTGAAATACAAATGTTGTATCATGTATTTTTTCTGCGAACAGCTGGAAAGAGGTAAGCTTGTTTTAAGCTGCATTGAACCTTGATGGTATATCGTGCAAAGTTATTTGGTGATAGTGGTGTTGAGAAGTTGCTGAAATCCATGAATAAGCTTTCATAAGGTAAGTAGACTCATGAATTATAAATCATAGCAGAAAATCATTTAACTAATTTCACTAGATGTCCAGTTTTGTTGTTCAGTAATCTCCATCATATCCATCCTTTAATAATAGAATGTGTACCCCATGGTTAAAAAATACCTATACGCCTATAATAAAATACCAATATAAAATTATAAAAAGTATATATCATCTTTCTGAATCTTTCCCAAACATAAGATTGCTGTTTAGGCCATACATACCACGCAATATTAGAATAGGTATCTCTTAGTTTCAAAATACTTACAGTATAAATAATAATAATAATTTTACAGGTTGTTACCCCTTTATTACCCAAACGTAGCACATTGTTCCCTTATACCTACACGTACATTCTTTATAGGTACACTATAATTACAGAAATGTACACTGTAAATTCAGTATACTTCCGTAGTTCTTTGCGGGTTGTAATCTAAAGCGTTACCAAATAAAAGTACACATTTCCTGTGTTGTATGCAGGTGACTAGCAGCAACAGCAATAGGATTTATTATTATTATTTAAAAAGTTTTATGAGAATATCCCCCTCTCAATATGATCATTAAAGTAAATAAATAAATAAAAAGAAAAGAAATAATCACATGCCAAACATTGGTTTTCACATTTATCATGTATTGAATATAACTAATAATGATGACTATATGTAAATTTAGGTTAAATTATTCATAATTTTTTTATGTTATATTATGATAATAAGTTTATAGATTCAAATGGTTAGTTTAAATAATAAAACTTCTTTATGGGACACTTAAGAAAGAAAGAAAAAAAGGTGGTATGGTAGCAGCACCTCTATCAGACCACATCCTGTTATGAATTTCTCTATACCTGCTGTGGTTTGGAGCTCTGTCACTCCTCATCTCAGTCTTTTTTTTAAGTCACACTCACTACAGAGCAGTCTTTTTTTCATGCAGTCAAGGATTTAAAGTTTTGTTCTAAACTAATCTGAGATCAGTATTAAATGACTTCTAACAGGGTATAAATAAAAATATACTCTATAAGAGGTATATTCTATAAATTGTCTTAAATATTCTATACTATATAAATTGTTTTAATTATGGGATCTTGATGTGCAGCAAAATCATTTTTGTGCATTATTCAATTCTGTGTATTTTCACTGTCTCTATTTTTGCTTACAGCCTGATGGATTTTTACAAGCAGAAAATGTTTTGTTGGTCCTGAAACAACACTGTTAAACATTTTTAATCTTAACATTAACTACCTAAACAAACTCAACAACCCTAAAAACAGAGAGAAATGAGTTTGATAATAATGCATTAAGTTTGCAAGAAGAATGCAAGATGCTTTAACCTCAAACCTAATCCTATACTAGGCACAGTAAGCTTGCAGGCATAATGAATCAAATGGTTACTTGTCATTTAGCAGACACTTAAGCCACAAACATATTTAGCACAAACATATTCTCACGGATCCCCTGAACATGCATAACATTAATTTATATTTTGCTCTGGTGGTAACAAGTCTCAGAGTCTTGCAATGCAACATCCCCAGTTAAATTATTAAATCTGTTACTCTAATACTACAGTATTAGACCCTTATACTATAGTATTACTCTAATTATACCAGATATGTTATTATTCAGGTAGCCTAAATTCTTTTCGGATTCTTGCTTCATCAAGACAATAGTTAATCTAAATGAGAAAATTTACTTTAGAAGAAAGACTGAAAATGTAACTAACACTTGCAGTGTGTTCAGTCTAAGACATTTTGGACCGCAGCAAGGTGCATGCTTAACATTGAGAAGCAACAAGCCTATGTTGAGTCAGGGCTTCCTCACACCACTATGTCTTCAACCACTAAGACCCCTCACATTTGCATGCTACAGCAGATTCGAGATCTATAGATGTGAGATATAGATATCAAATGTCAGACTATGAGATCTTGATTAGTTACAATATCAAGTATCTAGGACACATTCATGAGCTTGTGGGACTGAAATCTAAACCACTCAATTAGAGCAGTGGAAGCAATGTGCACAATTCTAAATATTATCTCAATGCAGTTGCTTTTCAGTTTGGTTAATGCCAGTTGTTTATTTCAGTGCTGAATCTTGGGGAAGTCATAATGCTTTGGTCACTTGAGAAAAAAAAAATAAGACAGAAAGTAACACAAAGATTGCTGCCATGCAGTCCGTAATGCTCATGTGAGACTCCTCCCCTCATTTCAACACTTAAAGCAGGAAAGTCGTGAATGCCCGTTAGTTCTTGTATGGCATTAATTCTATAACGTTTTAAGAACAGAAGATTTCAAACTGGTTGAATCTCCCATTGCCCAAGGTCAAAGGGTTCATCAGATCAGCAGTCAATGGTGGTAGAAATTATGTTTTAGCTGCCCTCTTCTTCCTCTACGGAGTGATTCAGTCCAGGTATGAACTTTAGAAGGTGTTTGCGGACACTACCTTTCCTGCCTCTCCTTGGCAGCGTCCCAAACATGGAAGAAGTTGAATTTTCCCAGCTCGGAGAGAGTGAATTGTTACTGCTGGTCAGGCTAACGCTGCGTGTTCTTGTCAGGGGCCGCAAGGCCCCCACTTCCAACTGGAAGAAGCCTCCATTTGGCTCAGTTGGGCTGAACGGACTTGAGTCATCAAATACTGATGACATGAAGGCTCCGTCCTCACTATCATCTGTCATTATACTACGGCAACTGCTGTCACTGGAAAAACGCTGCCCAGAGCGGCCAGTTGGAGATGAGAGAGACATCAGAGAGTCAACAGACAGATGCTGAGCACTTTCATTCAGATTACCTAGAACACAGACAGAGACACATGTAATCCTAATGTTATTCAACATCATCCTGTACAGCATAAGAGTATATCAGACAAAGGACACAGTTGGACATAGTGAGGGTTTCTTAATAACTTTGTTTAAGCAGCTTTTTTTAAACACCTTCAAAAACAAAGCAGGAACTCATGCACAACTATCACAAACCATACAAACCGTAGATAATCACTGAGGAAGCTACCTCATAAAAAGAACCAAGGGGATGTAAACCTTTACACATTCATCACTTGTGCATTATTCGTGTAAATGCATTTGTTTCAGATCCATGTTGCAAATCCAACTGGAACTCTCTCAGGGAGATATGCTCTCTTCTGTCAGACAGTGGCCTTTAACTGTCTGAACAGTTGTATATAGTTTTTTTTTTCTCACCTCGAGTAAGACGCTTTTCCTGAAGTGTGAGAGATTGCAGTTCCACCCATTTCTCACGAAGGGTTTGCTGTGCCGAGGGAAAACACAGAAACAGAGATCAGCATCTATGAGTCATTCTAGTGAATGTGTGTACAGTATGTTGATCAGCATTAATTTAGATGCTTCATCATGGAAACACATACACTAAATTACACACAATACAGACTGCCTGAGACTTCTCAGTCTTTCTGAGTAAAGTTTCAGCTTTGTGTAGATGTGGTAAACACACACAAACACACACAATCATGCACAAATACACACCTTAAGATAGCGCATCTTTTTCTCTAATTCAATTCTCTTCACAACACTCCCACTGACCGTCTCCAACCTTCACATAAAAACACAAGAAGAGAGACAAATTCTAATTAATATATGATGGTCAAAAGTTGTTGTTTTTTCTTAATTTTGACGGTTTTGTTGCATTTGTTACATCAGACTGTTACATCCGAGGACGTATCCAAGGTGTTTTATAATTGTGTACATGTGTTGGATGTGGTTTTGTTGCTTTCCTTCTATCTCTCTCCCTCGTCACGAGACAGGTGTTCCAACCAGCTGTGTTCAATCTGGTGATGCCCGCTGTGATTGGTTGATGCCGGGAAGGAGCAGAAGAATAAGAAGTGGTGGATCTGTGACGAAAGGGAGAGAGAGGCTTCTTTCCACCAGGGCTACTCTGCCTCCTGATTGCCCAGATTCATTTGTTGCTTTTGGTTGATTTAGTTCTGAGTAAGTGAACTCAGGATTTTGTTGTGCTCTTGAGCAGAAAGAGAACTGAAGTTGTTTAAAACCATTTTGATTATTTTTGTTTAACGTTAACTATGTTTGTTAGTTTTCTTATGTTCTTTTGGATTTAAGGGAATGTAGGTGGAGGGTGCCTTTTTTGTTTGTAATTCTTGTTTTCTCCTGGTTACGGGTAGACAGGAAGAGAGGGAAGTTTTTGTGTATTTTATTTTCAGATTATCTTTCTCTAGGTAATTTATAAATATCCTTGGGTTAGTTAGTTTGGTTTTGTTTGTTGTTTTGGCCTAGCTCTCCCCTGAAGTCTTTGTTCCCTATATGTATAATACTTCCTTTGAGATTTATTGTTTGGTTATCTTTTTCTTATCTATTCAAATTAAAAGAGATTAATTTGAATTGGTGTTTGTGTTGACTCTGGGTCAGGAGGTTGGATTGCCCTGGTTCTTTCTCCAAGGTTCTTTTTTTTTCTTTAGATGTTTTTCTTTATCTTTTTTTTTGTTACTGGCTCCCCAGCCCTAGATGGGAAGTTATGTAACAAGACCCACACAATATATAAACACATTTTTTAATTTGTTAATTGTTGGTTACTAGGGTGTTCTGGGTGGTTGCTAGGTGATTGCACAAAAGAGTCTTTGGCAAAGTTACATTGGCACATCAAAAGAGTTCTTGTCAAGTCTTTATGTCCCTAGATATGGATAGGGTTGCACCAGCCATTAGTAAGTTCTTAAATTGAATGAAGATGTCCACAGTAGAGAGTTAATAACTACTAGCTAGTTTGTAACTAATTTTGTACTTAATTTTGGTTACATTACATTTGACTAACATTTTTCGTAGTTAGTAGGTTGCAAGCTCTCCGGAAAGTGTGTATTTGCATAATATGTCTTTTACCTTCAATGATCCAAAAGCAGCCTACAAATTTGTGAGCAGAAGTTGTGTTGAAATGTCATGAATTTCAGTTTATCCTGCTAAAGTAGACTTACTATACTCATAAATAATAGGTGCAGCTGGCCCCAAGTCTCCCTAGGATTTTTTGTTTTCCATCCTTTTTATCTTCCATGAGATTAAAAGGATTCTCGATGTCTTTAGTTCCTGACACTCACGTGACATGGGTATATCCGCTGTGTATGCTACAAACAGGTCACACTGAAGCCTGCAGCTGCATGCAGTGTGGTTCAATGAATAAGGAGGCATGATGACATCCAATAAAAACTTTAAAGCACCATTAAAACAGCTGAGCAGCCTGATCAGTCACTTAATAGCACTTAATCTTAATCTTTTTAACAAGCTGCATTATTTGAGGCGTCATTCATGACCATAGCACACAAAAAAACATTCTGTTTCTGATACTTATACTCACTTCAGCATGTTAGTGGAATCTCGAATCAACTCAATAATGTGCGGATGGGTAGATCCTTCAATACTGAATCCATTTACTGACAATATGATGTCACCTATCAAAGAGAGAGAAAGAGAGATAGTAAATAAATACAATTCTGAGGGTCCAAAACTAGGTAGAAAATGGCCAATTATGACTGTTTTTTTAATGTACATAAGTGGACATCAGGAAACATTATAAATGGTAATATGACAAAATAATCGTAAAATAAACATAATAATGCATTGAATTTAAATTATCAGACAGATTATGGTGCTGTCTATTGAAAAAAAAATATATATATATATATATGCGAGAAAGCTTGAAATAACAGTCCACAAAGACCAAAGAGAGCAATACATCAGCTGTGTTAAATGTAGATGGCATGTAAACAGGGTCAGGTCAAATGGGTGGAGTGAATAACACTCTAAGAAGAGGAAGTGGAAAACCTGCTCACCAGCAGTCAAACCTGCAGTTTCAGCTGCACTGCCATCCTGCACTTTGCAGACAAATGTACACATCTCCACCATACTGCTGTTCTTCACCTTGAGACCATATGTCTGCACAGAGAGACATACATCCCAATGGAGCATTTAATGAGCCTGTTCTATTGGTTTTGGTTGTGTGTGTACAATGGCCCCAAAATGTATCTGGACAATTAAGTTTTCTGAATTAAAAAAAACAGCTTTAACAGCTTTAAAAAAAAATGTCTGAATTTAGACACAAAATATCAAAGGAAGTAGCATTTATAGCATCTAACCAAAGAATATTTGCTACATATTGAAAGACAAAACAATATGTATCATGTAAAATGCAGAGAGGCGGAATTGTGACATTTTGTCTTAGTATTATGTTAGTGGATCAGGTCCACAGTTAATGATGAAATGATGAATCACCAAAGTTTACTTGTTAATGTGAAAATGCACCTATGTGAGAAAAAAGTGCATTCGATGCAGTGTGAAACATTGGTTATGAGTATAAAACATGCCTGAACTTCGAATCCAAAGGCTTCATTGTCTTGTTTCTCCAATATAACCATTGTTCTGCGCAAAACATGAGAAATGTGCGATGAATATTTGCACGAGAGATAAAAAATTCACAATGAAGTGAATCAGTAAATCAGTCTTACCTCTGAGGATCTGTATAATCCACTAGAGATGTTGAGTGTGTTCTGTGCAGCTGCAAAAGAGTAATTCTCAGATGAAATCAAAGATTATTTACTAATGAGAAACCATCTGAAATTTTGAAAAACTGCAAGAATCCTGCAGGAATGCATGTTTTTAATGTCTGAACAACTTTTGAAAATATTTTTGCAACTGAACTTTTAAAAAAATTAATTAACATTCCTTTAGAATATTTTGACAAAATGAATGTTAGACCTACAGTAAATGCTCTGCATTCATGTTGCCATAGAAACAGATATAATAAAATTATATCACTGTATGTTGATTGTCCCACCTTACTGCGTGACAATGTCCCATCTTTGATCACTTCAGTATTCGAATTTTTGGCACTGCTGAAAGAGCGTCGTCGCCACAGTATGTTTTTCTTCTTTTGAGAGTTGTCGATTATGTAGCTGTCCAGGCTGCTCAGCTGTTTTAAAGGTGCTTTAAAGTTTTTATTGGATGTCATCATGCCTCCCTCTTCATTGAACCACACTGTATGCAGCTGTAGGCTTCAGTGTGACCTGTCTGTAGCATACACAGCGGATATACTCTTGTCACGTGAGTGTCAGGAACTAAAGACATTGAGAATCAGTGTGTGGGTGTACGTTAACCATTTTAAATGGTTCCTTTTTTCCTCTTCTCTATTCTTTCACCTTTGTCTAGTGTGCTGTGGACAGAAATGGTGCATCTGCTTGTGGCTGTTTCCTTCCTCAGCCTTTAGCTCCTTTGAGAATTGTGCAGTAGTCTGAGAACAAACATGCATGAAGAACCACAGTAGTATCAAATCTCTCTCATCTCTCACCTGTTTCCACAGTGCTGCACAGTTTTTACTTCTTTCTCTCTCTCTGTGGACTATCACTTTTGTTTTGTGGTCTACAAAGAGGACCTTTCTGAAAGCTGCCTCAACAGATCAAACCATCTGATTTGCTGAGGTTTTGGCTCTGAATTTCTTTTGTATATCATCAGGTGTACATTCAATTTGAATCTAGAAATCCATATGTCTGGTGCTTGAGAGTAAAAAAAACTTCTAAACAGTATCAGAAACAGAGAGTTGTCAGCCGAAAGTCGAAACATGGGAGTGGTTGTGGTGAGGGGTGGGGTTGTAGCGCCCTTTCTGACTAAAGTGGTGGGGACAGTTTTACCTACCGTCACCAGACATATATCATTCTCAGCATGCAGGACAATTTTTACATTTAAAACAGGAATCTAACAGGAAGTTGGGCATTTAGATTATTTATTTATATAGAATCATGCGATTCTCTCAAAATGATGTATTCCTACAAAAAATAAGTACTCTTAAAGTTTATTTTAAGTAAAATTAAGTTCAGGTATATTTTGTAAATACTTTATGTTGTATACTAAAATAAATATACTAGTAGTTTACTTGTAAGTGTACTAGTTCAATACTTATTGGGACTAAATTGGCCAACTTTTTACTTTTTAAAAGTATAATTTTAGTGTACTTTAAGTGTAACAGTAGTGGATAATTAGTTTTTATTTTGTATTGCAACTATACTGTGAAGTGTACAGTGGTTCCCAACATAAGTACTTCATCCATATTAAATCAAATACTCAATGTTGTGGGTGAAAGACTGGACAAAATACATTTATTAAAATAAATAATGAAATGCTTGTTAAATATAAATAGGCTTGTTTATGATTTTCACTTTATTTCAAATAATTATTGTGAAGAGATATACACTTCATCACAATCAACCAGGCAATGATTGAGATTATTGAACATGTTTACAGTTTTTCACATTTGCTAAGACACTGAATCCCACTCTCTAAACCACATTCTCAATAGCCTAAACCAGTTTGTCAAATAAATCTGCAAAACCTTAGGTTCAGGCAGTTTAGACACTGTTTGCAGATCTCACACACTCTTTTTGCAAAACTCTAAACACATTCTCACTCACTAAAACACAATTTGCACTGTGATAAACTTGTGATGCAAAACCCTAAACACAAGAAAGCAAAAGTTAAGCACAACTGCAACATGGCTGTCATCATTTACAAACAATAATTCTAAACTGTTCACACATGTTTCTAAATATGTGAATGTACAAAATATAAGCCAGTTCAAAGTGCACAGATGGCATGGGTGCTTCCATCAATCTGAGAGGTATGGAAGAGTGTGTATACACGGTGGAGGAAGAGGAGAATGAGGAAGAGCAAGACCAAGAACAGTCATTTCAGATGAAATGAGAGCTACTGTGATAGAGCATGTTCTTGTGCATGGAATGACAGAGGCAGGACACTTATTGGTTCATTAGCCATGTCCAGTCCTTACTTTTTTCCACAAGTTTTGCTTTTGAATTTATATTTAGACATTCATATTGTTAGAACTTTTTTGTTCTGAATATTAAGTAAGAAAAGTCAGAATGTGGCTTAATTGCACAATAAGGGCCAGATTTACTAGTGGTTTGTGCCAGCACAAAACCCTCTTTTGGCGTAAAAAAAATGCTGTCAGAATTTACTAAAGATATGCAGTGAAAAATTAGTGACAGACAGTCATTTTTTGTGGCTGACCTTATTGCATATGCATTTGTAGGAGTGTCCCTTTCAGACGCAAAATTTATGGGTGGAGAGTATTTAATGAATCATGCAAGGTGATTTACTAAGGTTTGTGGTATTCAGTTTACTAGTATTTGCGCCATTAGTTACCAACCTAAAAAGCATTTTGCACTTGACAAGACTGCGATTGTTTCTGCCAGGAGGTGTCTCCACAAATAACAGAGAAGGTGTAGTAGACGGGAGAGAATTATTTACACTTGTATTTATTTATTTGGAATGCCAGAGGAAGACATTATCAGAACATACTGTTTGCCAAACCACGTAATTTTTAGTTCACTCTGCCTGTTTCGACCTAAGCAAATTTGCACTGCACTTGATAGATTGCGTGGTCATTATAGAAATTAGATGTTGCGTCTGTGTCCTTTAATTTGCACACTGTGGTGTAGATCACCAGCAGAACTTTCCACTCCCAGAAGTTTTCTCCCTAAACAGAAACTCATTCAGCATTTTGAGGAATATTGAGCGGATTCTTACTACCGGTAACTTAAATACATCTAATTGGCCATTACATTCAACAGACATGCCTGTGATTGGATACAATACTCAATGCTGCAAAATCACGTTGCGCAGCGCCCCTAGCATTTGCCTATTCTGCCTGTGCAACGGGACAGCCTTAAACACGTGGAGCAAAATCTAAATATTTTCACATAGCCCCGGAGCCTGCTCACATACCCCTGGTTGGGAATAACTGAAGTTACAAGTTACCATATAGGTATATTAAACTAAGTATAAGTTATAAAGAATAAGCTGACTGCTATATCGCCGTACAAAACTTATCGACGACATCTTGTCAAAAAGGCATGTCTAGGAAACAGGGGCATCCAGCAAGAAAGCCTTCTCTTTGTCTCTAATCTATGTGAGATTGAGCCACAAATGCCTCATCCTCATAGAATAGCCGATTGCACAAGTCAGTAAATGAAGAGGAATCATATAGATCACAAGTTCGGTATAAAGAACTACAAGGCTCAGTATGATGACAATTGCTTTTAACCTGTACATGTTACCCTTGGGAGATCTCATTAAGAAACATGGATTTAGTTATACTTAGTTACGCTGATGATACTCATCTCTATATTTCTTTGAGGCCTGACAAAACATACCAATTCACAAAACTAACAGAATGCATAGCTGATATTTAAAAAAAAGGATGACTAGCAACTTCCTACAAAATTCACTTCCTTCTAAATTCAGAAAAACAGAGGTTTTAATTAAAAGAACAAAAACCTCCACAAGAAATAACCTCAAATGCTGGTACTCTTGATGGATGTTCTGTCAAGTCTTTTTCGTCAGTTATAAATGTTGGCATGCTATATGATAGCAATCTGTCATTTGAAAGCCACATTTCTAGCATTTTTAAAGTTGTTTTTACACCTGATAAATATCTCTACATTACAACACATGCTCTTAAACTCAAATGCAGAAAAGTAAATTCATGCATTCCTACACTAGACTATAATAAAATAAATGTAACCTTTATCTGACGTAAACCACCACTAAGTACATTGTGTACTATTTTCTAAGTACATAGAAAATAATGACACCATTGTTTTCTAGAGCCGCTTTACAGCAGAATAGTTAAGTTTCCATTGATTCTGTTATTTTTCTGCTATTTCTGTGCAATTTAGTGCCTTTTCCTATTTAGCACCCAAACCCTGGAACAGTCTTCCTAGCAATGTTCGGGAGGTATGTCTTTAACCTAGCATACACATAACATTTCTATAATTCAAATCCTTGAATAAGTTGTAATTAGGGCAAACAGAACTGGGAACACTGTTACATTGTTAAATTGAATGACATCTATGCTAAAAATTAGTCTGTGGACTAATGATGGTGGACCTGCAACCAGAAACGAAAACAACATAGCCCTTCACAGTCACCTAAGGTCTTGAAAAGACAAGCCCTTGAGACAGATCCTCAGACTGAGGTTCCCGGACTGAGGCTGGTTTCTCCCATGTTTTTTTCATCCAGTTTTTGTCACCTGACCCGCCCCTAGTCTGTGGTTCTGGTTATGAGAAGATGTGAGCTACAACGCTCCAGGACACCCTAAGTTCGTGCCAGGCTTCGGCCTTGACTTTTCCATTCACCAAGATTCTCTGACTCAAACTGGTTCTTTTTCATCAACCAACTTCAGCAAAGATCAACTTGAACCTTTGGACTACATCAAGCCTTTCTTTCAGAACAGACGAGACGTGCAAGTATTCAAAATTAGTCTTATTAATTGATACATTAAGAATCATTTGCATCTTTTTACAAAGGTGAGTTTGAACTAAGAATCTGACGTATCCCTCAGGCTTAAATCTGCTGAATATCAAATGGTTCCATAACTTCATATTTTTATTTCTCTGCTCTTTACTGCTTAAGCTTTAACCCTTTCCTATACCAACTGTATGCGTGTGTGTGTACGTGTACGTGTTTGTTAGACTAGTTTCAGTGTTTATATAGTATGTTAAACTAGTTTAAGTGTTTATGTAGTTAATAAAGTCCTTAATGTATCCACACTGAAGTTGTTCATGTTTGCCTATAACTGGAGTCCATTATCCTGCGCAGATTTATGCTACCAGCTCTGTGTAGAGTTGTACAGTAAGAAAAATATTTCCCTTAACCAGGAAATTAACGATCTTAGAATTGACAAGACAGTTGACCATGAGAGGTCAGCTAAATATCTACAGCAGATCTAAAATATGAATAATTAATTATAAATAGTTATGGTTAATTATTCATATTTCCCCTTGAGCTGATTCGCAACAACTCATTTCATGTCCGATACAGATAGTGATAAGGCAACCTTGAGAATCTGCTGATACCGATACCAACACAACACCAATTTCTTGATCAGTTTAAAATATTTATACCACATTAATTTGATAACTATACACTACTTCATTATAACTAAAGAGAAAACTAAGAGAAAAAAAACAAATACATAACATAGTCAAGTCACCATCAATATATATAATTATATATAGATTATATATATATTACAGTGGGTATGGAAAGTATTCAGACACCCTTACATTTTTCACTCTTTGTTATATTGCAGCCATTTGCTAAATCATTTAAGTAAATTTTTTTTCCACATTAATGTACACACAGCACACCATATTGAAAGAAAAAAAACCCACAAAACACAGAATTGTTGACCATTTTTGCAGATTTATTAAAAAAGAAAAAATGAAATATCACATGGACCTAAGTATTCAGACCCTTTGCTGTGTGACACTCATATATTTAACTCAGGTGCTGGCCATTTCTTCTGATCATCCTTGAGATACACCTTCATTTGAGTCCAGCTGTGATTGATTATACAGATTGGACTTGATTAGTAAAGCCACACACCTGTCTAAATAAGACCTTACAGCTCACAGTGCATATCAGAGAAAATGAGAATCATGAGGTCAAAGGAAATGCCTGAAGAGCTCAGAGACAGAATTGTGGCAAAGCACAGATCTGGCCCAGGTTACAAAAAAAATTCTGCTGCACTTAAGGTTCCCAAGAGCAAAGTGGCCTCCATTCCTTAAATGGAAGACGTTTGGGACGACCAGAACCCTTCCTAGAGCTGGCCGTCCGGCCAAACTGAGCTATCGGGGGAGAAGAGCCTTGGTGAGAGAGGTAAAGAAGAACCCAACGATCACTGTGGCTGAGCTCCAGAGATGCAGTGGGAGAATGGGAGATGGGAGAAAGTTGTAGAAACCATCACTGCAGCCCTCCACCAGTAGGGGCTTTATGGCAGAGTGGCCCTACAGAAGCCTCTCCTCAGTGCAAGACACATAAAAAAACACCTGAAGGACTCCAAGAATGGTGAGAAATAAGATTCTCTGGTCAGATGAGGCCAAGATAGATAGCATTTTTGGCTTAATTCTAGCGGTTATGTGTTGAGAGGGGGAAACCAGCGGCCACTGATATCACTGTCCAATACAGTCCCAACAGTGAAGCATGGTTTTGGCAGCATCATGCTGTGGGGGTGTTTATCAGCTGCAGGGACAGGACGACTGGTTGCACTCGAGGGAAAGATGAATGCGGCCAAGCACAGGGATATCCTGGACGAAAACCTTCTCCAAGTGCTCAGGACCTCAGACTGGAGCCGAAGGTTTACCTTCCAACAAGCCAATGACCCTAAGCACACAGCTAAAATAACGAAGGAGTGGCTTCACAACAACTCAGTGACTGTTCTTGAATGGCCCAGCCAGAGCCCTGACTTAAACCCAATTGAGCATCTCTGGAGAGACCTAAAAATGGCTGTCCACCAACGTTTACCATCCAACCGACAGAACTGGAGAGGATCTGCAAGGAAAAATGGCAGAGGATCCCCAAATCCAGAATCCCAAAAAGACTCATGGCTGTATTAAAATCAAAAGGGTGCTTCTACTAAATAATGAGCAAAAGGGTCTGAATACTTAGGACCATTTGATATTTCAGTTTTTCTTTTTTAATAAATCTGCAAAAAATGTCAACAATTCTGTGTTTTACTGTCTATATGGGGTGCTGTGTGTACATTAATGAGGAAAAAAAATTAACTTAAATGATTTTAGCAATGGCTGCAATATAACAAAGAGTGAAAAATTGTAAGGGGTATGAATACTTTCCGTACCCACTGTATATCGATATATACAGTGGGGCAAAAAAGTATTTGTCAGCACCAATTGTGCAAGTTCTCCCACTTTAAAAAGATGAGAGAGGCCTGTAATTTTCATCATAGGTATATCTCAACTATGAGAGACCAAATGAGAAAAAAAAAAATCCAGAAAAATCACATTGTAAGATTTTTAAAGAATTAATCGGTAAATTCCTCAGTAAAATAAGTATATGGTCACCTACAAACAAGCAATATTTCTGGCCCTCACAGACCTGTAACAACTTCTTTAAAAGACTCCTCTGTCCTCCACTCATTGCCTGTATTAATGGCATCTGTTTGAACACGTTATCAGTATAAAAGACACCTGTCAACAACCTCAAACAGTCACACTCCAAAACTCCACCATGGCCAAGACCAAAGAACTGTCAAAGAACACCAGAAACAAAATTGTAGACCTGAACCAGGCTGGGAAGACTGAATCTGCAATAGGTTAGCAGCTTGGTGTGAAGAAATCAAATGTGAGAGCAATTATTAGAAAATGGAAGACAAAACAGACCACTGATAACCTCCCTCGATCTGGGGCTCCACGCAAGATCTCACCCCGTGGGGTCAAAATTATCACAAGAACTGTGAGCAAAAATCCCAGAACCACACGGGGGGACCTAGTGAATGACCTGCAGAGAGCTGGGACCAAAGTAAAAAAGGCTACCATCAGTAACACACTGCAACGCCAGGGACTCAAATCCTGCAGTGCAAGACGTGTCCCCCTGCTTAAGCCAGTAAATGTCCAGGCCCATCTGAAGTTTGCTAAAGAGCATTTGGATGATCCAGAAGAGGAATGGGAGAATGTCATATGGTCAGATGAAAAAAAAATAGAACTTTTTGGTAAAAACTCAAACTTGTCGTGTTTGGAGGAGAAAGAATGCTGAGTAGCATCCAAAGAACACCATACCTACTGTGAAGCATGGGGGTGGAAACATCATGCTTTGGGGCTGTTTTTCTGCAAAGGGACCAGGACGACTGATCAGTGTAAACGAAAGAATGAATGGGGCCATGTATCGTGAGATTTTGAGTGAAAACCTCCTTCATCAGCAAGGGCATTGAAGATGAAAATGTGGCTGGGTCTTTCAGCATGAAAATGATCCCAAACACACCGCCCGGGCAACGAAGGAGTGGCTTCGTAGAAGCATTTCAAGGTCCTGGAGTGGACTAGCCAGTCTCCAGATCTCAACCCCATAGAAAATCTTTGGAGGGAGTTGAAAAGCCGTGTTGCCCAGCAACAGCCCCAAAACATTACTGCTCTAGAGAAGATCTGCATGGAGGAATGGGCCAAAATACCGGCAACAGTGTGTGAAAACCTTGTGAAGACTACAGAAAACGTTTGACCTCTGTCATTGCCAACAAAGGGTATATAACAAAGTATTGAGATGAAATTTTGTAATTGACCAAATACTTATTTTCCACCATAATTTGCAAATAAATTCTTTAAAAATCCTACAATGTGATTTTCTGGATTTTTTTTCTCATTTTGTCTCACATAGTTGAGGTAACCTATGATGAAAATTGCAGGCCTCTCTCATCTTTTTTTGTGGGAGAACTTGCACAATTGGTGGCGGACTAAATACTTTTTTTCCCCACTGTATATATATAAATATGTGTATGTATGTATATACACGGAGCTTTATACAATACAGATTGTTTCAAAGCAACCTTACGGGGATAAATGGGGAAATAATTATTCAAAATACTACAGTACTACAGTGCATCTCATCCTCATGGACTGTGCCAGATTTGGCAGTTCTTGCTGTTTTACCCCACTCTTTCATCAAGACGCGTGCAAGTTCTTAAACACATCTGGGGGCGACACATGGTTTGCCACTGCAAGGACGATCAGTTGTCCTTCCTGTCTATTTGTAACACTGTCTTACATTACGGACATTGTAGTTTATTGCTCTGTCCATATCTGCAGTCCTCATGTGTCCTGCAACAGGACTATGGCATGTTTCATGCAGGTGAACAAGGACCTTGGATATCTTTCTTCTGGTGTTTTTGTTATTGTAAATATGACCTTAATTGTCTATCACCTGAAAACTGGTGGTGTCTTAAGGACCCGGAAGAACGTGATCGCGACTCCTACACCACTGAACCTCCAAACCATCAAGACTTTCATCTGAGAATGCATCCGGAAGCTTGTTCAAGGCCAAGGCAATGCATGTATCGTACATTTAACTAAACGAAACAGAGGTTTAGTATTAGCTGTAGACCCCGTTCTAAAACAGCTCTGATGGTTTGACTCAGGTGGCTCTGACTCATTTTCATAGCTTCATTCTCGTTTTTTTTCCTGATGGTTTCATCCATCAAGCCTCATTTGCCCTTTCCCATGTATGAGTGATTGTTTGTTTATTAGACTAGTTTGTGTTAGTGTTTAGTTTATAAAACTCTTGTGCCCAAATTACATGAGTTTCTGATCCTGCCTTGCAAATTAATTAAATTAATGCCCTTTACGATTTTGATCCTTGCTACATGCTCTAATGCATTAATACTCTATGAAAGTATTTTCTGTGCCCACGAAAATATCCTTTCCTAGAGTTGATATGAACTTACACTAAATGTTTGCTGGATGAACAGATTAGTTGAGGGCAATTTAATTCTGCTACAGTTACTACTGGCAGCTGATATAAATAATTGTAATTAATCATAATTAATTGTAATTATTTATATACATTTCCCTTTTGAGCTAATTTGCTACACATGGAAGCTGTGGCTCACCAAAGCAATGGATCACCGAAGGAACCACTGTAATACACTTTAAAAATCTTTGAAACCTGAATTGCAGTAGTTACACAGAATTGTAGTCATCTAGATTTTTTAGGCTTGTGTTGGGACTTCACTCTAAACTGATTTCAGTGGTAAAGGTCTGCATTAATACCCACATCATTTTGCATTCTCATCTCAAGAACCCTCATCAGATCTTCAGATACGTGACACCATTGATGCATTGTCTGAAGAGGCCTATTGATTCAGGGAAATGTTAGACCAAACCACAGATATGTAACGTATTTTCCAGTGCACATTAAAATCAGCCAAGGGTCTAAAACAGACAAACAACACACGCACAAAAAATGCACACACAACTGCTTAACAGTTTGACTGAAACTGTCATTTCTGCAGGTTATTGAGGCAGAACTACCTAGTTTAGTCATCAGTCAGGATGTTTTAGGGTTAACAGCTAAAGGTAACATTGGGTCAGTGCACACATAAGAAATGAGAGTGAAATTACTTCCTCCAATCCCAGCTTAGTCTAAAGAGTCAAGTATAACACCCCTGTAGGTTATTTTCATAAAAAGGTGATAATGTGACTTTGTAGTATCAGGAACATTGCTCGTTTGTTTTTAAGACATAGTTCTGCCTTAATTTCACACTCTTGTATGATTTTTTATTTTCTGTTGCAAAACACAAGAAGATATTTTAAGAAACTATCAAGTGTTCTTGTCCATATAGTGAAAGTCAGTGAGGTCCAAACATTTCAAGCTCCCAAAAGGACATAAAAGTAATGTAAAAGGTAATCTTCAGTGGTTTGAAGTTTTCTGAAGCAATACAATCACTGATAAAAAGAGCAAACTTTAAAGGTCTTTGAAAGAAGTTATTCATTATTAAAGTCAAAAGTTGTATCTGTTTATATTATTTTTCACATTTGCTAAGACACTAAACCCCGTTCTCTGAAACAAATTCTCAATAGCCTAAACATATTTGTCAAATAAATAACTCTTTCTGCATAACTTTAAACAACTTCAGGCAGTTTAGACACAAGTCAAGTCAAGTCTGCTTTATTGTCAATTCTTCCACATGTACAGGACATACACACAGAGAATTGAAATTGCGTTACTCTCAGACCCTTGGGTGCATACAGATAACATAAATACAGATTAAATACAAAATACAACTATACAAATATACAAATAAGGTAAAAAAATATATATAAAGCACAAGGCATATGGCAGATAGAGTGCAAAACCAGTAAAGTAAACAACAGTGCAGAAATGTTGATTGCTTTTTTTTTATAGTGCAGATATACTGATTTGTAGTGCAAAAGAGCTTATTCAGACTGATTAAAGTGACTGTGTGTGTATTTGGGAGGGGGGAGTGGGAGAGTCTGTTAGAGGGTCAGAGTTCAGTGGTGCATGGGGAAAAAGAGGGGAGGGGGGGCAAGGTCGGGAGGGAGTTCCGCTTTCTGACAGACTGATGGATGAAGCTGTCCTTCAGTCTGCTGGTCCTGGCCTGGAGACTCCGCAGTCTCCTCCCTGATGGCAGCAGACTGAAGAAGCTGTGTGTCGGTGACAAGTCAAGTCCCTTTATTTATATAGCACTTTTTTAACAATACAGATTGTGTCAAAGCACTTTACAGCATTAAATAGGAGAATAGTGTGTCAATAAGGCAAAATGACAATAGTAAACACTAAATTTTCAGTAAAAGGCAGTTAATCATTGAATTCAGTGATGTCATCATCCAGCTCAGTTCAGTTTAAATAGTATATGTGCAATCAAGTCGATGATATCGCTGGGATATTAAGTGTCACCAACTAAGCAAGCCAGAGACGACAGCGGCAAGGAACCAAAACTCCATCGGCGACAGAATGGAGAAAAAAACCTTGGGAAAAACCAGGCTCAGTCGGGGGGCCAGTATCCTCTAGCCAGATGAAAAACCAACAGTTCAATTCATGCTGCAGCAAAGTCAAATTGTGCAGAGGACTCAACTGGTTCCTG
Organism: Sinocyclocheilus anophthalmus; assembly: GCA_018155175.1. NCBI lineage: Eukaryota > Metazoa > Chordata > Actinopteri > Cypriniformes > Cyprinidae > Sinocyclocheilus > Sinocyclocheilus anophthalmus. Next base: position 112,067 of record JADLZN010009505.1, on the reverse strand, counting down.
TGGTATTGTCCCTGTGGCCATCTAGGAGACAAGGTCTTTACTGGGGATCTGTTTCTGGGGCTCATCTATTTGACATGGTCTCTGCTGACATTCAGAGCTGTAGAGGTCCTCTCTGGTGCTGATCTACCATCTGGGCTGGATACAGACTGGATCAGGGTGACTGCAGTGACCATCTGATCTGGATCCAGACTGGATCTGGTGGCTACGGTGACATCGGAATAAGAAAGAAACAGAATAATATAAGCGTAGATGCCATTCTTCAAACGATTTAGCAAGTACATCAGGTGTTATGAGAAGTGTTCACATTGCTGTTGACCTATTTAACGCAGCCTAAAAATCCTTTAATGGATTTGAATATTAGAAATGTGTTAGTGTTTATGTGAAGCCAGGTTAAAGAGATGGTTCTTTAATCTTTCATCTTGGTCGTATCCCCTTAAAGGAATCTCTTCTTGATTCCAAGCTTTTGAGCTCTACCCTGGGCCCAGGAGTCTGGCCCTAACAGGTAAGTTTGGTATGTAGCCTAGGCCTTTGGCCGTAGGGGATAAAGTCACGGACAGCCGTCTGACGTCCCAGGGGCAACTCACCATGAAAATGGTCAAGTTGGTACTTAGTGCTCGCCATGGTCTACACCATGGTTCCCTGATTAGGGAACAAGACACTGCATCCTCTAGTTCCCTTGCCATGCTTCGAACGCAAGCTTCAGATGAAGAAATGTTCTCCCGGCGCCTATTTATACTAATAGTCGCACCGGTAGTGATGTCATGGGCTGTCGCCGGCCAACGTGTTGTTGGTGTTTTTTCAATGTATGCTTCAGACACGGGTCATGACAAGGCGTTCCCCATAGCGACCCCATAGAGACGCAGTGTCTCGTTCCCTACTCAAAGAACCATGGTCACATAAGTAACCTGAGACGTTCTTTCACAACCTATAAATACCTCATGATGTCTTGTGATCGCCAATGAATAGAACCAGTGTAGGCACAGGAAGGATTTTTCGCTGATACCCTCAGGCCTGCAAAAAAACAACGGATCTAAAGAACAGTGATAACGTGATTCAATCAAACTCAGCAAACCACCGCGTGACTTTTATTAACCTCAGGAAATTCCTCTCTCTCTCTATGCCTCCCAGAGGAAACGCGCCCTCTTCTTAACAAAGAAACGCAGACGTTGCATGGACCAAGTTTAAAAGGCAATCATTTAAAAACTCATTATAAGTAGTGAAAATGTATCCACTGTATATGTTATGCCGTAAATATATATTTGATGTGTTATTGGAACCTATGATATTTTAATATTTGCCTTATAACTTTTCCTTTTAGCAGATAAAGCATTTAATATGTGTAAGATAGGTAAAGTTTAGTGTTGCAGAAACTTGCGCCACCTCATTGCGAACATTGAAATGAGTGAAAAGCTGTTATTTTGAACGGTGTGTGTTGTACGTCACTTTATAGAAGTTATTAACAAAACCTGCAAAGACATTTCCCCACGTGATGAATTGAACAGCATGTTCATTTATGCACAAAATAGGAACCACACAGGGCATGGCTAAGCCCTGCAACAGCGTCCGATTGGGACAATCGCATCTGGGATGGACCAAATCGGGCTTGCTTTAAAACCCAATGCCTGAACAGATGCTCGCTCTCTCTAGATCTTTGGCTTTTCGCCTTGGTGACCGCGCTACAAAGCGCTCACATGCTGTAACATCATGCGAGCGAGACTCCAGAACTCAAACACTTCAGTTGAAACTCAAACACTTCAGTCTGCGGAAATCTGCAAAGTCTAAAGCCAAGCTAAGGAACTCCCGGAAGAGTGCCACGCATCACTCTCCGTACCTAAGGCAGCCGACTTTCGAAGCTCCTATGTCACAAGGCAACCTCCATTCTCCAGGAGGGCATCCCCAGAAACGATGTCATCCAAATGACAGATCAGCAACCAATCAAAGGCGCTGGGATTCCCTGAAAAGCCTGCAACTGGAAAAACTCTGCTCAGCTGTCAGCTCGAACGCAAGTACCAAACTAAATCTTTTCATCTATCTGCTGAACAGGTGCTGAATTGAGTTTAAGCAGTAAACATAAGCCAAGTCTCTGCTTTTATGAGTTTTCTCAGGTTGAATTTAAAGAACTCGTAGAAAACGAGTATTAGAAATATGGGAACTTCCTCAGAACTCCGTTAAAATCCTCATCCTTTCAACCATATGTGTGTGTGTATGTGTGTGTGTGTGTGTGTGTCTGTGCTTTCATTAGTTTAGTTTAATGTAATCGAGAATAGCCAATAAACTTTTGTTTCATTTATAAAGAAGTATCTCTCCTTGTGTCATGTATTTTTAAAGTTAAAACTCTGCCCAGATCCAGCTACCTAGCTCGTAGCTTACTTATCAAAGAACGTATTAACCCTTGGCCAGGAGTACCAAGATTCAAATTGGGGTGGCGTCCCGAAGATATACTGATGTTAACATCTCGCTGGACGACCGTTGATAAAGTGTAAACTATCAATTTTGGAATCAGTTCAATCAGGTTGATTTTGAATCTTCAGATTTGATTCCCCCCTCTGAAAACCTGAGCTAAAATAAAATAGTTAATTTCCTACACCCCTCAAAACTGTAGTTTTTGTCCCTTTTTAAAAAAAAAGAAATGCATTATTAATAAATAATGCGTGTATTCATAATAAAACGTGCCTCACACAGCTCCGGGGGGGTGAATAAAGACCTCCTGTAGTGAATGCATGTGTTTTTGTAATATAATAAACACTTTTCTCTCACTTCATCTAACTGTCATAAGCGGAAGGCGTTCCGGCGGATGACGTAGCATGTATGCGCAGCGTGCGCGCCTCTGAGATATGCTAGTCTCACGAGTTTGTTTATAGGATCAAAGGAAGCAAAGTTTCCTTACTTTAGTAAAGGAAATCCAGTCTCCTCTTGGTTTATATCGAAATCCTCCAACAGTTTTCTTTGCAAATCCTCGGTTTGTACTTCTAATTCATGTCCGGCGTTTTTTTTTTTGTGCTCTCTCAGCATTCGTCATAATCACGCACGCAGAGTCATCTCTCCGACGGACTCTTCAGTGTATGACAGTCAGCGTAGTGAGAGTGAAAAGTGTTTATTACCTTTGAAAATATGGATATTTTTCTACCAAAAACACATGGATTGCTACAGGAGGATCTTATTCCTTTATTTATAGTTTTGGGTGAACTAACCCTTTAAGGCGTGAAACCACCGTACCTCTTTATGACCACATCAAACGGGAAACAGACGAGCACTTCAGCTTGCCCTCAGCACCAGGCGCAAGTCAAACGAGCGCGTAAAGGGTACATGTGCCAAATGAACTTCAGTAGAACAGTGAACTGAGGTCTGGTGAGATGTTGTTAGGCTATCATGTCAGTAAAAACAACACTTGCCTGTTGGACAGTGTTTTACCGTGCTCACGGCGGGACACTCTTCAAACTTAATATGAGGCGGTTTCGGAAGCAAATACACATATAGCATCCGTTTAGGTGTATATGGAGAAATGGAGGTGATTGTAAACCTATTCCTTTGGAAAGGCAGAGTCTGCCGGGGAAACAGGGCTCCTACCTCCCCCGTCCACCTCCCTCCTATGGCTATACCGTGGGCTATACATGTACGAGAACCGCTTAGGTCTCAATATGGAACCCAGCCTTCCACGGTTCCCGCGGAGTCATCGTGACGTTCCGCCGCGTCCGCTGCCAAGGGTGACAGAGGATCTCAACAGGGTCTTCTGTAGGACACTCTGGAGCAGTTTTAGCAAGCCGACACTAACCGGGGCCTCTCGGCGCCACTACCCGTTTGAGGTGAGAACACAGGAGGATACCAGCTCCACACGGAGGCAATAGAATCTAGCGAACGTGTTGGGGGTCGCCCGGCCCGCAGTCCTACAAATATCTGTCAGCGAGGCGCCACGAGCCAACGCCCAGGAGGATGCAACACTTCTAGTTGAGTGAGCCCGCAACCTGAATGGGCAGGGCACACCCTGTGCTGATAAGCCAGGGGTGATGGCATACAGAATCCAGTGGGCCATCCTCTGCGTAGAGACGGCATTCCCCTTCTGCCGGACTCCGTAACAGACAAATAGCTGGTCTGAGGTCCTGAAGCTTTGTGTCGGTCAACGTAGCCCCTTAATACCTTAATTTAAACTTAATCTCCTCCGGGGTCAGCGCTTGCAGGTTCACCACTTGGTCTTTGAAGGGTGTAGTGGGAACCTTGGGCACGTAGCTGGGCCGGGGCCTCAGGATTACCTGGGAGTCAGCCGGCCCAAACTCTAGGCACGAATCGTCGACCGAAAATGCGTGCAGGTCCCCTACCCTCTTGATGGAGGCCAGTGCAAGCAGTAGCAGATTCTTCATTGATAGAAACTTCAGCTCAACTGACTGCAAAGGCTCGAATGGGCCCTGCTGTAGTGATTTTAGCACTAGAGACAGGTCCCAAGAGGATATAGAGGGGGGCCGTGGATGATTTAACCTTCTCGCCCCCTTAAGGAACCTGATGACAAGGTCATGCTTACCTATGGACTTCCCATTCATGGTACGCAGCAATAGCAGCAACCTGGACTTTGAGGGTGGAGGAAGACAGCCTTCGCTCCAGCACTTGCTGCAGAAAGGAAAGCACGACCGCAATCGGGCATCTCCGGGGGTCTTCTCGGCGAGAAGAACACCACTCGACAAACAAGTTCCACTTCAAGGCGTAAGCATGTCCCGTAGACAGTGCTCTCGCCGAAGTGATGGTGCCAACTACCTGCTGGGGTAGGTCACCTAGAACATCTGCGTCCCGTCCAGGGACCACAAGTGGAAGTTCCACAAGTCTGGACGCGGGTGCCAAAGGGTGCAAAGTCAGTAAATCCTTCCTCAGAGGAATCGGCCAAGGTCGCGAGGAGCACTAGCTCAGGGAACCAGGTCCGAGTGGGCCAATATGGCGCCACTAGCAAGACTTGCTCCTCGTCCTTGCTCGAGACAGCTCGTCGGCTGTACGGTTGAGCAGGCCCGGATTGTGAACAGCATGAAGTGACCTCAGAACCTTCCAACTCCAAAAGAGGAGGTGGCAGGCGAGTTGCGACAAAGCGACGGGAGCGCAGACCACCTTATCGGTTGATATACGCAACGGTCGCTTTGTTGTCCGTTCGGACCAGTACGTGCTTGCCTCGTTAGCGCCCTTTGTGACGGTTCAAGGCCAGGCGCACTGCTAACAACTCTAGGCAATTGATGTGCCAGTTCAGTTTTGGGACCGTCCAAACCCCTGACACTGCAAGCCCACTGTACGTGGCACCCNGCGTTCTAGCTCACATCCTCATCTTCTCAGAATATAACAGAAACGCAGACTGAAGGCGGGCCACTGATGTGAGGCCTTTATCTTCTATCGAGGTCACTCCTCTGGGATTTGAGTGAGCCAATGAGGAACGGTACCTTTTGGAGGGAAATTTTATGACTCTTTGTCTCAGAGCATGGTAATTTGCATATGGAACTCATTGGGTGTCAGAGAAAGATCTTCAAGCTACTTAAATAATCAATATGTTGCATAGGTATCAACATATAATATGTACACTCATTTAGATCATGAAAAGATGAACTCATAGATACCAAACATGGTATAGTTGAGGTTATATTAACTAGTGATCTATCATAAGCATGCATAAAACATATACAATACACAAAACCATAAACAAGAAGGTAGTAATCATACACAATGATCTGGGGATATGTGTGTTCATTCAAAGAAAGTTTTTTTTTATGAATTAATTAGAGAAGAGTCAATTTTGATGGGCATTATGTGTCTTTCCTTAGGAGAAATGGAGGGAGAGTTGCTCTGCCCGCATTCCTTTAAGCAATAAAACTAGTGTTATCAGATGGTTTGTCTTTGGTTGCCATGGAACCAGAGGCCTGTTCTGCCCTTTTGAAGTGTTAGTTGCATTTCGGGGGCCCATAGACCCTCATAGTTGGCCCTTGGTTAGGTGAGGGGGCATTAGATATTATTTGTAAATGAAAAATGTTGTGTCTGATTGGTCCAAATGCTACAAATCATTCAAACTTCAAAGATAAAAGTTTTTAGTTTATGTAATGCTCCTTGTTGTTAGTGTTTTTAGATCAGTGTGTTATGAATGAAATGTGTGTTTTCTGAATGATAATTCTGGCTAGTGTTATCAGCAATAAGCAAGCTTATTTTGACACATACATGAAGTGTTTTGCTGGTCTGAGTGAGTTTTGAAGGTGAGATCAACTGTTTGGCCAAGATTCATGTTGGTAATGCAGGCTGTAGGAACAGTTTTGAAAATGTGTCTTCAGTATTGAACAATGCTTGTTAGCAATTGAAAAAAAAAACTTTAAAAATTTTTTCCCCAAAAACTTTTCACACTTGTTTCTAAATATGTGAAAATATAAGCCAGTTCAAAGTGCACAGATGGCATGGGTGCATCCATCAATCAGAGAGGTACGGAAGAGTGCGCATACGAGGTGGAGGAAGAGGAGGATGAGGAAGAGCAAGACCAAGAATTCAGCTGATTTCAGATGACATCAAAGCTACTGTGATAGACCATGTACTTGTGCATGGAATGACAGAGGTAGGACAAAGAGTTCAACCTAAACTGAGCAGATTCTCTGTGGCCACCATAATCAGTTGTAAAATTCAGAGAACAGCAAGAGAAGAGTGGAAGAGAATCTTGTGTGTTGTGTTGTAGGCTTGACACGTTAGGGTGGAAGAACTGGCCTGTGGTGACATAAAAGTTCTGTCTTGTCAAGGCTGGATCCGCCACACCAGAGGGATTCCTCTTCTAGGAACTCAACGCTGTGCCCCCTAGGGGGCACATTGGGTAATGCAGCCTGCATGACCGGTGTCTGAAGCACGTGTGAAACAACGCCACCTGGCCCATGATGTCCGGAAGTATAAAAGGGCACCTGCTGAATACGTCATCCCTCTTTGCTGTCTTCAGGAGCCGTCTGTTTGAAGTGCATGTGAGAGACCAAGGCAGGTGAGTGGTGTGGAAAGTGCGTGCCTCTGTTCCACATTACATTCCACATTCCCTTTTAGGGTTTTTATATTGTGGTCTCTGTGAGCCCCTTGCCTGGACTGTGCTGTCTCCTCTTCGGGGTTTTAAATAGATGGCCCACTTCCATGGCCTGGGCAATCTTCAGCCTTATCTGAGAGAACTGCTATTCAAGGATAGCTGTGTGCTATGGCTATGCTTACAGCAGGCTCACACCCCCGAATCTCGGACTATGATGTTTGTGTTCGCTCTTTAGCTAATCATTTACTGATGGTCTGGATCTCCCTCTTGTGTGATCTTGGTCAATAGCACGGTACTTTGCTAGCCTACTGTGGGACTGACACGGATTGGGGACCTCCTTAATATAGCTTTCTGAGAGTGGTTATATTCCAGCCATTGTTTTTGGCAGGACGGGCTTATTTGAATACAGCTATCTGTAGCTAGCTGTGATCTACTGCAATTGCGGTAAGCCCTCTCATGGAGTGGGCCCCTTTTTCCTAGAGCCTCGCTATCTGAGGATAGTTATGTGCTAGCTCAGTGATCACTCCCCTGCTTAGGCTTTTAAGTAGCGGCCTCTTGAGCCCTTACCTAGACAGTGCTCTCTCCCCTCTTTGGGTCATAAGTAGACAGTCCACATTTTGTGGTACATAGCTATCTGAGAATATCTGTGTGCTAGCTCAGTGATCGCTCCCCTGCTTAGGGGTTTTAAAGGGGTTATAGGATGCTACATGCACTTTTACAAGTTGTTTGAACTGAAATGGGTTTGGCAGTGTGTGTACACAACCACCCTATAATGATAAAAATCAACCAGTGTTTTTTTTAAATCTGGTTAAATGTGTTCCCCTTTCTCAATAGAAGCCGATCTCAGATGCATGTCTGTGTGACGTCACACAGACAGGCCCCTCCCATGATAGTTTGATTGACAGTAGCGTTTCAGCACAGACTGGACTGGTGTCTTACCTTAGACCCGCCCTGAGTGAGCTGTCATCAGTCCGCCATTGTTTCACCACTGGAGCAGATGTAGACAAGAATGACTCCTAAGCAATTGAGCTGTTCTGTTGTTGGATGTAATAATGAAAATAGGGCATTCAATATACTCCCGACATCTGAGCCGCTGAAGACACAGTGGATTACATTGTTTCTGAAGGGAATGCGCCCCCGATCTATGCGCGAATCATTCATGATCCAGCCTCATCTACAGAAGAAGTGAGTGTAATGTTTTGTAATGAATCTTTGCAAATCACCTTTCCTAATAATGTGCTAATTAGCAAGTTTCACGATGAATGCGGCTAAAGTAAACAGTCTCTCTGAGAGCAGCTCGGAAGAGAGGGGCGTGTCAGCAGAGCTCATTAACATTTAAAACAAAAACTGCTAAATGCTACAAATAACGGCTTGGATATGAAAAGAAGCTGTTTTTGACAGGGTTAATTAAAAAGGGGTTTTTTTTAATATTACCATTGAGAAATTTTACAACTATGAACTATTCGCACGGGATTAGCATTACCTGGTGACCTCCAGTCATTTGTAATAGTTGCGGAGGTTGTCTGTGATCTTAATCCCGTGCCAATCGGCCATGTCTGTAATTTGTAAAGTAAAAATTCCCCCGCAAATGACCTACCATATTTCGCTGAACACAGAGGTCCTGTGATAATATTAGTCCCGTGCGAATCGGCATCTCTGTGATATGGCCAGCATTTGGGTCGTATATAATTTTTCGAGGATTTTGTTTCCTGTGCGCCTTTTTATCCATCTTTCGCGAAGAATGGAGCTGCGCTGGAGTGTTTGATAGTATTTTGGGTGATGTCATCATATCGCTACACCATACAATTAGCAGAAAATGAAAACTGAAAAGGTTTTGAGGTTAATGTGTTAAAAAATAAATCAAGCACAAAGCTTGAGATATTATTTTAACCTGGTGAAATGTAAATGATACAGGGCACGAAACTATATTAGTTTCTTTTTTTAAATCCATATAACCGGACCATAGAACGGGACTCTCAAAGACTTGATATCGTATCTGGGAGATAAGTCAGTAAATTTGAGTAAAAGCACAGGCTTCGCTTATCCCGTGCGAATGCACCACACGAAATTCAGATGTGGGGGGTAATTTCAAAATCACACAAGGGAACAAGATAATACTAATGACCCGGGCAATCGTGAGCTGTATGTTATAGACTTTTCATTAAGACTTTAAAGAATCATATCAACTTGTGGAAAAATGGGCATCCTATAAGAGTAGTCTTTTGAGTCCTTACCTAGACAGTGCTGTCTCCCCTTTTTGGGTCATAAGTAGACAGCCCACTCTTTGTGGTCTGGGTAGTTTCTATCAGTACCCCTTTTTGGTAGCCCTTCATAGCTATGTGAGGATATCTGTGTGCTAGCTCAGTGACTTCTCCCCTTTTTAGGGTCGTTAAGTAGCGGTCTCTCTGAGCCCTTGCCTAGACAGTGCTATCTCCCCTGCTAGGGTAGTAAGTAGATAGCCCACTCTATGTGGTCTGGGCAGCTCCGTAGGAAGGCTATCTTGGCTCTGACGCGGCTGGGACATCCTTAGTATAGCCATATGAGGGGGTTTATGCCAGCCATTGTATGGCAGGTTTGGGCTACCTGAATAAGTATATGAGGCATGCTGTGTTCCATTGCTGTTGAGGTGAGCCATCTTAGGGAGTGGTCCTTTTTCCTACAGCCTAGCTATCTGAGGATAGCTACAGTGGGTACGGAAAGTATTCAGACCCCCTTAAATTTTTCACTCTTTTTTTGTATTGCAGCCATTTGCTAAAATCATAAGTTAATTTTTTTTCCTCATTAATGTACACACAGCACCCCATATTTGCAGAAAAACACACAGAATTGTTGACAATTTTGCAAATTTATTAAAAAAGAAAACTGAAATATCACATGGTCCTAAGATTCAGGACCCTTTGCTCAGTATTTAGTAGAAGCCCCCTTTTGATCTAATACAGCCATGAGTCTTTTTGGGAAAGATGCAACAAGTTTTTCACACCTGGATTTTGGGGATCCTTGCAATTTCTCCTTGCAGATCCTCTCCAGTTCTGTCAGGTTGGAGGGTAAATGTTGGTGGACAGCCATTTTTAGGTCTCTCAGAGATGCTCAATTGGGTTTAAGTCAAAGCTCTGGCTGGGCCATTCAAGAACAGACACAGAGTGGTGTGAAGCCACTACTTCGTTATTTTAGCTGTGTGCTTAGGGTATTTGTCTTGTTGGAAGGTAAACCTTCGGCACCAGTCTGAGGTCCTGAGCACTCTGGAGAAGGTCTTCATCCAGGATATCCCTGTACTTGGACACATTCATCTTTCCCTCGATTGCAAACAGTCATCCTGTCCCTGCAGCTGAAAAACAACCCACAGCATGATGCTGCCACCACCAAACTTCACTGTTGGGACTGTATTGGACAAGTGATGAGCAGTGCCTGGTTTTCTCCACACATACAGCTTAGAATTAAGGCAAAAAGTTCTATCTTGGTCTCATCAGACCAGAGAATTTTATTTTTCACTATCTTGGAGTCCTTCAGGTGTTTTTTAGCAAACTCCAATGCGGGCTTTCATGTGTCTTGCACTGATTATAAATAAAGCCTCGACTGGTGGAGGGCTGCAGTGATGGTTGACTTTCTACAACTTTCTCCCATCTCCCGACTGCATCCTTGGAGCTCAGCCACAGTGATCTTTGGGTTCTTTTTACCTCTCTCACCAAGGCTCTTCTCCCCGATAGCTCAGTTTGGCCGGACGGCCAGCTCTAGGAAGGGTTATGGTCATCCCAAACATCTTCCATTTAAAGGATTATGGAGGCCACTGTGCTCTAAGGAACCTCAAGTGCAGCAGAAATTTTTTTTGTAACCGTGGCCAGATCTGTGCCTTGCCACAATACTGTCTCTGAGATCTTCAGGCAGTTCCTTTGACCTCATAAATCTCATTTGCTCTGACATGCACTGTGAACTGTAAGGTCTTATATAGACAGGTGTGTGGCTTCCTAATCAAGTCCAATCAGTATAACAAACACAGCTGGACTCAAATGAAGGATAGAACCATCTCAAGGATGATCAGAAAAATGGACAGCACCTGAGTTAAATATATGAGTGTCACAGAAAAGGGTCTGAATACTTAGGACCATGTGATATTTCAGTTTTTCTTTTTAATAAATTTCTGCAAAATGTAAACAATTCTGTGTTTTTCCGTCAATATGGGGTGCTATGCTTGTTGGCTGTGTTGTACTATTAAATAGGTTGAGGAAATAAAAAAAAAAAAAAAACTGAAATGATTTGAGCAACTGGCTGCAATATAACAAAGAGTGAAAAAATTAAGAGGGTCTGAACACTTTCCATACCCACTGTATGTGCAGAGCTCAGTAGTCATTGCTACCTGCTTAGGGTTAGCAGTCCTTTGAGCCCTTACCTGGACAGTGCTGTCTCCCCTTTTGGGTCGTAAGTAGACAGCCCACTCTTTGTGGTCTAGCTAGTTTCAGTCGAGCCCCCCTTCTGGTAGCCCTTCCTAGGTACATAGCTATCTGAGGATATCTATGTGCTAGCTCAGTGACTGCTCCCTTTCCTAGGGTCTTAAGTAGCGGTCTCCCTGAGCCCTCGCCTAGATAGCGCTCCCCTGCTAGGTTTGTAAGTAGATAGCCCACTCTTTGTGGTCTGGGCAGCCTCATAGGAGGGTTTACCTAGTTATTTAGTAGCTGTGCGGGATTAGCTGTTGATAGCTCTGTGACTGCTCCCCTTCTTAAGGCTTTTAAGTAGCGGTCTCCTGGAGCCCTTACCTAGACAGTGCTGTCTCAGCACTACAAGTAGACAGCCCACTCTTTGTGGTCGGGAAGTTTCAGTCTGTCCCCCTTCTGGTAGCCCTCCCTTGGTGCATAGCTATCTGAGGATATCTGTGTGCTAGCTCAGTGTCTGCTCCCCTTTTGTGGGGTCTTTAAAGTAGCGGTCTCTTTGAGCCCTTGCCTAGACAGTGCTATCTCCCCTGCTAGGGTAGTAAGTAGATAGCCCACTCTCTGTGGTCTGGGCAGCCCTTCACACCCCCCTTCTTTCCCTCCCAAAATAGGAAGGCTGTCTTAGCTATGTTATTCTGGTCCACAAGCCTTCATAAGACCGTAGGGACATAGCTATCTGAGGATAGCTGTGTTCTAGCTCAGCAGCTACTCTCCTTACCTGGGATTTAGGTACACAGTAAAACTGACAGTGTTACACTCCATTTACTCTTAAGGAGTTAACTTAACAACAAATAGTGAAAAATGTCCCCTAGTGTTGGTGAAAATGATCTGAGTTGAATTCTGATTTGTTAAATTTACTCTGTTAAGCTGCGCCCCTCAAGCCATCCCCGAAGACCAGAGCAAAAGTTCTCTCTTCGCCATTTTCTTTTGCCTTGCGTCAAAAGTTAAGCTCTTTTAATTTATTAAAACATAAGTTTAATATCTGATGTTAATGATTGTGCTACTATTAATGCATGTTGTCATTTTTTTAACTTTGTGTAATTTGATTGGTTTAAACTCGGAAATATCGAATAGGTATCGAATAGGCAAGTCAGTATGTTGGAGAAATGTGCTTTTTTCATCTCAATGTGGTAATGATAAAGTTTAAATGATGTCAGTAATCTTACTTCATTTGATTTTCAGCTGTATTTAGCTTTGGTATGTCCGCTTAATTTGTTTTTAAAACGTTTAATAGTGTAACGTCACAATGGGCATAAGCTGACACATTTTTATAGAAATTATATGATGTTATGTAAACCGTTGGAATGTTATATAAACTCTATATTTGCTACTGCTCAGCTCACGAAAGACTAAATGTGTCCAACGGCATTAATTTTAAGTAAATACCTACTTTGAGGAATTAGTCGAACGCCACCATTGCATCTTTATTGAAGCCACGTAGATGGCGCTGTGGGATTAGCGTTAACTTGGCTCAACACTGCGCGAAGAAGAAACAGCCGCGTCTTTGTTTTCGTTATTTTAACCTTATGCAGTGATTACTGTACCACGAACAACTATTTTACGTTATTGCTGTTAGACATACACAGTTAGTTGGCCTGATCAGAGCAGTACATGTAAGTGCTGGTACAAGTATCGCATTTTAAAATATTGCCTGTTTATTAGGAGAGACTGTTATTGGCATGTCATTGCACAGAACTAACGTATTATCTTTCTCCTTTTAAGTAACAAGCTTCTCCTGTGCAGTCAAATCAGTCCCTGTCTTCATCCTTTGACTCCAGTGACTAGTGACAGGATACACTCATTATTGAAGAAAGGTCTTCCAGTAAACGAATGAGACCAGATGATGGAGCTAAAAGGTGGGCAATAAGTTTTTATTACTTATGCATTTGGGGGACTGCTGAAATGCATAAATCTACTTACAAATACAACATTAATTTGATCTTTATAAGGTTAAAGTTTACAACAATATGTAAAATTAAGTATTGTTTAAAGTAGTATTTTTATTGTTTATATACCATATTTATGTTTTTGCTTTGGTACTTTTTTTTTTATTATTACAGTATTATTAAGCTGGTCTGATTGATTCTCAATGAAAAACTGTCAATATCCTGACAGATGACATTAAAGAAAAGAATAGGTAATATTTCATATAAATAACTGTATATATGATAACTGTGTGTGTAGACACGAGACCAAACGAGACCATTCTTCAACAGGCAAAATGAATGAAAACACTTTCTTTTTGGTACACAATGAATAAACATTTTAATATGGATGTTTATGCAAAGCATTTAGAGAATGATGTCCAAAGACTTAAGACTAAAATATAACATGCATCATATGCATATATTTCATAGAGTTTGAAAAAGCCCATAAATACAAGTTTTGTTAGTGTCACATCAACAGAGGCAGTTTTAACATAAATCAGACATTTGAAGTGATATAATTTACAGAAAATAATGCTCCGGATTACAGCTGTACAAAAAGTAGAACTCTGTATGCACAAGAACCTCACAAGGCATATTTATCACACACAGTCAGACACACAAACACACATCTCGGGAGTGCTAATAGAGAAATCCCTAGTGAACAGCCTTACATCACAAAGACATGAAGCGTTCAACCACACACACTTAAAGCACAATATTTAGCAGACAAGTAATTATGCAGTTATAAACTTTAAGAAATGACAATGCTCCAATACACTCCCATGACTATTTATATACACAACATTTTATGTTTGGTTTCAGATATGCTGGGCTGTTCTGTTAGTTAAAATCTATAACCTAAAAGTCTGTTGATTGTTTATTACTATTCTTCAGCAGCTTGGAGCATTCGTATAGTGCAATAAAGTACAACTTCTACTTGAGTATTAACAGTATAAAATATACACTTTCTTTCACAGTCATATATTTCACATTGGCTTTCAGAAGTTCTCTAGATCAGAGGTCCCCAACCCCGAGGCTGCAACCCATTAACGCACCATGGAGTTGCTACTTGGTCACATGAACACTCTGAGAAAAATGTCTATGCAGCAAAACGTTTCTATATAATTTACTGAATAAGTGCCACTATCTAAATTTATTTAGATTGTTAGACAGGCTAAACGAGTCACTGTGGTATGCGCTGCAGCTCGACAGATTGACCAATGTTGACAACAAGGAAATACTACTGGTTTATGAGCAATATATACAGCATTTCAAGCCAATGTGCATGAGGATGTGGGTGCGTTCAATCTAGTACAAGCGGGGCAGAGATTTTCAAGTCTCTGAATGACTACATATCAGGCAAATTTGATCATTTTGAATTGGAATATGTAAAGACAGAGCAGCATGAATGGGCAGCTGTCTGGTCTCACTACTCGAGTCAGTTTTTTCAGAATTTGCACATGAATTTTAATCTACACACCAGGCTATACAGGTGTAAAAGGAAGGTCACTCTGTGCTGAATGTTGTTGTTAAAATGATCAACCGCATAAATAGCTTTATAAATCATAATTTTGTTGATTTCATGTAAATTAAAAGTTAAAAAGAATAATTAATGATTGTTCTGATCACACCTCAAACACCCCACTGATGCCCAGCTAGTACACAAGAATATTTTCTTGTGTATAAAAGGTTGGAGACCCCTGCTCTAGATGAAGAATCTGGCTTTGGATGATCAGTTACATAGTTTTTTTCCCCCTCTTCAGACATCAGGGTTTGAACCAGACATCTGCACATGCACAAAACGCAAATCATTCTCTTTACATTAAAAAATTACAGGGCTTACAGGAAATCATCCTTCAGGTTTCTGCAGGTACACAGTACAATCAAAAGTGATGTGAGCTGTTTAAAACAGTAGAAAAAAATATGGGGGGGCGGGCCGGCTGCCAGGAAACCACAATCTGCACAAAGCGGGCAAAAAACAAGCTAATTTAACCACATTACGCTGTCTGCGTCAACATGGGATGAAAAAAAAAACAATCATATATATATATACTATTAGATATATTATATTTATATTATATGTTGGTCCTGTGTTGGTGGGGTGTGTTGTGTTGTGAATTTTAATACTTTTCAAAATAATTTTTTGAAACACTGTATATTTGTAAGTTACAGCAAACAAAACAATGGCACAAAGCATAACGTGCAACTCAAAGCATTTGGCACTTACAAGATCAGTTGAGGTAGCAGTATATCAGTACTCTATCGCCATCTATTGACTAAGAAACAAAAATACACTCTCTTTCATTAATTATTCAAATGATCAGGTGTCAACACAAGATAATATTTCCCTCTTAAACTCCTGGAATCTTTGGCATCTCAGCTGAGCATCTGAAATGTCCCAATAACACTGACAGACAGAGATGAGAGGGGCACCAAGCTGCTGTGTTACTCTTTAACGTCCTTGACCACAGTTACCTGGGATACCGTTTTCTTGACACGTAGTGCTGTTAGCCGAGCAGCTGGATTGGCGTACCAGCACTCCCGCATGATCTTTCCCATTACCCTCAGCGCCTGGAATAAACACAAACATATAGCACATGGGTGATTCTATACTTCTGACTACTTTAATCTTGAAGATGAAACTTCAAACAATGTTTCGTCTATGTGAAAACATATATCTCATTTCATATTCAGGGTACCAGGATTACATATGTAAGATGTTACTTTCTTGGGTTTATTCTTTCATTCATTTTTATTGTTTGTTTACTTGCATACAAATATGTGTGTGCATGTGTGTGTGTGCGTTAGGGATGTGCATCTCATGACTCAGGCAGATACGATACGCATCTCGATGTATAGCCAACGATACGATACATTAAAGATACATATGAAGCAGTTACCAATGCGATGCGATACGATTCACCCCTATTATGAATGAATGAATGATGCATTTTTATATAGCGCTTTATTGTGTATTGTTGTACACCCAAAGCGCTTTACAATCATATGGGGGGGGTCTCTCCTCAACCACCACCGGTTATTATGATGCAGTGCGATCCGATTTCGATTCGATTCAACACAATGCGATTCGATGCAATATGATGCAATGGAGAAAATATGATAACTTTTCATGCCTTGAGGCCTGTTTCATAAAACAAGTTAACCAAATAAGCCAGGCTTATTTCAGTTAGTCTGACTCATTGTAAAATGATTTGGTTCCATTAAGCAAATTTAGCATAGGCCTAGATCAAGCTTAGTCACTGTGGCAACTTATGCTGGGAAACTAACCAAGTAGGCTAGCTGTCAGGCTAATCTTAGCTCCTCTACTGACCAATAGGAACATAAGACCACGTCTCAGTTATTACTTTAATATATTATTACATAACTATTATTTGACTTTTTTTTTTTTTTACAGTTTCTAGCCATGCAGCCTTTCTCACTGGTTTTATTATAGCTGTACCTTTTATAGTTTGCAGAACAGATAGCAGAACATTAGAATATTACAATCTAAAATTGCTCTTTAAAGCATTAAAATAACTAAATTAAAAGTTAAAATCACTGAATTAAAAATGAAAATAAATAATAAAGAAAATGACTACATTTTAACTGCTATAAGAAACACACATTAACTCATTTGAACTTAGTAATTAGTACTGTAGCCTACTAATTTACATTTGATTTACTCATTACAATAATCCCTTTATGGTTACCTACTGCTATCATAAAAATACACTTATATGAAGGTTTAAAATTCTACAAAAGACACATTTAATGTCCAAAAACAAAATGTATATTTTACTCAGAATTATTGCACTCCTATTCGATTGCGCTCTGTCTGTTTAGCGCGCATGCGCTCGTTCACTAGCGTCAGCCTCGCCCACCCCTGACAGCAAAATGAATGTTTGCATGACTTTCTAACATTTACAGATGAAAAATATATTTGTGACATGTCCAGTTATGCACTGAGGAAAACACAACGTCTCAAATGCATTAAACAGCACAGATATATTCGCTGTTTGTCATGGTGGATCGATTTGATCCATGATCAACACTAAGGTCTGCTTAAGAATAAGCGTGCACAAATTAGTGAGATTGTGTGAATTTAATTTGTCGTTAATGGAACCGTTTTAGCCCCGATTGATTTGTTAGGTTATTTCAAGTCAGATTTTGGACTTTAATCCCAGTTTTTCCTCGGGTCTCCGTGGTGTTGTGATGCGTCATATTCACGCACCAGCAGTAGTGATGAGAGCGCGCGCTTGAGAAACAGTTTAGATAGGAGAAATCAATCTACAAATAAAATATTGGTCACAGATTATTGGTCACTTTCTAAATAATAAAAGTATAGCGCATCCACTGCAAATATGTTAGAAGCGATGCATCGCGATATAAATGACAACTTGTAGCCGATGCACACTTTTTAAACCGATGCATCGCATCGTTAACTTTTTATGCCGATGCACCGAGCGAATCGGGGAATCTTCCCATCCCTAGTGTGTGTGTGTATGTTTAGATTAGTGTATTCCCTATTAATTAGTTAAATAATTAGTTAAATAAACTGCGTACATTCACCCGAGATTGTTTCTGTGTTCCTAAAGTGCCTTCAACAGTCCGATATTGCTACAGGTTCTAACACTGTACACAGTAGGAAAAGTTATTTTCTGTGGCCAGGAAAATAAGCTTTCAAGTTCAAGTTGCTTTATTGCCATGACATTTGTATTATAGTCTTGCCAAAGCATTTTAAGTGTAATTTACGTGTAAATTTAAGTGTAAATTACAGAATATAATTACACCACCAAATGAATAAAGGAGACAATAAATGTGTAACAAATGAGAGAAAATAAATAAATAAATGCAATACAATAAAAATAACAACAGCAGACAGTATCTCTAATATTAATTACAATTATATACAAATGAAGAATATGTAAAATAAAGCAAATGAATACAATGAATTAACCATTTTGTATGGTGTGTATGGTGTATATTTTGCAGCTAGTTTGACTGCCATGTCAACCTCTCCGAGTTTCTCTGAGTCATTTAGTGTAAAGAATGAAAAAGTCAATGTTGCAAATTGTGGAAAGAATGTGTCTCTTGTAGTGTTGTACTTGGGACAGACAAGAAGAAAGTGTTTCTCATCCTCTATATGATACGTCACAGTGTTTACAAAATCGCTGTGCTTCCTTTCTCTATTTCTATGTCGTGGTCACAGTCGATATTTTGAAAGAATTTGTCTTTCTTTTAATTGTTTAATTGATAAGTAATTTTCCAATTTTGTGGTTCTGTTTAGGGCCGAATAACACTGGAGTTTGGTTTGGAGGTAAACATTTTTTTATAGGGTTATAATAATTAGCTATACTTTAGATTTTTGTCAATTTCTTTATGAATGTTGGGGTTGTGGTTGGAGTCAGGCTCAGCTTGAGTTTCATTCATTAGTTTAAGCATGAGCATATTTAGAGGATGAGACACTGTGGGGTTTCCATTGGCAAGAAGGGCTTTATATTGAATAGATTCAGTGTAAGATTGACTCAAGTGATGCCAGAATTGAACAGCTCTTTTTTTGTATTTCAATGTCTAAGGGATGCAGGCATTGCTAGAAGTGCCTTGTTTATCCTTAGAACAATTGTTTTTGTTTTTTTTGACAATTCCAATTGTATTCTTACTATTAAACTTTTATACCAATTTTCAAACTTTAATACTGGTCCCCAAATGTAAAAAATGTAAAAAATAATATTCCTTGAATTCAGTGAACAAGAAGATAAACAAATGTCTTACAGGTTTGGAATGACATGAGGGTGAGTAACTGATGAGAGAATTTTCTGTGGGGGTGAACTATCTCTTTAAACACAAATAATCAAGTAATAGCTTTACAATGAGGATCATTTTCTTTTACTGTGTTCTTTTAAAATGTTCTCAAAAGGAAATTAAGTAATAAGTTGTGTAATATCAACCTTCAAAGACTTACGAAATCCATGTATACTGCTCAATAGATTACTCATATAAGTGAATACTACATATTATTGCATGAATGGTAGGTTTATCACACAAACCTCACAGCTCTGCCATTGGTTGGGAATGCTGGGTCGGAGTTTCTGTTCACACACCACCTTCCTCATATCATCCACTGATGGGTCTGATTGCACCTGCTCATAATAAGGCAACTGGAAATCTTCATAAATCCCTGCAGAGCACAAAGCATTCATGATATTTTATTTATTTATTTATATTTTTAAAGAAGTATTGATTTTTTTTTTTTTAAAGAAACATATTTGGGATGTGGGTGGTGCAACATTAAGGGGCATGTCACCTATTCATTCACATATGGTTTTCTGGAAGGGCCCCACTTCTTGTTTCTTTTGTAAGACCATAACTAAAAAAATATTCGTCTAAGACCTAAACAGTCCATGATATATTGATTCCGCACAAGACCATTTTTCCTCACTATACTGACACTAACAATAGAATAAAGCTCTGTGAAAAAACTTCCATTTTATTGGCTAACCTGTTTGCGTGTGAAATAAGTAGTCGCAGAACACACCGTGCTATGGTTACTCTTAGCGATAATATACTGTTACATCAGGGCCAAAGGTTGGCAGTGACATTACAATTTGGTGTTTGCAAAGTTTGCTGCTTAAGTACTTGTAGCATTTTTTTTCCCACGTTTCGATGGTATGCTGAAAAATTAAGATAAGAATGATAAGTTTTTAAGGCTTTTATTGGCAAAAAAAATAAGAGTCAATATTTACAGTGTTGACCCGTGTTCTTCATAACCTCTGCAATTCGCCCTGGCATGCTGGATATTAGCTTCTGGGCCAAATCCTGACTGATGGAGATCCATTCTTGCCTTATTAGTTCTCGTAGTTGATCACAATTTGTGGGTTTCTGTTTGTCCACTCGCCTTTTGAGGACTGACTACAAGTTCTCTATGGGATTGAGAGCCGGGAAATTGCCTGGCCACGGATCCAAAATTTCAAATGATCTCGAGCCTCTTCTTTCTCTTGCTTTGTGACATGGTGCTCCAACATGCTGGAAAATGCACGGATCATCACCAAATTGCTCATGGAGCGTTGGAAGAAGTGGCTCTTGTAGTGAAGGTGCTCCATTTCTTTATGACTTTTATTTTGCAGTGTGTTTTTGGGCAGAATTATGAGAGAGCCCAGTCCCTTGGTTGAAAAGCAACCCCACATATGGATGGTCTCAGGATGCTTCACTGTTGGCACGTCACAGGACTTATGGTAGCGTTCACCTTTTCTTCTCCAATTAATCGATTTTCCAGATGTCCCAAACATTCAGAAGGGAGCTTCATCAGAGAAAATAACTTTGCACCAGTCTTCTGCTGTCCAATCCTTGTACTTCCTGCAGAATTTAAGTCTGTCCTTGACGTTTTCCTTGGAGAAAAGTGGCTTCTTTGCTGCCCTTCTTGAAACCAGCGGTTATCTTGGCCTCCACTGTGCAGTAGAGGCTCTCACATTCAACCTGCTCCACTCCCTGACAATGCTTCTGTCACTGGTGGTGACACCGATTATGTAGCTGACATCTTCAGGAGGAGAGGTCCTGGCGCTTGCGGGACAATATGGGAAGTCATTGAAGACTTATCACTGCAGTAGGTAACCTCTCTCCTTGACGTTCTTGAGAATCGTAAATGGTTTCGTCGGTGCAAGACTCTTTTGTAGCAATTTCTTGCATGTGAGAGGCCTTTTGATGCAAACGCGATGTGGCTGCACGTTTCTTGGAGTAACCAGCTAAGAAGATTACACACTGATGGAAGGATTCTTCCCTGCATCCTTATAGCAATACAGTCGCTCTACCGTAATAGTATGATAGTGATAACCTGACTGTACTCACCCCACAAACAGCTTAAAGCACAAACTTTGCAAACAAAAAATTTGTCACTGCCAAAACTTTGGCCATGAAAATGTAGTTTAACAATAGCAACACCGCCCTGTAACCTAAGACTCTCTCCAGACTAAAACTTCTCAAAGTGGGATCTTTAAAAATTATTTATTATGAGATAAGGTATACTTCTCTTTTACCCTTATCGTGCCTAGGGTGCAATTGTTCCGCTCATCACTGTGCAGATCATCAAATAACAAAAAATAACAACTGTGTCCGATGGATTCATTTAACAAAGAATAATATTTTTCAGGTGGGACACATAAGAGAGGATGAGCAGAGAGAGAGAGAGAGACAGACTATTCTAAAAGGAAAAAGGTAAAACGGTATGACATGAAGGTGGTACAGCAATTAACAGACCATTTTGGGGGGAAATATCCCTTTAAGGACTGTCAGTATGAACTTGTTATTTATTACATGGCTCAATGGAATACTATTCTGATTGGACAAGCATGGTAGTGTGCAGTCAAATATTACTGAATAATGACAGAAAAAAAGCAAAACAGCGTTGCGCCAGACACAAATCTAGATCAAAGAATAGCTTTTTGCGGTGCGTAAATCCAAAATATGAATCCAAAAACAAACAACAGATCCAAGGAAAAAAAGACCAAAAAAAGCTCAAAAGACATTTAATATCCAGGGGCCAAAATACAGTGCACAAAGTACAAGCATTTTATCCTTAAGGGGTTATCCGAAAAAATGGTTGGATGCTGCGCAGTCATATCACCCTGTAGCCCAAGACTGGTTAACCACTGAAGCTAAGCAGGGTTGAGCTGGTCAGTACCTGGATGGGAGACCTCCTGAGAAAACTAGGTTGCTGTTGGAAGAGGTGTTAGTGAGGCCAGCAGGGGGTGCTTACCCTGTGGTCTGTGTGGGTCCTAATACCCCAGTATAGTGACGGGGACACTATAATATAAAAAGCACCGTCCTTCGGATGAGACATTAAACAGAGGTCCTAACTCTCTGTGGTCATTAAAAACCCCATAGCACTTCTCATAAAGAGTAGGGGTGTTTCCTCGGCCAAATTCCCTCCACTGGCCCTTGTCAATCATGGCCTCCTAATAATCCCCATCCACTGAATTGGCTCACTCTCTCTCTCCACTCCACCTGTAGCTGGTGTGTGGTGAGCACACTAGCGCCATTGTACTGTGGCTGCCGTCGCATCATCCAGGTGGATTCCCCCCCCCCCCCCCCCCTGGTGGATGTTGCACACTGGTGGTGGTGGGGTTGAGGGAGACCCCCCACTCACCCATCACCACATGAAGTAAAGACTCTTGGGTTGTACACTAATTTACACCCAAAGTGCTATATAAATGCCTCACTCAAATACCTCATTCGTTAGATAAAGTTCAAGACACATCATGTAAATCGATTAAACAACATAAAAAAGTCACATGGTCAAGCTATTGACTATGAAAAATTGGTACATACTAACTGTGATCCAGTATGTGAGCGCCTTTTTGCGGACCTGCCTCTTTTTGCTCATTATAGAGCTAGGAATATTAGAGATTGTTTTTAGTTAAATCTGATTCTTTCATTAAGGTTTGTTCTGATGGTTGTTAGTCCCATGATTAGTGTATGTGCGATGTAGACATATTCTAGATAGTTCTTCTCAGTAGAACAAATTGTACTAAAATAAAACAATTTGTTGACATCTGTCTTCTAAAATGTTATTTATTTGCGTGTCTTGTCTGTCCATGTGCTAAGCAATATGTAGGAAAGAATAATAGACAAGGTAAAACACGCATTATTTGACCAGTTGCTGTGCTGAAGAAGAAATTACCAGAAATCTCCGGTAACATGGAGCAGCCAGAGACTCTTACAAAGGGAGAGTAAATGGATCTAGCATCTCAAATTGTGTTGTTTGTGCTGGTTGAAATACATTTGGTAAACCTACTAATATATTATGGGCTAGTTATGATAGTTGTACTTATATTATATGTACTTTTTTGACCGATGGTATGAATCTTTGGATACAAATATCTTTTGTGATTACATAAATAGGGATATATGATATGATATCGATATGTGTGGGGGGTGTGTGTATCTGTTAGGATACTATATATATTATATGTAAATATATATATATAAATAATATATATAGATTATATACTATAGGTTTAAATGTCTTTTGAGCTTTGTTGGCATTTTTGGTGTTGCAGATCTGTTGTTTGATTTTGACCAATGGACGTAAAATATAAGAACTAATCAACTAAGTGATTAAATAATTTAAACTTAAATAAATAATGTAATAATGGAATGTATTTTATCAATGTGAATGTATCTATCATCTGTCTGATGTATGTATGTATATGTCTGTCTGTCTGTCTATAATTTACTTTATGAAAAAAAAAATATATATATATTATTACGATATATACGCAAGCCATTTCAGTATAGAAGGAACCCATCTTTACTCAAAACATCATTGAATAAGAACATTTAAATCAATCCACTACTGGTGTATATTTATTGGGATATGAACACTTTTCAACACAGCAAGGCACCTTGAATGGAGCATCTGCGAGCAAGTTCCCAGAACACCAGGCCCATTGAATAGATATCAGCACGCTTAAATGACTCAAAGCTGCTCATGTTTATGGAATCATCCAAGATCTCGGGAGCCATGTACCTGCAGAAACAAACACACTCACATTAGAGTAATGTACCCACACGACATGAACGCATTAACCCCCATCAAGATGTCCTCATACACCTGAAAGCAAACAATGTCTTATACAGGGAGAGAAAGTGCATACAGAGTACATACAGTTCAAAGAGAGGAACAGAGAACACACACACATACTAAAACTAGTTTATAGTCAAACACACACAGACATACATGCTCTCTATGACTCAAGATATCTTGAATACACAAGTCCAAAGCGTAAAACACATGGACGATGGCAGTAATAGTAGTTTTTAATAGTCATATTATAGCATCTATCACCACACGCAACCAACACTCTTATTCTGCTTGTATTAACTGAGACAGTTAACTTTTTTTAAAAGAAGTAGTTACAAACTACACTCATAGAACCAGACTTCTGACCATCAGCATAAAGCCTAGTCCACATTACAACTTACTATGGCCAAGAACTTAGGAGACCATGTGGTTGGCATTCAAAACAATCTGTTAAGTTTTTACAGAACATTTAGTGACTGGTGTATCTGAAATCAGACATATCTCTGAGAATAAACATAAAATATCCAAGTGTGCTTTGCTAAGTCTCTGAAATAAAAACTGTTTCAAATATCCAAAGCCATCAACCACACAAAATTGTCAAATACAGCGACTGTCTCTTACATGGCAGTGTTTATGATTCAATACTTAAATAAGTAATAATGACCTTGTGTAAGAAAAATATTGTCTAACCTCTTGGTGCCCACTCTGTGGTTAATGGGGATGTCAATAGTGTTGGTGTTTGAGTCATGTTTGACAGCCAGACCAAGATCAGCAATCACAGCAGTTCCATTCTTCTTAACCAGGATGTTCTTTGACTTTATGTCTCTGTGAGCAATGGCAGGCTTCCCTGTCCCAAGAGCAATATGCCAATTTAATAACAGCATGCAACATATACCTGACAAGCAGAACCTCATGCAGAAAGGTAGTCTTTAGTCTTCAAAATTATTTAAGAGAACCAGTCCTAAAAAAGTGACAATTATTTTCAATTTTATTTATTTTTAGCTGTGGCTAATTGTGTTAGTTGTGTCAACATGCAAGTAATTACATGAGGATTAATGCCAAATATTTAGAGATGAGTAAACTAGTTAATATACTCAAGACTAGATTATTGTAATGCAAAACTGGCTCCATAAACAATCTGGTAATGTACCAGCCAAACATTGAGGGACACTTCACAGACCATTGCGTGCATCTCTAACAATTATTCTAGCATGGGCTTCAAAGACTACAATGTGTTGAATTATAACCAAGACCAGCCAGACAACGAGTTCTGCTTTCCTGATTGTCTTACTTATTAATCACATTTATTCTATGATCAGTATTACACTTAAGATGTAACTACATTTATTACATTTATTGTACTGTGTTGCCAAAGGAGGATGGACTTTTAAGTGTTTTTCTCTAAAGATTTTTCTCCTGCAGAGAAACAAGACCAAAACCGAAAAAAATCAAACTGATGATTCATTGCCTATTCCTACTGTGTGTGATCAACACCTTGAGTGCCAATAATCTCCATGTGCAGGTGGGCAATGCCGCTGGCAATGGACAGTGCCAAAACTATCATCCCCTCCACTGATACTGTGTATCTGTTCAGGTAATCAAAGAGAGACCCGTGCTCATGATACTCAGACACCAGCCACAGTTGTGTCCATGAGCCATTATCTGAAGAAAGACAACAAACAAATAAATAAAGTATGATACATAAATAAATAAAGGATAGATACAGTGAGATAGATAGATAGATAGATAGATAGATAGATAGATAGATAGATAGACGACATCCAAACACATTTAAGGTTATTTGAAACCTATGTATGCCAAAAGTTCTTAGAAATGTACTCTTTGTGTTCATGTTGGTTTCATAACTTTTAAAAAAAAACTTGAAATTTAATTTAGTTTTGATGTACTGTAATAACTCAAAAATGTAATGAAATATTTTCCTGACACCTGTACATATGACTGTACATGTAATAATACTTTACCTGTTCATAATCATTAGCATTATCATTTCACAAATGTATTTCAAATATACAGGTGCAATCAAATCATTATTCAACCCCCCAGAGACTGTAATACTTTAGAAATGCAAACTTTTCAGAAGATCTAGAATTTTATAAAAAAGTGATAGTCAATATATATTGTAATATTTTTTTTAGGTTTTTTATTTTTTAATAACACAGCTATGTCATAATTATTCAACCCCTATTCAACACTGCTGTCTTTAAGTCACTTATTTGTATGGTAAGGTACAAAGTGGGACACAAAATTGTCTGAAACAGAATTACAGTAGTGAGCGCTTATACATACCCATACTAGCACATGCTTCGGCTAAGTTTGAATAGCAAATTTCGCAAGCCAACAGAGCACTCGCAAAAGCTATAGAGAATAAATAGTTTTATTACATTAGAAAGTCAAAGGCTGCATGACGAGTTCCAAGACATTAAACGTTCGTAGAGACACATCTGGCAGCCTTATTCCTTAGCTTAAAATGTGTAGTACCAGAAAATCTTTTTAGGGTGTTGAAGAAAAAGCACAATATCATTAAATGTTTGATCAGAGCAACTGAGAAAAACCTGCAATGTATTGCCAAAGGCTTGCAAGGTGACCTGAAGAAAGGAGAAAAAAAAACCATTCCAATGCTGAGTATAAGAAGAACACTAGACGAGTAGAGCCTTCATGTCTGGGCATCTTGCCAAATACCACTCTTGACCAAGAAGAACATAAAAAAAGGCTTGAATATGCTTATATTCATTTGGATAGACCTGTGGAGTTCTGGAAGAATGCTTTATGGAGTGATGTGACCAAACTGGAACATTTTGGACCATGGATAAGCAGTCTGGTGCAAAAAAAGCTAAGCTTATAAGCAATAAAATCGTCATCCTCATGACATCCTCAAATATGGAAGGGGACCTGTATTGTTATAGGGGTGTTTTACTGTTGCAGGAAGTGAAGATCTTGACTGTATGAAGTACAGTCTGTACATCATGGATTATTTGAAGTATCATGCCATTTTGGCAAAAGATTGTGATGCCTTCGGTGCAGAGACTGATGCTGATAATCAATGGACTTTTCTTGCAGGACAGCCTTCCAAAAGTATATTGTACATCCAAATCTATTTATGCTTGGTTCAGGGATCAGTCATAGAATGTTCTTGAGTGGCCTGTTCAATCTTCAAATTTGAATCTCACTAAAAATATTTGGTGGAATTTGAAGAAAGCAGTGGTAATGTGAAAACCAAAAATCAGTGATCTGGAAGCTTTTTCAAGTGAGTAATGGCCAAGATTGTGACAGAAGCCTCTAAGCACTTACAAGCAGTGTTTATTGGATGTTATAAAGAATAAAAGATTCTGCACCAAATTTGACTTTTGGGGGTTGAATAATTGTAAAGAATGTTTAGAGCGTTTTTTGTTTTAGTTTGTGGTGTGATCAGTTTTTTTTTTTTTATTAACAAACCTATGTTTCATGATCAATCAATGTGTGTAATAAAACTTTCTCTAATCGAGTTGACTGTGCATTTGTTTGTTTGTTTGTGTTTTGCATTAAAATCTCATTTTGATTACAACCATATATACTGTATATATGTATGTTTTTATATATTTCCCTCCTGGTGGAATAACCTGCCCAAATCAATCAGAGCAGTCCTTAGCCATCTTCAAGAAAAGACTAAAAACAAATCTGTTCCACCTTTATTTGACCCTCTAACTCTAGCACGTTCTATTCTATTTTAATTCTACTTTATCTATAGTTATCTTTATTTTTTTTTTAAAAACAACTAGCTTCTATTTTTTCATTCAATCTTACTTGTTTTTCGTTGTGTTGTGTGTGTATTAGTGTGTGCATAATAGTAACGATATAGATATACATATATATATTATATATATATATATATATATTATATATATATACTGTATATATACACCTTGCTATGTGTACTGCGTTAGGCTAACCCAGACTTGTCATTTGCACTTATATATTGTTGCTCTTTTTTTTAGTTTTGACTGCTTTTATTGTCCTCAATTGTAAGTCGCTTTGAATAAAAGCGTCTGCTAAATGAATAAATGTAAATAGATATACTAAAGATTATATTATATATATATCTAATATATATATATATCAGTTATATTTATATATTCAGTATATATCATAAATAAATAGTATAAATATATATTAGATATATAATTACTGAATTATTATTATTATTTACTATATAGATTGCTTCAGGAAACATAATATTTTGAAGTGTGTCCCCTTTTTGAAGTTACCCAACTGACACTATGGGAACACATACGTAACCAAGTCATTCTATTTCATAGGTTCACTTGACGTTGCTTAAGTAGCTGATGCTATGAGAACAGTATACCACAGCACCATAATAGTACGGTAACTGCTGGGTTATCAGCCTGCTACTACACACATATCCTCGCCTGCTACAGCCACCTTAGCAACCAAATAGCTGCTCAGACTTGCTCCACTGGCTTGTATGTTCAGAGTAAACCTTTAATGCCCTAACTGGGCAAATCCTGTGCAACCTTTCACTCTTCCGAGACTCAAAGGGTGGAGAAGAAAAGGACTGTAATAAAACAGCTTGAGAGCAATACGAAGTCAACGCAACCTTGACTATATATAGAAACATAGGTCAAAACAAGACCTTCACAAAATCAGGAGCAAAATCCATACAGGAAGGGCTCATTAACAAGGCCAGTAAATCTCTCTAAAGGCCAGAGTCTACTGAGAGAAGAGAGAGCCAATAACGTTTTAAGAGTCCAAAACATCCCTGAGGCTGACTCCAATGGCTCGAAACATGCTCTGCAGCAATTGCAGCCAAATCTACCTTGAGAAGTTAGCTGAAGCTGCACCCACAGAGAAAAACTCTTGAAGGAATGCCAGCACTGAACTAACAGACCAGTGAACCAAACCCAACCATTGCTCTCTGCACCATGAAGCAAAAAGCTGCCACTTAAAGGCACAAAGTTATCTCGGAAGCGAGATTAGAATCAGTCAGAGTGCTCCATTCAGAGGCCAAACCCAAAGATTCAACATCCCTGGACGAGGATGCCATATAGTGCCCCAAGCCTGAGTGCACTATATGGCACAAATGCATCTGGCCTAACTGGAATCTCCCAAGGAAATCCCTCCAGAAGAGACAACAGGTCTGAAAACCAAACCTGGGATGGCCAAAATGGAGCGACTAACAGAAGATGCACTCTGTCTTCCTTCACCCTCAGAAGAACCACTGAGAGCAGCTGTACCGGCAGAAAATGTACAGGTTGGCCCATAGCCACTGTTATGCCAGAGCATCTCTTGCAAGAGGTGATGGAGGGGACAGAACCAAAGAGGGCACTGGGCTGTCAAAGCAACAGATCCACCTCTGCCCTGCCAAATCAGACTCACTACTTAAGAGTGTAGCCTCCACTCTCTGGGCCTCAACCCGTGCCGTGAGAGCAAGTCTTCTCCCAGGTTTATCCAACCTGAGACATGGATCACCCTCAATAACAGGAAACTTGCACTGTGCCCAGAACAGAACACAACTTGCTAACTTCCACAAGGGATGAGAACGCATTCCCCCTTGATGTTTCAGATACAAGAAAATTGACCAAGGCCAGAAACACAGCCATCTTCTCTAAGCAAATGTATGTGTCAAATGAGATGAATGCCCACACCCCACCCATCTCACCAAAGAGGCATCTGTGATGATTGTCTTGAATGACAGATTTCACCTAGAATTAGTTGGGTAACAAAGTCCAACAGCACCTGTACGGAATGCCAGCAGGGACTGACTGTTGATCCACCATTAAACGAGCCTCATATTGAGCAGGTCAAATTAAACTCCCGAGGACACTGATGTCATGATACCTAATAGAATGGGATATAAACCCACTTGGATCATCTGCCCTTCCCTGCTCTAAAACGACAGAGGAGAGAATGAACTGCACTGTGCCTTAGACCAGATCCCCTCCTAGAAATAAAAAATATCTGTTACCTCAGCATCAAGTTGCACTTCTGAAGCCTCCACAAATGATGGAGAGCCATCTTCTGCGATTGTGGGGAAATAAACCAATCTTTGAGGAAGTTTAAAACACGCACAACCTGGCGCACTCATGGGCAAGAGACTGGAATCCAGGATTTCAACTATATATGCGGAGGACCAGGGCCAATCCGAAGAAAAGACACCAAATGTTATCTCGCATAAAAGAAAACCTGAGGAACTTCCTGTGTCTCTGGATGATCTGAATACAAAAATATGCATCCTTCAGATGGACGTCACGAACAAATCTCTGGTTTTAATCTAAAAAAGAATTAACTTAATTGTCAAAACTGTTAAACGGCACACTTTTGTGAAGTACAAAAGATGCAAATCCATGATCAGACAAAAACAATCATCCTTCTTCGGTACCAGAAAATGCCGGAAGTAAAAGCAGTATACAGTGATATGTGAAGGTGACTTGACTTGACTTCTATAACCTTGCTGTATGATTAGAAGAACCCAATGAGAAGCCACCATGGCAGAAGTCACCATGCCAAAACAATCTGAGAGAGGATTCAGATGATCCACAGCAGCTGTAACAGCATAGCCAAAAACTCCACTCTGAAAGTCTGGAGCGTCCATAAAGAAGGACGTGTGCTTGGTAGCCTGCAGCACCAAGTCAGTAGCTTGCCTGAGCTCCTTGATTGCCTCGGCCCGTCATCATTTGTCATCTATACCAAAGGGAAAAAAAGCTGTTTTCAGGATCTTAATTAATATTACCCAATGGAGATCCTGTAAGAAAATCAAAAGTCTATAAGGCGAATGTGTGCAAAGGCCAGCCAAGAATCGCTCATCCATCTTGGATTGAGCCTGAGGCTGAGCTACCTCCACAGCATGAGAAACAATGTCGAACAAACTCATTATAGGATAAAGAAGAACATGCTACCTGGCCGCTGACCATAGAGTCAACTATTGAAGCATTGTCGAGTAAACCAATGAAAGGAAATTCCTGTCATGAAATCATACAAAAATGTTGTAATAGAATAATATGATTACTCATTATGTGGGAATTTCTATGATTATAATGGTCTTATGAAAGAAATGCAAAAAAAAATTGCATTGTTCTTCATGTATTGTCATGCATTCAGACACTAAAATCACACAATGATACCTTTGTTATCAGCAGCGATAAACCCCAGAATATTCTCATGGCGTAGCATGATGGTCTGATAAATCTCAGCCTCACGAAACCAGGAACGCTCATCTCGTGAAGAGAAGATCCTCACAGCGAGTACCCTCCCCATGCCATTTTGCCCCTACCACCTTCCCCAAAGAGACCATTCTTTTTTTTTTTTTTTTTTTTTCACCAGACTCTCCCTCTTGGAGGACAATAGTTCGAGCAATTGTTCTCTGGACCAATAGGGGCAATCCTAAAAGAATATAACATGCTGTGAGTTAAAGGGTTAACATTTACTGTATATATATATGTCCATGCTTCTATTCAAAGCTCATATTTGCATAGCCTTTTTTTGTTTTGATAAGCACAGCCAGTTCTTACCTGATCCAGAGCCAGAGGTGTTCATGTCATAGATGAGCTCTTTTAGGCATTTGTCAGTTGACACCAGAGTCTGGTCATCCAGGGATTCCTCTGGATCCTGTTTGTGGGCTTTGATGAGGTTGCACCACAGGTTTTGTACGGCACATATTCCCAGAATGACACCTACACACACCAGGCACGATGGCACAATAATTATGGCTGCTAGTTCCAGTTGACTCCACCCAGACCCCTCAGGCGGTGGCTCTACAGCAATACACACACACACATACACATATGTTGGTCATCTCATGCTATGTTTTTTATACAATGATGATATTTAAATATTGTTTTTTAGATATCTGTTGTTGATTTCAGTAGATGTAAATCAAATCTTGATTTAGTGAGAACCATGTCAAATTAAGTCAGTTTTTGACGTTTAATTATATTTGGCAGTTTAATTATATTTGGGGTTTTGACAATTTTGGTCAGAGGCCAAAAGACACCACAATTCTAATAATTAGAAAAAAATTGACAGCCAAATCTTATAAGGGACATTCCATACCGTATCCATCCCTCATATGAAACAATACTCCAGCATTTTGGAAATATGTGAAATGATTCCATTTTAAACACGTATGCAGACCTAATTTGTTTAATAATTTGGGAGGGAAATAGCCAGTTCTTATAGGGGACATCAAATACTGTATACTTGTGGCTTGTGGCTAGCCTTGGTGGCTAGTTCCTGTAATTGTCTTGCTATAACTACCAGGTGCGAAAGCCCCTTTAGAGTACAAATATTATAGAGAAAATATTGAATTAATTTGTATGTTACTAGCTGAATTTGGGTATGTAGTGGATGTGTTGTAGTTTACATTAATTTTAAGGTTTCCAAACATAGTTATAGATAAATCCTTGTAAATCCTGTCTCTCTTTGTTTCAGTCACTGCTGTTGCACCCGGAGGTGCTAAGTACTTTTTATGGCAGTAAAATGCAAAATTCATAGGAATTAGTTATGAGATGGATTAAAGGCAGAAACCACATATGGAGCAATGAGTAGTCCTGTCCTTCCTGGGTTTGGCGATAAGGGTTGTCTTCTTGCCCTCTAAAAGGTGTCTGCCAGTTGCCAATTTCAGTCAGGTTTCACGCCCCACCATAGCACAGCAACGGCCTTATCACCATTAAAGTATGGAGTGCCACAAGGATCTTTCCTAGGTCCTCTGCTATTTTCAATATCCATGTTGCCCCTTGGTAATATTATTAGAAAATACAGGATTAGTTTCCACTGTTATGCTGATGAAACTATATATCTCAACAAGACCAGATGAAACTTCTAAATTATCTAAGCTAACAGAGTGTGTGAAAAATGTAAAAGATTGGATGATAGACGCCGGTGGGGGGTCCATACTTTTCTCCCTATTAAATTCGGTAAGGACAAGAGAGATTGCTCCTCTTGGGCCAAAAAACAGTACACAGAATCTCTTGGTTTACAATTTGCAACTAGACGGATGTTCTGTTACTTCCTCTACAGTCAAAAATAGGGTGTTATATTAGACAGCAACTTGTCTTTTGAAAATAATATTTACCATGTTACAAAAACAGCATTCTTCCATCTTAGAAAACATTGCCAAGTTACGAAACATGAAACCTGTTTCTGATGCAGAAAAGATAGTTCATGCATTCATGACCTCTACACTGAACTACTGTAATGCACTGCTAGCTGGTCGTCCTGCATCTTCAATATCACAGTACAGGTAGTTCCACAAGCAGTGGCTAGAAGTCTTACCGGGTCAGAAAATATGATCATATTCCCATTTTACAATCTTGCTTGGCTATATTACCGTTCTGTAAGGCCTTAATGGGTCTAGCTCATGCGTACTAATAGTCTTCTACACGCCACAATCCATCACTCCTAGGTCCAAAACTCTGGACCTTTTGTAGTAGTACCTAGGATAGCAAAGTCTAAAGGAGGAGTACGAGCTTTTTCGCACTTGGCTCCCAACACTCGTTTTTGAATGGCCTCTGAGCACGTTCGGGGGTCAGGAAACTCTCTCTTTGAAATCCAAGATGAAAGAAAAATTCCTTTGGCCTAAGCATTCAAATAATGCTCGCTTAACTCTTGTACGCGGTTATATTGATCAATGCACACTTATTTTTTAACTTGGGGTTCAACCAATCAATTTTGCTTGGGGTGGAGCAGCAGCAGCTACTGCTGAATTATGCTCTATTTGTTCTCTGTGTCTGGCACGGGATTGACATCCCATGGTGTAACTAGGATTTACACAAGCTTCAGTCTGGATCCGGAACACCTGAGAAGAGATGATGCAACACCTCAGATGATGCCAACTCTGAAACAACATAAATTACCAAATTTTGCTACAAGTGTGATTGCAACATATAATCATTGCTGTAAATAGCGTTCATCGTCTGTTTGATTACATCTTAAATTGATTTTTCCGTACATTTCTGCCATATGACAGTCACCACTGATAAGCTACTACTAAATATATTGTAGAAACTTAACTTCCTGTAAAGCTGCTTTGCAATGATTTATATTGTGAAAAGCGCTATACAAATAAAATTGAATTGAAAAACTGAATTGCGTAGCCCTTATCTGATGGGTTGACATTTATTTATGCAAGGCCACAGATATTTGAACAATGGGTCAAGAGACTTAAAAAAAGTGGTCACCGTGATGATTTAAGACAACTGTAGATATGTAACCACAACGTTAAGACTTTAGGGCGAAGACAAGGCAGGAATATTCATGATTGAAGGAACTTTCTAGGATCGCAATCTAAACCTGAATGGAGTGCCAGCTTTCAGTAGCTATACAGGGAGTTTTCTTGGCTATATATAATTTCCATTTCCATACTGAATAAAAGTTTTCATACTGCTAAGAGCAACCACATGCTGTAAGTTTGAGAGTCAAACAGATGGAGGCATGCAGGCTATGCACCCTCACTAATTTCAGAAGCACCTCAGTGATGATTGGGCCTGTGCTCGCACACGCTTATACATATATGTGTATATTTACATTACAGGTAAATGGTTGCATATATGTGCACCTGGACCACAAAACAGGAATAAGGGTCGAGTTTCGAAATTGAGAGTATAATAATTGAAAGCTGAATAAATAAGCTGTATGATGTATGGTTTGTTATGATAGGACAGCGATACAACCATTTGAAAATCTGGAATCTGAGGGTCTGCAAAACATCTACCTATTGAGAAAATCGCCTTTAAAGTTGTCCAAATGAAGTTCTTAGCAATGCATATTACTAATAAAAAATAAAGTTTTGATCTTTACTGATCTTTACTTTATGTCCTAATGATTTTTGGCATAAAAGAAAAATCAATAATTTTGACCCATACAATATATTTTTGGCTATTGCTACAAATATACCCCAGCGACTTAAGACTTAAGGTCTTGTGGTCCAGGGTCACTTGGGTTGCGTCAATTACAAAAAAGGTTGACAGTCTACGTTTGAAAGCAATTATGCTTGTCCACCAGGATCCAATCAAAATGACCAAATCAAATCCTTTCTCCACTTTTGCAGTCTGAGAGGGGCCTGGAATTTGTTAGTCATTGCACAGTCTATCAGATAGAAAGACAGACAAGCCAATATAAAAAAGATTATAAATAAATATTTTTGACAGCTTTGGCAAAAGCTCCCTATGTCCAATCCATCCCAGACCACTATGACCTCGACTGATCACACCCTCAGCTTGAGTGTCAGAGGCTCAGGAGAGAAAAGTTAGACAACTGGTTGTGAAATGGACTGGATATGAAATCTGAAATCTTTCGAGTCAGGCCAAATAGTGAATGACACTGATCATCATCTAAACCTCTGCATCTCAGCACAACGGAATTTATTCAAATCACAAGCTCACACTCAACACTTAATTTTATTAGTAAGACTCTGAAATAAATTATTAGTTAGAAACACGTTCCTTGCAGACTGAGGTGTGAGATGCCATCAACAATAAGAATCAGAGATAACTTTTAGCTGCTGTCTTTGAGACACAGAGTGGGTGAGAATACCATCACAAATACCTGGTAGTTTTCAGCAAAAACATGTCTATAGAATGAGAATTTTTATATATTGGGTCAAAACTTTCTGTCACAAATGCATTACTATTAATACTATAAGCAACTATGCAGACTATGTGAGCTTTAATTGAGTCTTTGAAAAAGTTGAGTTTTTGAAATTGGCCAGTGGGCCATGACCTGCCCACATGTGTACAGGGTCACCAGTGACAACAACTAGAGTAAGGTATTTCGAAACACATTTTCCCTTTTGCCTCCCTGTTTACTAAAACAGCCAGTAAGTCAGTCGACTTGGGAAACAAAATGGCTATTAGCCAATGAAGGAAACTTCATAGAGTCTCTGTAGAGATAAATAGAGAGCAGCACATATTTCAGAAAGGTGCATTTCATAGATGAGCTCAGCTGCCTGTAGGATTAATAAACACTGGACAGTTTCAAAAACAAATTCATACAGAGCTTTAAAGATTCAGCAATTCATAACCATCATATTGATATTTAGTGGTTTCTGCTAAGGAAAGAAAGAATCACTATTACTATTGCTCATACTTTAGGTCCTTTCACAACCAAACGCAATGTAAAACAGCACAACAAATCAATGCTGAATTATATATTCACAAGTATATACTTTTATATAAACTTGAAATATAAAGTGAAAAGCACTGAGCTATCAGTTCATGTTATAAGGTCTACTATACTGTATCTTGTTCTGGTCAAGAACCACTCATGAAATAAAAATGGTAACACTTTACAATAAGTTTCATACTTTAGTTAACATGAACTAAGCATGAACAATACTTCTACAGTGTTTATTAATCTTATATAATGTTAATTTCATCGTTAATTAATGCATTATTAAAATCAAAGGCTCTGCTTGTTAACATTAGTTAATGCACTGTGAATTAACATGAACTAACAAAGAACGATTGTATTTTCATTAGCTAACATTAACAAAGATGAATAAATACTGCAATAAATGTATTGTTCATGTTAGTTAATACATTAACTAACATTAGCTAATGAACCTTATTGTAAAGTGTTACCATAAAAATAACTAAATAAGTAAGTACATTGGCTGAGCAAATAAATATGATAATCAATAGTACAAAAAATGACCAACAATTTCCACTTTGAGAGCATGCTCTCTTTGTCATTCTTGCTCTCTCTCTCTACACCTAATTACCATAATTCAGAGGTCCACTGTCAATTATTCCTTACATATTTTTTCTTATACAAAAGTAAACTAATGGTCTTATTTGAGTGTGGATATTTCATCTATTAGTACTGGGAGTTTTCATTGGTTGTATCACTCTGCCTGTATGTGGTTGCATTTATGTCTAGTATGCATTTATGTCATCAGTTACTGAGCATTTCTCTGCATTATTCACAAAGAATTCTTATTGTCCAAAATGTTGAAAATTAGAGTCAATCTCTATCACCATGACGGATGAAAAACTTTGATGACATCATTCTGCACTTCAACTTCTCATCAGATTTTCTATGTGCGGGCCTGTGATAGACTGGTCATCTCATCTGTACCGGAAGTTTTCCCCGCCTGTGGCCCGAGATGCTGGGATACGTTCCAGCATCTCCACGACCCTAGAGAGGACAAGTTTAGAGAATGGATGGATGGATAGAGCTCTATATGGTTAGGATTAGAGCTAAAGTTTGTAGGAAGGTAGATTCCCAGGAACATTGGTCACCCATCATACAAAGGAAATAGGGGATAGTGAAAGCATGCACACAGTGTGCTCCAGTACAGAGGTCACATGTGTTAGTTGGTGCAGTCTACAAAACATATCCAACCCATTTGGTTTCTAAACAAAATGTTGTATTTTTAAGAATTATAGAAGGGATCAAGCATCTCAAAAAGTTAGAAAACCTTTACATTATAAACAGCACTGACAAACTGAGGTAAGGTAACTACACTGGAGCCATGCGGCAACATAAACTACAAGCTTTTCAAACTGCACATCATCACCATTACTATTATCTTATTGCTGTAGTAACAGCTTCATGATGTTTATATGATGTAAACTAAACACTATTGGCTATTTAAAAAAGGAATTTTTCACATACGAATCATGACCATATCTTCTTCCCTGCGATCATAATCTTTGTCCACAAAAGTCGCAATTGCTCGTTTTAGGTGCCTGGTTCTCCCTTTGACGCCACCTCTGTAGACTCTAGGATCGGAGACATGCTGCTGAACTGATAAGGTAAAGTAGGCATTGATGTGTCTTTGCAGAGATGGTCTTATGCAAATATGTACCAGTTTGGGCTCCAACAACATGTGGAGGAAAGAATACTAAAAACCAAAGTCAATTATGGAAAAGAATTGATATGAAAGTATGCAGTCTTCACTATGCACAATGATTAATTTTGGCAGAATGGAAGGGTCTGAAACTATTATAATATAATAGATATTAATAAGGTTTCAGACCTTTCATTTCTGCAAAAAACTAGAGCAGGTTCGGAGCATGACATACTGCAAAACCCTGCATATTGCATAGTTGAAATCTTTATATATAATAGGTGGCTTTTCAGACCCTTTATCCATTTCTGCGAAAATAAACGCAACATTGCACTATGAAACATGCTCCATAAGGACTTCTGGCCACTAGTAGCGATCGAATCATTTTTATATGCGTATAATGATATAGGGGACCCAGTGTCATTTTCCTCAGTGATCAATTGATCTTGCCAGGAGTCTTTTTGTGGCTTTGATGTTCCTGTTAATAGACTTGCCTGAAGAGTAATGAAGCGAAAAGATCCGCCGTAGATTATGACCAATAGAGTAACATGCAAGCAATACTGTAATAATGGAAAGCCTTCTACCGAGGAAGGGTGTGGAGCAGTTCTACAGGTCTAACAAAGCGAGACTGAAATTAACAGGCGTACAATTAAGTGTGTCGACGTTAAAAAGCAGCTGGCTCAGATCGATAAGTGTTTGAACATCAAAGTACCCTCGAGAGTTTTCTCGCGCAAAGCCATAAACCTGTCTGGATACGTTGATGTCATACAGCGACTCGGTACTGCCGCACTCAAAACAACAAGCAACAAAACCTAAGAGTAGACAATTTTAGGCGCAGGAAATATGTAGAAATCGCTGTGGCCAGCAAGGGTTGTCCTGGGAAGAAATGGCAGGTATGGCGGATCGCCTACACATAATATAACTATATTATAATTCACAGGGACCTCTTATTGATGTGTTAAATAGTGTCTTAAACTGCACCATCTAAAAACAGCACTGATTCTGTTCAAAGAATCATTGAGCTATCAGAAACGAACCATCATTTGAATACTCTGCATGCAGCAATTGAACGTCTAACTACGTCGATCAAAAAGCGATGCTGCCTTCGATCACATCCATCCAATGGAATCGCTAGTTGGGCTATCGATGCCTGTAAAAAAGCACAGTGTACAATAAGATTAGCACGGATTGGTCAAACATAAGGTGTCAATCAAGAAGAAGGGCAGAGGTCAGTGGCCATTTTGACTTCAATGGTCCGGTTTTGTTTACATGCAAAAACAAGCTATACTTCAAGAATGCGCCGAGGATTTGAGCGCTCCGTCGGCTAATATGAAATGATACTACTATACTCCGTTTATCAACATTTAAATGTGTTATGGACTAAATATTTCACTGCATTGGATTGACTGGACCCTTTATAGTGTAACTACACCATTTTTGTTGGAATGTAATGAACTAGTGGACAAACAAGAGGCTTCATAGGTGAGTTCCTTCAGTTTTGTTATTGTTTATTTGGTTTTTGTTTATTATGGTGGTGGGAGTCTGAACCCAAAAAGAGCAAAGGAACTGGTCATGCACTCGATGTTGATTGTATCTTAAAATGAATCACAAGAATCTCAGCTTTCCAAAGGTATATGACACGTTTACCTTTTTTTGTGTGTGTGTGTTTCACGAAGTTAACCCTCAAAGTATGCAGTGTACCGCGGGAGGCACACTGGATCTCTAACAGGTTAATCTTTTACAACCCTTGATTTCTATTATATTATAAACTGCATGTCTCACACTGAGTGACATTACACATACATTAGTATTAATGTGTGATGTTTGCGGAATGTTTTATGCAAACAACTATATTCTGGACCAGTTTCGGTAGTGCCACCAAATGCTCTCTATGTCTAACAAAGAAATGGGCAATTCTGGTCCTGAAGAAAATGTAAGCAAAATCTTGAGGACTGCTTGAAAATTAAAGGTGTGTTTGATTAGGGATGGAGCTAAACTTTGCAGGACCATCCCTGACATGTGAACCCAAGCTTATATTATTTATAAATAAAAAAAATAAATCGATTGGTCAGTGTGTTGTCATCACCATAACGGCACACTCACTAAAGACATTTTTTTTTTTTTGATTTGTTCGGTATGAGTAAATCCAAAGGAATACAGTGTTTAAAATGTTCAGATATTCATAATTTTCAACGAGAAACATGTTTGTGTCGACATTTCTACAAAAAGATATTACATTGCTTCTTAGATGTTTTGGGACATTTTCGAAGCGAAAAGTCCAGTAAGTGGGACTATAATTGGTGCAGTTTTCACATCTTTCAAAACCTGATCTCATTCTTTCATTACAGTTATTACTGTTAACACTTATTTTGTACTGTGAAACTCTTTGTGATACTTTGTGATTTTGTTTTGTACTAATGCAATTAAAAACATACTGAAATGTTTGAAAAATTTAATTTTAATGATCTGTTGTGAGATGAGTACTAAGATTATTGAAAATTTACAACTTGCTTGTGAAAACGGCATCAAAACAACCTTTAAATAGTATGTAAATAAATCAGAATCAGAATCAGAATCAGAAGAGCTTTATTACCAAGTATGTTTGCACACACAAGGAATTTGACTTGACGACAGGAGCTTCCAGTGCAGAAGAAAGTACAAACATAGTGAAGACATACATGATAGTGTAGACATACAAAGGAATAACACAGTAGGGATGTAATATAAACCTAATATAATAAAAAAAAATAACTAATCAAATGACATATACCAGAAAATAGAAGTATAGGAAAACATTTAATTGTTTAGATAAATGTACATATATGTTTATTAGTGTGCAGATATGTAATTTACAAAGTGTGCAGTTTAATATAAATATACTATGTTGTATAATTTTGAAAGCTTAATTGTTTAGACTGAGTGTAGCCTGTGGGAAAAAACTGTTCTTGTTCCTTGCTGTTCTGGTGGTCAGTGCTCTATAGCGCCGACCAGAAGGCAACAGTTCAAAGAGAGAGTGGGCTAGGTGTGAGGGGTCCAAGGTGATTTTCTTAGCCCCTTTCCTCACTCTGGAGATGTAAAGATCTTGGGAGGCTGGGCAGAGGGGCACCGATAATCCTCTCAGCAGTCCTGACTGTCCGTTGTAGTCTCTTGATGTCTGATTAGGTTGCTGAACCAAACCAGACAGTTATAGAAGGGCAGAGGACAGACTCAATGATAGCAGAGTAAAACTGTTTCAGCAGCTCCTTTGGTAGGTCGAACTTCCTCAGCTGGCGAAGGAAGTACAACCTATGCTGGGCCTTTTTGGAAATGGAGTCTATGTGAGTGTCCCACTTCAGGTCCTGAGAGATGCCCAGGAATCTGAATGACTATACTGCAGCCAAAGTGTTGTTCATGATGGTGAGTGGGGGGAGTGCAGTGGGTTTTCTCCTGAAGTCCACGATCAGCTCCACAGTTTTGAGCGTGTTAAGCTCCAGGTTGTTAAGACTGCACCAGACAACCAGCTCTTTAACCTCCTATCTGTAAGCAGACTCATCATCGTCCTGAATCAGGCCGATGAGTGTGGTGTCGTCTGCAAACTTCAGGAGATGGACAGAGGGGTCTTTAGAGGTGCAGTCATTCGTGTAGAGAGAGAAGAGCGGTGGGGAGAGTACACATCCCTGGGGGCGCCAGTGCTGATGGTGATAGTCATGGATGTGAGTTTGCCCAGCCTCACTAGCTGCTGACTGTCTGTCAGGAAGCTGGTGATCCACTGACAGAGGGAGGTGGGCACGGAGAGCTGAGTTAGTTTGTCTGAGAGAAGGTCAGTCATGATGGTATTGAAGGCCGAACTGAAGTCCACAAATTGGATCCTTGCGTAATTCCCAGGTCTGTTGAGGAGTTGCAGGATGTAATGCAGTCCCATGATGACTGAGTCATCCACAGACCTGTTTGCTCTGTAAACAAACTGAAGAGGATCCAGCAAGGGTCCAGTGATGTCCTTCAGGTGGGCCAGGACCAGTCTCTCAAGTGACTTCATAACCACAGATGTGAGAGCGACAGGTCTGTAGTCGTTAAGTCCAGTGATTTTGGGCTTTTTTGGGGACCGGAATGATGGTGGAACGTTTAAAGCAGCAGGGAACTTCACACAGCTCCAGTGATCTGTTGAAGATATGTGTGAAGATGGGGGCCAGTTGGTCAGAACAGACTTTAAGACAGGCAGGTGAAACACCATCTGGGCCTGAAGCTTTTCTAGATTTCTGTTTCCTGAAGACCCGGTTCACATCCTCTACACCGACCTTAAACGCAGAGGGTTTTTGAATGGTGGGAGAGGGAGGGAGGGGGGTTGCAGGGGTGGTAGGTGAAAGTGTGAAGTGCAGATCAGAGCGGATGAGGGGTGGTAGACGATCCTTTTCAAATCTTCTGTAAAACACATTCAGATCGTCAGCCAATTGTTGATTCTCCACAAACTGTGGGGTTGGTGTCTTGTACAAGGTGATGTTCTTCAGACCAGTCCATACTGACGCCGGATCGTTTGCTGAAAGCTCTTTTCTCAGCTTTTCTGAGTATTTTTTTTAGCCACTCTGATCTCCTTTGTTAGTATGTTCCTGGCCTGGTTATACAAGATTTAATCCCCACTTCTGTAAGCATCCTCTTTTGCATCACAAAGCTGTTTGAGTTTCCCAGGAAACCACGGTTTATCATTATTAAATGCTAAGAATGTCCTGGTAGGAATGCACACATCTTCACAGAAACTGAACTATGAAGTTACAGTTTCTGTGAGCTCGTCCAGATCGGTGGCTGCAGTTTCAAAAACACTCCAATCAGTGAGGTTAATACAAGCTTGTAAATCCTGCTCTGCTTTATTAGTTCATCTTTTTACAGTCCTTTATACAGGTTTAGCTGATTTCAGTTTCGGCCTGTAGGTCGGTATTAGATGAACTAACAGTGATCAGAGAGCCCCAAAGCTGACCATGGATCAGAGTGATATGCATTCTTTATTGTGATGTAACAGTGATCCAATATATTACTGACTCTGGTGGGACATGTGATGTGCTGTATGTATTTTGGCAGTTCACGGGAGAGATTTGATATGTTAAAGTCTCCAAGAATGATTAAAATAGAGTCTGGGTACATTTGCTCCATTTCAGTTATTTGTTCGGTCAGCTGTTGCATCGCGGCGCTCACGCAAGCGTCCGGAGGCACGTACACATTCACGAGAATGAAAGAGGAAAACTCCCACAGAGAGTAGAAAGGTTTACGGTTTATGAAGAGTGCCTCTAAATTAGGACCGCATGTCTTTTTCAGCATTGTTACATCTGAACATCAACTTTTGTTGATGTAGAAACACAATCCACCACTTCTGGTTTTCCCCGTTAACTCCGCGATGTGATCCGCTCTGAACAGCTGGTAGCCTGGCAGATGAAGCACGTTGTCCGGAATGGCTTCACTCAGCCAAGTTTCAGAGAAGCACAATGCAGCAGAGTTTGAAAAGTCCTTCTTGATGCGGGTGAGGAGAAGTTGTTCATCCGTTTTGTTAGGAAGGGAACGGACATTCGCGAGATGAATGCTTGGGAGCGCAGTCCGAAAGCCGCGTGCGCGGAGCTTCACCAGGGCGCCGGCGCGTTTCCCTCTTCTGCGTCTGCACGCGCGTTTGAACAACACCGCTGTACCTCCGACTAGAATGTCCAACAAAACGTCCGAATAATCAAAAACCGGAAAAATGTTGTCCGGGATGTGCTGCTTAATGTTAAGGAGTTCGTCTCTGGTAAAACTTATAGAAGAAGAATGACAAAACACAGAACAAACAAACAAAAACAATAGAAGAATTGCGGAGCTCAGCGTCCTTGCTGCCATTTGCGGCGCCATGCTGATGTAATAAACAACCTTTATTCAAATGTTTTTCCATCTCCTCTATTATTTTAGAGGCTTTCAGATCTTATGCAAGCCCTAAAGATGCAGTAGTTGCAGTAACCATGGTAACAATAATTGTAGTTCTGTGCCCTGTGATGTTACAGATGCTGTGTGTCATATTTTCAACAGGGCCTTACGTTTCACAATGCTTGACTTACAACCTGATGAACTCCAGCACCAATAACTGTGAAAATGTATTTGCACAACAACAGAGGCAGAACATAGACTGTCCATTGGCCAAGACTGTATTAGTTTAATGGAAAATCAAATTTTTAGCCAATACTTTCATTGGAAGAAACACAAGCAATGTCTTATGCACAGGCAGATAATGGAAATGAACCTTTACTAATAAATTTGTATAAAATTCATTTGAATGTTTACCATAATCTGGAATAACTCCTAAAAGACAGAATTATGGGAATATTATTTTTCAAAATAAATGTATAATATATAATATCTTTAAGAACATAAGTGCTAATTAAGAACATAATTGACCGATTTTAGCTACAAGATATGATGTCACACTTCTGTATTAAATAAATCACAAATTATAAATGATTATCTATGTGCATCATTTAAAAAAAAAGTGCCCTCATAATCTTTTATCACAAAGCATGATCATCCCCTTTCACCAATATCTTCTGCAAACTCTTCTTTGATGACCTGTGCAAGGGCTGGGCAACTTGACACTCACATGAGAGCGCAGCAATTAGCAAACACAACAACAATC
Organism: Sinocyclocheilus anophthalmus; assembly: GCA_018155175.1. Classification (NCBI taxonomy): domain Eukaryota; kingdom Metazoa; phylum Chordata; class Actinopteri; order Cypriniformes; family Cyprinidae; genus Sinocyclocheilus; species Sinocyclocheilus anophthalmus. The sequence continues at coordinate 67,719 of JADLZN010009505.1, read as the reverse complement.
GAGTTGCACCCTGACATTTTTTTGTGTTTAAGGAGCAGTTTCATTCATATTTTGTCACAATAGGAAAGAAAGCATGACTGCAATTTCTGTTTAACCAACATTCAATAATTAACAAAGGCCATTAGATACTTTCACACATTAAATGCAGTAAATTACTGCAAAATTGTCAGACTGACTTTTCAGCAGATCTGGCTAATGTAGAGGCAGGTGGGGCAGTGCCCCATCAAATTTGAATTTACTTGAAAACATAGACCTCTAAACTGAATCAGACCACCAGAGGGAGCCCTCTTCCGAGTACTGAACTGTTAGTTTCTTCGTTGGTTACTTCCTGCAACTTATTTAAACCATTCATTCATTCATTCAGTCATTGTGAAGTACTGCCTTACCGAGTGTTTTTCTAAGTGTATTTTGCCCTATTGTTATGACCCTTATGCAGTGACCTTGCGTATGTAGCTACTGCTTGTTGGATTACTGCTACTGCTTTGTTCTTTTGGTTGGACTGATCTCACGTTTGTACAAAATCTCATCATCTACGATATTGTCTTGTGATGTGGATTTGCTCACTGAGTGCTATTAAACTTCTAGCATTTGGATCTCACGCTGCCTCCATGTCGTCAACATCACCATCGTCACAGAATACTTCGCACATACATGGATACATGGAATACATGGATTCAGCAGAAGTATCTTCACCCTAGGCAAGCGGGCATATCACCTAAAGAGTCGAGATAACTCCTAGGTTTATATTTTCATTGTATCGAAGGTTTATTTGCAGGGAACAGGGACATGCACAGATATTTTGAGGGGAAGGGGGTCAAGTGGAAAAAAGGGGCACCTTCTCATCTGTTATGAAAAAAATTTTCTCACAAACCAACATGTAAAAGTAGATTAGGGGTGAGTGATATTGACAAGATCAATAATATTTCGGGGCTTTTTTCGCAGCAAGACAGATATTAGACAGCATTTTGCTGAGTGTGTTATTGTGCTGATTTTTGATAAGGTTGATAAGGACTACCGTGGACAGCTGACTCCTAAAGTTTTTGATACTTCTAGAAGTCAATGAGTACGAATTTCACAAGCAGTGATAAGAAAATTACAATAGATTTTGGACCTTTTAATGAGAATTTTACCTTTTAAAAAGCCATTTTTTCTAAAAGTGTGCATCATCTTTTCAGTCAAATTCTTAACTTGAATCAGTCAATTAATATTATAAGTAATTTGGGCTGCTACCAAGCAAATGAAATCAGTTTTGACTAAATTAATCTTTGCAGAGGAACCACAGAAGCTGCATTAGAAGGGGCATTTCGATGCATTTACTCACTGTTTAATGCAGGACATGAATGTTTTAACCTGCAGTTACAAATGCATTAATACTGTTTTGATTTTTTTAAACATAAAATGTTGAATACTGATTGTTAAAAAAAAAATTTTTTAATGAAAATATATTTTAAAAGGGTCCTATTATGCTCTTTTACAAAGTCTTGATTTTGTTTTGGGGGTGTACTAGAACATGCTCTCATGCTTGGTGGTTCGAAAAACGCATTATTTTTCACATAATTTACATTATTAAAATACCTTTCTCCCCAGCCTGGCACAAAAGGCTCGATTAGTTCCCGGTTTTGATGAACGCCCGCCTTCCGAAAAACAAAATGTGATTTGATTGGTTAGCTGTCCCAGTGCGTTGTGATTGGCGAACAGATTAGACGGTGTACTCGGCCATGTACTGCAACGCCCCTTGCTCTGTCTTTCAACAAAAGCTTTTGGGAATCCGGCACTTCTCACTCGTGATGTGGAATCTGTCCTCAGTAAAATGAGCAGCACACAATAGCAAATTGGGGTTATAATGCTCAGGAACAGAGTTAAAAAGTAAATTGCAACCACTGTTTCCTGACAGCATCCGCTTTCGGAAGCCCAAACAAAAAAACAGCGTTTCAGGCAGTCGCACACCAGACGAGAAGCGCAGCGTCGCGCCACGTCTTTAAAAATGAGCGAACACTGCTTTTCTATGAGTGGGGGGGTAAAGGGCACACCGCGGCGCCCAGCTACGTCGTGTTAAATTTGTAAGAATTGTTCTAGACCAGCGGTTCTCAATTCCAGTCCTCGCGTACCCCCGCTCTACATGTTTTGCACGTCTCTCTTTGTTAACACACCTGATTCAGATCATCATCTCGTTAGAAGTGAGCTCCGTGCATGAACTGTGTTCCGATTGACATGGTCCCTACACCCTGAGCAGGGGAAATCCGTTGAAGTTTACTTCACTTCGGAATATTCATTTACAGATTTGCGCTGCGCCGCTTCCTGCAGCGTCTTCACACATATACGAAACTTACTAGAGAAGCGTGAATTGGGACATAATATACCTCTGTAAATAAACAATTAAATTCACGTCTCGCACACTTAAAAGCCCTTTGTATGGAACATATGCGCTCCCTTCAAACTGGAATCATGTTCATATCCGGTAATGTCCACTTCGCAGGACACTAGCAGTCAAATATAACAAACGTATGAAGAAATAAGAGAAACATACAAAATGTGCAAAGCGGGGGTACGCGAGGACTGGAATTAAGAAACCGCTGTTCTAGATATGCCAAAAATTTGAGGCTACAGCACCCAGTCGTCTCTTCTTTCGTTCGTTTCGTCTCATGCGCTCAACTCAACCAGCGTTCTAACAAGACCTGACCCTCCCTCCCCCCAACCATTCGAATTTTCTGTAGGCGGGAAATAATTGTAATGGAGAATTCGAAATGAGACGCTTCGTGCTATCACAAACGCCGGAAACCAAGCTGTATTTGGCTGGCTGTAGTCCAAATGAGCCGTTTGTTGTAGTTCTTGAAAATTGATTTTTTTTAAACTAAATATCTCCCTTTTGGAGTGGACTTTGAGATTTGTAAATTTCTAGATCTTTTTTATGCCCAAACATACCTCCTACCCAACTGACTAAAGTTAAAAAAGTGAAAAAAGCATAATAGGACCCCTTTTAATGTGAGTATACCACCCAGTGGTGCAGCAAATCATGTTAATAAGGGTAGTCATGCGATTAACGAGATCTTTAAAGCGTGATTCATTCAGGAATGAAACACCGTCATGTTGCGCAGAGATGCAAATTGGAATTATATTTGTTGGCGTAAATGGCAAAACAACAGTTTTTCTAAAGTACGTGTATAAAATTCTTGTTCATTGAACTGCTGTATAAAGTCTTTGCGTGATACTGATTAACAAATAGGAAATTATTAAATAGGCAGTTAATATATGCATTTTCTGCCCCCATATCTTGAATTTTGTGATCATTCTAAATGCATTTTAATAAACTGAATCATGCAGATCGCTTCTACTCGCCTCTTCGACAAGAAAAGAGATCGACATCATCAAGAGAGAACATGTGCTATTACTGTGGTGAAGAGAACCATCATAATGCAGCCTGCCCTCATAAACCTAAGAAATCACCAGTAACCCCGCACAGTGTAAGTACCATTGATTTTACTACCACATCTAAATGCAGTTTCCTTCTCAATTGTGAGCTCACTTTTGATACTACTACTCATTGGCCTGGTTTCACAGACAGGGCTTAGACTAAGCCAGTACTAGGCCATAGTTCAATTAGGACATTTAAGTAATTTTGTGTTTATATTAATCGCTTATATTTTTTTTTTGTTTCGAAAAAGGAACTAGTGTACCTGGTGTGCATTTTGAGACAAAACAGAAGCACTGATATATTTTAAGATCAGTCAGTGCAAGTTTCTTTAAGTTAAAACATCTCAGACTTACACTTTAGTCTGGGACTAGGCTTAAGCCTTTTCTGTGAAACCGGGGGATTGTGTTTCAGCGCTTGTGGATTCAGGATCAGCAGTGAATATAATTATTCACCAAATAGTCAACAAACTTAAGATCACCATGTATCCCCGCCATCAACATAGCCATTGATGACAGCCCCATTGGCTATGGAATTACAGCATTAACTCAACCTCTAACTATCCGCATTGGATTGTTCCATGAGGAAACCATAACGTTTTATGTAGTCCAGTCATGCAGATACAAAGTCATTCTGGGTCACCAGTGGCTGGCTATCCACAATCCCATTATCTTGTGGAATCAGGGTGAACTTGCACGATGGTCAGCTTATTGCCATACCAACTGTCTAACCAGCAACCTGTCTTTACCTTGCCTGTCAACCAGCATTAAAAGTTCAGAAGTTATGGACAACACACCGGATTAACCCCCCCCCCCCCCCACCTCCCGATCTATGCCAAATAAATGTCCACTATTAGTCACATCCCAAGACTCAGTCCATAGAAACTTACATTGAAGAAGCTCTCACCTCCAGTTACATTCGACCTTCAACGTTACCTGCCACTGCTGGATTGTAAAGAAAGACAGCAGCCTTCTTCCTTGCATAGACTATTGGGGTTTGAACAACATCACTGTCAAGTATTGATATCTGTTACCACTGGTTACCACTGCCAAGCTGGAGAAATGTGAGTTTCATTTTTGCAAGACCTCATTTCTGGGATATATCATCAGCCATCAAGGAGTTGAAATGGATGATCCTAAAGTTTGAACAGTCTCTGAATGGCCCCTTCCAAAGCCAATTAAAGAACTCCAATGGTTCCTAGGATTCACCCAATTTTATCGCAGGTTCATCCGCAACTACAGTCTGATCGCAGCACCATTGACCTCCCTACTCAAAGGCAAACCCACTAAATTAAAGTGGAATGGGGCAGAAGTTAAATCCTGTGAGAATCTCAAAACCAGCTTTCCCATCTTGCACCCATCTTGAAACACCCAGACCCAGAACTGCCCACTTTATTATGCCTCAGATTGTAGGATCGGTGCGGTACTCTTGCAACGCCACGGCAACCCCAGTAAGCTTCATCTCTGTGCTTTCTTCTCACTAAAATTAAAGGCTGCTGAGAGGATTTACAATGTGGGCAATAAGGAACTTCTCTCGATGAAGGCAGCACTCAAAGAATGGTTGGTTAAAGGGGGCTACTCGTCCTTTCCAGATTATCACTGATCACAAGAACCTTGAATATATCAAAGGAGTCAAACATATGAATCCCAGGCAGGCCAAATGGTCCTTATTCTTTACCCACTTCAATTTCACCGTAACATACCATCCAGGCAACAAGGAAGATACACTCTCACGCAGGCATGATCCTGAACAGATCGACCATCTTATCATGCCTATCTTACAGCCTTCCGTAGTCATTGCACAGATCAGTTGGGATATTATGGAGGAGATTCAACGAGCACAGCAAGATGACCCACCACCACCAGAAGGCTCTCCTAATTGATAATATGTTCCTCAAGCTGTACGCCATCAAACTTTGCAGTGGGTCCACACTTCACTAAGCTCTAGACATCCTGGTATCCACCGTACCACAACGTAATGCATTCTGGTGGCTGAATATCAACAGGGATGCCTTTAATTTTGCCAAGGCTTGTCAGTCTGTGCTCGATCTGAAACCCCTAGCGAACTTCCAGCCGGCCTGCTCCAGCTCCTGCAAATCCCGCATCGACCCTGCATCTAACGGTTACACCACCATCATGGTAATCGACTGATCTCACGTTTACACAAAATCTACTTGTCTCTTCATCTACGATATTGTCTTGTGATTTGTATTTGCTTGCTGAGTGCTATATTAAACTTCTAGCATTTGAATCTCATGTTAACTCTGCTTCTATGTCGTCATATACAGTGTGTACATGTGTATATATATATTTATTTATTTATAAATGTGTGTGTGATATACATATAAATGTGTGTGTGTGTGATGAAAATCTGATGAGCTGAAGCGCAGAATGATGTCATTAAAATTGTTGATCCATAGATAGCCTACTGTCTCACTATCTTAGACAACAGCTCACTGTCCTAACTTCCAATTTAAAACTTTTAGCCTTTGGCAATCTTTTGTGGGAATGACATTATCAGTGTCATTTCAATTCAAATATCAGCCAATAGTTCACCCAATGAAAACCTCATAATTCAGAACCACCATCTGAATACTGGAGTCCCCGAATGTAGTTATGATGTTTTGTGGCTATGCTACATTGAAATTGAAATTAATCTTTTAAAAAGTTTTGTTAATTTTTTTTTTTTCTGAAATGGTCAGGCAGAAAGGATTGCCTTTGCTGACCTTTACTCTGGTGCACTAATCTCAAGCCAGCAGTCCCGTGTGATGACCTGTTAGATAGCTGCTCAGACGATTTCAACTGCCTTGCTAGGACATACACAGTATAAATAACTTTCGGCTATCCGCTAGTGACCCAGCCAACCTTGTTATGTCATGTTGGTGGAAGAAGAGAATAAACACATCAAATGTGTGAGACCAAGACATGATGGTTTTAAGACGTTGCTGGTTTCCATTTACTGAGCAGAAAAGATTTGTTATTCTGCACACAAAAGCCTTACAGTCAAAACAAAACTGTTAATAACGCTTAATTCTATATAGCATTCTTTAGAACCAGACAGTTTCAGAATGAGATTCAAATGGCCTGTCATACCTGGACTGAGGTGCAGCGTCTCATTGTTGCAGAAGTCTGTAAAGCAGCAGTTGCGTTTGGAGACGTTTCGGGAGCTGTAGCAGAACACCTGACCCTTGAGCTCTGATGGGGACACGCAAGACTTCACTGCCTCCTCCTTCCCATTTATGAGCATTACTGAGTTCCAACATGCTCCTTCTGCCTCCGTCTCACAGGTGTGGTTTACACACAAGTGACACACACACTTTAAGGCTGAGAAAAAAAGATTAACAGATTGATATTTGCCATATTATATTCTATATATATATATATCGGTTATTAGGTAAAGTCATAAGGCACAGTAAAAACAATATGTAACCATTGTTGAATGAAATTCAGTATTGTAAGGTATGTATGTTGCCAGCAGTGAAAACAATAAGTCCAAAACCATGTGGTGTACCATGTCTAATTCAATTCCTGAATTTGAAGTAAGTGAAACAGGATGGACTTTTTTTTTTATTTTTATGGAATGAGAAGTGAGGAAATGCAAATGCAAATAAATGCATGTAAATTAATTTAGTCATAAATAATATATAATTAAACTTTTTTGCAAGCAATTTAAAAAACAGGAATTTACTATATTTTTTTTATATATATATATAAATTATTAAATTTTATTTTATGGACCATGGTGAGAACAATTAATTCCAGCATACTATTATTTTTAAAATTCAATATTGAAAAAAGATGTCAATTATTATTATATAAATCATTCATATATAAAATATAATATATAAAATCAAGTCATTTTGTGTTGTATGGCTAAATTAAATCCTGTATTGATAGTTATGTTGCTTGTTTTGACAGTATAGAAAAATAAATATGTCTATGTCTATATCAGGGAATAAATGTTTTGTCACACAACATGTTGACCAGATAAATGGTCCACTTCAGCTGAAATCTTTTTTGGATCAGGCACTTCAATATGGCCATGGTTGATGTTGTGAGTAACGTACAAAACAGATTTAAGAACAGTGTGGTTATTAAATCTACAGAAAAGGACAGGTTTTTATGTTTTGTTATTTTTAAATTGTATTTATTTATTTATTTTTACCATTTTAAACTGTTTTAAACAATTTACAGGTTGTTTGTAAAACAGATTTACCTAGCCTTATCACCCCATCACTGAGCAGATCCCACCAGTCTTCAAGTCTTTACACTGGCTTCCAGTTACATTAAGATTTGATTTTAAATCATTAAAACTTGTTTATAAATCACATAATGGCCAAGCACCTTAAAAATATGCACACTGAATAGAAACCTAGAAGACCACTCAGATCATTAGGATCAAGTCAATTAGAACTACCAAGCCAACACTCAAAGACAGGTAAGTCCGCTTTTAGCTATTATGCCAACTGCAGTTGGAACCAGCTTCCAGAATAGCTCAGATGTGCTAAAACAGTAGCCACATTTAAATCCAGACTCAAAACACATCTATTTAGTTGTGCATTTACTCAATGAGCCCTGTGCTATGTCCGACTAATTGCACTGTAATTTATGTAACCTCTTTTTTATTCTTAACTGTTTTAATACATTTTAAATACATTTTAAATTATTTTTATTCTTTGCTTTTATTATTTTTATTTATTATGCTATTTGTATTTCTCTGTTGTTTTTATTTTATGATTACTTTAATCCCGTTTTATGTAAAGCACTTTTAATTACCAATGTGTAAGAAATGTGCTACATAAATAAACTTGCCTTGCCTAAATATGTTTACATTTTTGCTGTATTTTTTTAGCAGGATCTTTTTTTTTTTATGTAGGGTCTAGCCTGTTTGCCATGTACCTAGCTAGGACTACCACAATGAATGCATATATTGACTTTAAGACATATATTGTCACTTTAAGATGCAGTACGCTGATGATTCAGCATTTTTCCTTTAACAGTTTAGTATTCATAGGATGCAGTTCACAGCACATGCACACACTTCGCTAGTGTACTGCCGTTGGACTTTTGGGGCATTCAAGTCATGTCGGATAGATCGTATTTATGTGTTGAATGCACATGAACGCCACCACAAAGTAATTATTACGAGTGGGAAACTGAACATTTTCTTTAAGCCCTAAGTTTCCGAGTTGGGGAAACTCAGTGAGAAAGCCAAAGACTAGAGATATGCAGTGTCTGTATTGACGGTAAATTTGTTGAAATGAATAAAATATTATATTATTGTATAATTACCTTAGAATATACACTGAACAAAATTATAAACGCAACACTTTTGTTTTTGCCCCCATTTTTCATGAGCTGAACTCAAAGATCTAAGGACTTATATGTGACACAAAAGGGCCTATTGCTCAAAATGTTTCACAAATATGTCTAACTCTGTGTTGTGAGCCTTCTACTTGCTGAGTAATCCATCCACATCACAGGTTGGCTCGTCAGATGTGATAGCAGGCATGATTATTGCACGGTGTGCCTTAGTCCTTGCTAACTCTCCGGGACCAATAAAAGGCCACTCTAAAAATGTGCAGTTTTATCACACAGCAAAATGCCAAAGATGTCGCAAGTTTTGAGGGAGCATGCAATTAGCATGCAATTGGCATGCTGACTGCAGGATGCACTGTACACCAGGGCTGTTGTCCGTGAATTGAATGTTCATTTCTCTAGCATAAGCCGTCTCCAAAGGTGTTTCAGGGAATTTGGCAGTACATCCAACCGGCCTCACAACAGCAAGACCATGTGTAACCACACCAGCCCAGGACCTCCACATCCAAATCTTCACCTCCAAGATCGTCTGAGACCAGACACCCGGACAGCTGCTGCAACAATCGGTTTGCATAACCAAAGAATTCTGCATAAACTGTCAGAAACTGTCTCAGGGAAACTCATCTGCATGCTAGTCGTCCTCATAGGGGTCTCGACCTGACTGCAGTTCATCATCATAACCGACTTGAGTGAGCAAATGCTCACACTCGATGGCGTCTGGCACTTTGGAGAGGTGTTCTCTTCACGGTGAATCCTGGTTTTCACTGTACAGGGAAGATGGCAGACAGCGTGTATGGCGTCGTGTGGGTGAGAGCGGTTGCTGATGTCAACGTTGTGGATCGAGTGGCCCATGGCGGTGGTGGGGTTATGGTATGGGCAGGCATATATTATGGACAACGAACACAGGTGCATTATATTAATGGCATTTTGAATGCACAGAGATACAGTGACGAGATCCTGAGGCCCATTCATCCACGACCATCACCTCATATTTGCAGCACGATAATGCACGGCCCCATGTTACAAGGATCTGTACACAATTCCAGGAAACTGAAAACATCCCAGTTCTTGCATGGCCAGCATACTCACTGGACAGGTCACCCATTGAGCATGTTTGCGATGCTCTGGATACGACAGCGTGTTCCAGTTCCATCTAATATCCAGCAACTTTGCACAGCCATAGAAGAGGAGTGGACCAACATTCCACAAACCACAATCAACAACCTGATCAACTCAATGCGAAAGAGATGTGTTGCACTGCGCGAGGCAAATGGTGGTCACACCAGATACCGACTGGTTTTCGGATTTGTTCAGGTATGATGATTCTGTTTTACTCACCTTCAAATTGAATATAAAAACTGAAAAAAGCAAGAAACAACTTTGATGCCACATTCTTGTTCATAATTTTGTAGATGAGTGTTAAAAAAGTTGAATTTTATGTAGAAGTTAAATCGTTAAAATTTCAGTTCAGACACAAAAGTTGACTTGACGCACCTGACGTAAATACGAACGTCCAGGAGACTGACTGCAGCATCTGAACACATGCCAGCGATCATATTTATTCAGTGAAATCATAGCATTTTGAAGTTTAATAATCACATTAAGATATATCGCAATTTTGTCTTTTCGTCCCCAACTTAAGAACATCTTAAAATCTTTAATGTAAGACTTTGTTGTACCATTGAAGAACCTTTTTTGGCCTTAAATTTGATATGACTAAATTTAAGATGTTGGTGGGATCAAAGTGCGTGATATCAGGAGAGTTCATCTGGACAGTAAGAAAATCACAGTGTCTGAGTCTTAAGTCATTTTTTGAGTCTTTGCTAAATACAATGCAAAGGAAACCAGCAGGCGTATGTTCAAGTAAGTTATGCGCAGATGCTGTGCAATTAGGCTGTATTTTATATATCATGATGACTCACAAGTTCAGTATTTGCATTAAATCTACACAGATTTGGCTTACATTAAATTCCCCAAGAATTTAAAGAGTGAAGAAAAGTAACCCGCCAAATTGGCTAGTGATTTGACAAAGTTACCCCCCACAGCTGATTTTTACCCACATTTGGCGGGTGTTAATTTCAAACCCTGCTCTTAACCACTCTGCACTCCACTCTGCCATCAGTGTTGGGCAGTAACACATTACTTAGTACTTAAGTAATGTATTACTGTAATTTGATTTCTTTTTTAGTAAAGGAGTAATTTAACGCATTATAATTTCCAAAATAGTAATTAGATTATAGTTCCAAGCCGAGGTCTCTGTGCGTTTTTTTCACCAGGCCCTCGTCTACATCGTTGCGACAGAATGCAGTGTTTTATCATCTACATTGAAAAAAGCTATTTCTCTTTTTACAAAGTAAGTCTCAGGTCGATGCCTACCTGTCGCACATGCAACTTCATCTACCTAAGACCTACTTTGACTGGTAAGCGCCTACGAGGCAGGTACTAACAATTAACTCAGCATGGAAAGAGAAAAGAAAGCATTCTGTAGCTGGAAAGATAATCATTGTTTTGAGTTTATTTCTGTCAAAGGCAAGAACATTATTGTGTGATGTCAACTATGTGGGGGGGGGGGGGGGGAAAAAGAAGAAAACTTTTTCACCACAAAAAAACATCCAATTTGTTAAAACGCCTGAAAGGGCAGCACAGCATGGTAAAACATCTCGAAAAAGTACAGAAGAGAGCAATGCATCAACTTCTACTGTCGAGTCCCATTGCCAGTGAATGTCCTTCTCCAGCTTAAACAACAGATCTCAGTGCTCTGTAGCGCCGACCATTGAGCTTGGTCTGTGGGGTCCAAAGTGATTTTCTTAGCCCTTTTCCTCACTCTGGAGATGTAAAGAAATTGGAGGCTGGGCAGAGGGGCACCAATAATCATCTCAGCAGTCCTGACTGTCCGTTGTAATCTCTTGATGTATGATTTGGTTGCTGAACCAAACCAAACAGTTATAGATGAACACAGGGCAAATGAAGGAAAACCTCTGCTGGGCGTTTTAGCAATGGAGTCTATGTGAGTGTCCCACTTCAGGTCCTGAGAGATGGTGGTGCTCAGGAACCTGAATGGCTCTACTGCTGCCACAGTGCTGTTCATGATGGTGAGTAGGGGGAGTTGCAGGGGGTTTCCTCCTGAAGTCCACATTCATCTCCACTGATTTGAGCGTGTTCAGCTCCAGATTGTTGAGACTACACCAGACAGCCAGCTCTTTTACCTCCTGTCTGTAAGCAGACTCATCTCTGTTGTATATGAGGCCGATGATGGTAGTGTCATCTGCGAATTTCAGGAGCTTGACAGAGGGGTCTTTTTCAGTGCATTTATTCATATACAGGGAGAAGAGCAGTGGGGAGATAATGCAACCCTGAGGGGTACCAGTGCTGATCGTGAGAGACCTGGATGTGAGTTTCCCCAGCCTCACTAGCTGCTGCATGTCTGTCAGGAAGCTGGTGATCCACTGGCAGATGGAGGTGGGCACAGAGAGTTGGGTCAGTTTGTCTGAGAGAAGGTCATGGATGATGTCATCTGCTTCGTGAACACTACCACAAATATGCTGTAGTGATGGGAAGTTCGGATCATTTTAACGACTCTGACCTTTGAGTCTCGTTCAACAAAATGAAATAATTTTTTTCCCCGAGTCATTTCGTTCATATTAGCAAAATATAATTAAAATGTTACGTGTTACTTCACTAACACATCTACTACTTACGCAAACGTTGATCACACTACAAACAATACAAAAACTGCTATAAGAAACAGAAAAGATTAATTAAATGTTTACCTGGGTCTTCAGTCTATGATTAGCTCACTTCACCTCTTATCTGACAAGTCTTCAGATTTGAGTCGTTCGTTCATCACGTGACAAACACCATAAGTTTAACCAATGCAGTCTGAACCGGAAAGAGAATTGATTAGTTAATCTCTCGAGTCTTTCGAATAGTTCGTTCTTTTGTCACGTGACGTGACAGCATTGGATAGATAAATTAGTTAATTTACAAGCTTCCTTACGAACGGGTGCATAGTTATTATTATTATTTTTATCATCATTATTATAATTATTATTACTCTTACAGTTACGTGATGCGTTTCAGGTCTCAAATTGTAGCTTTTTATTTCTTACAATTTATAAATTTGTTAATTTCTGTGATGGTTCTTTTCCATAACATTGAATGTTGTAACAAAGGTAATAAAGAATTGGTTATTATTATTAAGTCACTTTCCGGCTCAGACTGCATAGGGTAAGCTTATGGGTCTGTCACGTGATGAACGAAAGACTCGAAAAACCCGAAGACTCGAGATGAACTAATCAATTCTCTTTCCGGCGAGAATGCATAGGTTAAACTATGGGGCGGTACGTGATGAACGAATGACTTAAAAATACTGAAGACTCGAGAGACGAACTAATCAATTCTCTTTCCGGCTCAGACTGCATAGGTTAAACTTATGGAGCTGTCACGTGATGAATGAATGACTCGAAAAACCCGAAGACTCGAAACAGGTGAACTACTTGATTAATTCCAGTACAGAACCTATAGGATGTTGCGCATGCGCGACTGAATGAATCACTCCCCGAGACGACTCGTTCTTCCCGAGTCACATTAAAGATTCGTTCAAAATGAACGAATCATTCAAGAATGACCCAGCACTAATATGCTGCACACAGATCGGTTCACCAGCAGCTGACGAGTTTTGTTGAAGATCTGTACAGTATTCTTGAGAAACGGCAATCACTCCTTTATTCGGCAGCTGGATTGACTGGTCAACCAGAAGAGCTCATCCTACATACAGTCAGACAAAACCTCCAAGTATTGTAAGCTGCTTTAGTGATGTCACCAGCGCCCAAACTCAAAAACTCATTCAGAATTCATCAAGCCTTCACAGCAGAGTCACTGGGATTAGTCGAGACATACATATTCAATTTACGAGTTAGATTATAAATTAGATTGCAATGCTTTATTGGGTGGTTGCTCTGCGAACTTAATAAACAAACTCATGCAAAAATGCAGCAGCTAGAGTTCTTAATAGAACCAGAAAGTATGACCATATTAGCCCGTTTCTGTCAACTCTGCACTGGCTCCCTATTGAACATCGTATACATTTTTAAATCTTGCTAATTACTTATAAAGCCCTGAATAGTTTAGCTCCTCAATACTTGAGCAAGTTCATATTGCATTATAGTCCTTCATGTCCACTGCGATCTCAAAACTGGCCATTTGATAATACCTAGAATATCAAAATCAACTGCGGGGGACAGATCCTTTTCCGATTTAGCGCCCAAACTCTGAATAACCTACCTAACATTGTTCGGGAAGCAGACACACTCTTGCAGTTTAAATCAGATTAAAAAACCCATCCTTTACTGGCATAACATAATCCCTATCGCATTTCGATCAGTCAAATCCGTTAAAGGATTTTTAGGCTGCATTAATTAGGACAACCGGAACTGGAAACACTTCCCATAACACCTGATGTACTCACTACATCATAAGAAGAATTACATCTACGCTAATATTAGTCTCTTTCATTCTTATTCCGAGGTCACCATAGCCATACAGATCCAGTCTGAATCCAGATCAGATGGTCACTGCAGTCACCCAGAACCAGTCCGTATCCAGACCAGATGGTGGATCAGCACCTAGAGATGACCTATACAGCCTGGAATGTAGCTTAAGACCCATGCAACGAGATGATGCACCAGAGAAATATACCCTGGTGAAGACCGTACCTGATAACCGTCGGCACAGAACACGGGAACCAGACCAAGTCCTCTGAACTGTGTTGCACGCCTGGAGTAAACCACCATGCTGTTTTTGTCTGGTCAGAGGAGAACTGGCCCCCCGACTGAGCCTGGTTTCTCCCAAGGTTTTTTCTCCATTTCTGTCACTGATGGAGTTTTGGTTCCTTGCCACTGTCGCCTTTGGCTTGCTTAGTTGGGGACGCTTGACTGACTGATTGCACAGACATTATTGAATCATCAATGAACTGACTTTAGCTAGAAAAATGACTCTGTCATGGTTTTCTTGCATTACTGACAAACTATTGTCCTGTTTGACACTGTAAATCTACTTTGACACAATCTGTATTGTATAAAGCGCTATACAAATAAAGGTGACTTGACTTGATGAGTTACATCTTAAATACCACCATCTACAGGGTCTACAATTGCCACAGACAGAAGCCGTCCAACCACTCCTCCTTTACAGGGTTGGATTACCCTCACTTTATTAGTCCAGAATGCCAGTCCATCTAGGCCTGCCTAAAGGCCCTGCAACTATCAATACCTGCCTAGGGTAAACCACCAAGTCATTAAGCATCACCGTTGCAGCCAGCAGTGTCTTCACAGCTACTTCAGGCTCATATACTGACCTGTACAGACAAGTTGGGAGATTGTAACTAGATATACTCCCTTACCACTTTAAAAATGTCATTGCTTACTTGAAACAAGATCAAGAGGCCATTTCACTGCTTGAGTCCAAGACTACTAGAGTTACGGTAGATGGAGAAGCCAGATATGCCACACCCTTATTATGAGTGAAACATGACTCTCCATCCAGCCTCCTCAGATACCACTCTACCTTGTCTCAGAGGAACAGGGCGGTGGTTAGCCAGAGATCCACAAGCAGCAGCCTACCAGGTGGAGATGAACAAGTTAAAGGAGGCAGGATATGCACAAGAGATACCTCCTGACCAAGTGGATCAATCTAAAGAGTGGTGGTCTAAGAGCGCCACCATATGAGGCTGCATAACATCAAGAACAGAGTCATGTTCAACTGTTCATTTCAACATGAAGGAAAGAATCTCAACCAGTTGCTCCTCCCTGGTCCCATAATAGGCCTTTCTCTGATGTCTGTCCTCCTGAGGTTTCATGAAAATACTGCCATGTTAATTAGTGGCATTAGAGGCATGTTTCATAATGTGCAGGTGCTACCAGAGGACAGCCTACCAGAGGACAGTACCAGAGGAGAGCCTACTCATACGATTCCTCTGGAGAGACCTCGATCGAGATCAGTTCTCTAGTCACTCAAGTGAATATGTCTGAGAAAGCATAGAAAAAATCATTCTATGTGGACAACTGCTTTAGTGTTTCAGTTGCCAGGAAGAAGCCAGGGAAAAATCATCCAAATTAACGAAATCTTCTAGCCACAGGAGGATTTAATTTGAAACAACAGGCCAGTAATGTCCCTCAAGTACTGGTATTCATTAAATATTCTTCATCTCTACCAGGATGATTTATATTTGCTCAATATCCACCAGCACTCCCATTAGTCTCCCCCATAATTTGAAAATTTTGCTATTTCTGCATTTATTACTCATAAAATGTGGTCTGGTCTTAATTTAACTCACAATTGTAGACAAACACAATCTGACTAAACCAATAACACAATAACAGTTGTACTTTTGACATTTTATTTAATACATTCATTAATCATTCACAGTGCAGAGTGGAAAATTAAGTAAACCCCTGACTTTAGTATCTTGTAGATCTTCCTTTAGCAGTAAACCTTCTGAACTTATGAACAATTCTAGATCATCCTTCCCCACCAGTCTGTTTTAGTTCATAAATATTTATTGGTTGTCTTGATGCAACAGCATCTCAATTGACTTGAGGTCAGAACTCAGTAAAACATGTACTTTCATCTTTTTATAAAAATGTTTCATTGATTTATTCAGCTTTTTCCTGTGCTTTTGTCACTCATGTTGCATCACCCAACTTTTCTGAAGCCTTACAAAGACTGCAGTTTTTAGTTTTCTGCAGGTCTTTTGCAGTTATCCTTTGGTTCTTCTTCACCTCTTTCAGAATTGCCAATTGTGTTCTTGAGGCTCAGATATATTCACAGCGAAGCTTATTTTCATTCATTAAATTTTTTTTTCTGCAATTTTTGCTGCAATTCAGCTCTACAGTCAAATAGTCACATCATGTTTATTTATATGGCACATTATACAATAGATTGCTTTAAACCAAACAGCTTTACAGTATGAAACATGAAAAAATAATGTCAGAGTTGCTTTCAATTAGAATTACAACTTCAATTTCTACTTTAAAGCAGCTCTCCAATGTTTATGTTTTTACTCGCAGAGGTCTGACCTCAAATTTCCAACAGAGGAAATAAATGTACAAATCAAAGAGGGCTGAGCCTCAGTGCACACTAGGGGTTGCACCGACTAATCAACTAGTCGACCATGACACATTAAGCTTAACGTTGACTAGTCGCTGGTCCTATAGAGGGCACAACAGGAGATCTTTGACGTACTACTCCATTACGCTCTGTTTCCACACCTTAAAAATGACAAATAAATGCATACTCTGAAAGCGCTCGGCCAAGCATTAGTTATATTACTGATTCCCTCGAAATTGACGGGAGAATACCGTTTTAAAACCGCTTCATCTGTACAGGTAGGTAAGTTAATCACCGTTCTAATCTATTGCGCTGCTGCACTGTAATGCACACACTTTACAGACAGTAGCTCGTACATTACGCACAGATCGCGCACACAGAATCATTCAGCGCGGAAATGTATTGTCAACACTGTTCTGTGATTTCTCAATAAAAGAAATCACAACCGAAAAGCATATATTTCTTAATAACTAAATCCCACAGCTTCACAATTAGTAGAGAGATGCTGCCAGGTAGAATTAATTCAGACACGCAATCGCTCTCACTAATGCATTCATATGAATGTAATCTTTACTGTGCTACTTTATCTGTATCTGATTTAGAACGAGCAGAAATCTGTGAGAAACATAACGACTCAAAGACAAAAGAACTGTTAAAAATTAGCTGTTATAGGAGCAATAACCATGTGGGCAGCGCTGTCATATGACATAGCTGTGCACAAGGTGTTTATCACAGCTCCAGACTTATTTGTTCATTAATTATGTCATCAGCGACTAGTCGACTTCGACTCGACTTTCATCACATAAAAGTCGACTTTAAAAAAAATCAGAAGTCGTTCAACCCTTAGTGCACACCTACTTACTACATAATTGCCAACTTTTCTGGAAAGTTCGCTTTACTAAACCGTTTTGAATTCCCAAATCAATCTCTAAACAAACTTTATTTTGGCCTGATTTTGTTTGAGAGGACATCACACCAGTTCGTTCTTTGTTCGCTTGAAGTAAATCAGGGACTTTAGAGTGATCTTTACAGGAGGACTACTCCTATGAAAAGTATCAACAGTGAATGATGGTTCACAATAACCAATATATCTTGAGAACAAAAGATATATTGGTAAAAAGGCTTTGTGTGCCTTTTTTTAAAGACCAAGGTACCTGTGCAACCCACACTTCCAATCGATCACATCTCTTTAAAAGGGGTCATCGGATGCCCATTTTCCAAAAGTTGATATGATTCTTTTGGGTCTTAATGAAAAGTCTGTAACATAGTTTGGTTAAAATTTCTCAATGGTAGTGTAAAAAACACCTTTTTTACCCTGTCAAAAATGCTCTTTTCAGATCAAACCAATTTTGTAGCATTTTCCTTTAAATGTTAATGAGCTCTGCTGGCCCCGCCCCTCTCTTCTCTTCCCACTGCCTCTCACTAGAGACTGTTTACTCAGCCGCATTCCTCTTGCGAACTTGCTATTCACATTATTAGGCAAAGCCGCTATTTGAAAGAGTTCATTTACAAAACTTATACTACTTCTTCTTAGATGACTTTCATGATGAATTCCCGTGAACACGTGACGCATATATGTAGATCGGGGGCGCCTTCCCTTCAAACAATATAATCCACTGCCAGTTCAGCGGCATGTTCTTTACTACATCCAACAACAGAACACATGTATGTGATGCCACACAGACAGGCATCTGAGATCGGCTCGATTTGAGAAAGGGGAAAACATTTAACCAGATTTTTTAAAAAACACTGGGTGGATTTCTATCATTATAGGGTGGTTGTGTACACACACTGCCAACACACATTTCAGTTCAAACAACTTGTAAACGTGCATGTAGCATCCTTTAAATGACTCCAGTTTCCAGGTTCCATTTACCTTGTTCCAGCCTGCCCGGTCCAAGGATACATCATGTCTTCAATAAAATTTGAGAAGTCAACTGTTTATGTGTCATTAGTTATGATGTCATATAGTGTTTGTCATAATTGACCTATCGGTAAGCCCCTCCCTTCGAACGCAGATGAGCCAATGGCAGATGAGTATCAGTTGCGCGGGGACCGGAACTCAGACATCTTTAGGTTTCAGCGCCATAGATAAACACTGGAAGATCCGAAGCTTTCATCGGTTTGATGGGGTTTATGCTACAAAAATTTAAAACAATGTGCCTTGGGTACTTGTAACACTGATTTCAGGTATCCTAAGAGGATGGGCCTATCAAAACAGAGCAAAATAAAAATTTTAAAAATCCTATTAAAAAAAAAGCAAAATGTCCCTAAGCATTCAACCCCAATCACAATGAAGACGAAAATTTTCATTTTCTGGTTGTCATACTCTCAATTAAGTTAAAATTTTCATCTGCTCAAGCAGAACGTTAATGTCATCTTGTGCTTCAGCAAGGTATCTCTAACGTTAGCTAGTTTTAGCCAAAGTTAGTGAGATGCTAACAGTGTAGGTCAAAAACACATAAACGAAGGTCTACATTTCAGTGCCTCTCCATATTAAACTGGTTAAATGTAAATTAATTTAATCTTACCCTGAGGTACATGAACCCTGGATGTTGTCATATGCGATCGTGTCAACGGTAATGCCTCAATGTTCTCCCGCTTGCATTGTGATCTGTAAACCCTCACTACCAAATTAATCTTGTTACCCACCATATTTATTTTTAAATATTTTATATATCCCTCTATGGCATAGAATACTTGTATGGTGGTCCTTCTGTGTCCACAATTTATCAAAAACTCCCCCCCCCCCCCCCCCCTTGGGGAACAAGGTTTTTGTTACACTGACAGTTGTCCAAGTAAGCAACAGTAACTAAAGGGGGCGGGGGCTTACCGATAGGTCAATTGTGTCTTAGATGAAGATCAACCCCATTTTATGGATAACTGATTCAGATTATGATTTTTATAGATGGCCTGTGGATATATAAAAAAACTGGCTGACAAGATGACTCCTAGTCTACAGAAGCTTGGCAGAAGAATATTATTCCAGTATGATAGCAATGCAAAGCACACTGCCAAAATCACACAAGATTTTCTAAAGAAATAAAGCGAAAACTATGACTTGGCCAAGTTGTAACCTGACTTTAATCCAATAGAACACATACATATCATAATAAGAAAAGGTATAGCAGCACAACTCCTGCAGCAAAGAGAGAAAAAAAACAAAAAAACAAATCTAAACTATTAGTTGTTCATTTGACGTAAAAGCAAAAACTTCACAGTTCAAATTCTAAATAATGAGAGGGTACATTATACAATTTTGAGTCATTTGACATTGAAGTGTTATTGCAATGGTGTGTCCAACACCATGATCAGTGAGTACAAAGTGACTCTGTTCTATCATTATTGTCCTTTGTCTTGATATTGGCTAACAACAAACATCCTTAAATAAACCAGTGGAATACATAAGTAATCTTGTTAACCTATATTTTTAGAACACCATGGCCAGTTGCTATTTTTGCTGTGTGACAGGCGGTTTTTAGGTTATGTAAGCAGGTTCTTACTCTCAGACTGCAGAGAAAAGCTCTATAATGCCGTTTAGTATAATCTAAGGCTGTCTGTAACACACCTGCATGGCTGTATATGTGTGCGCTGCCTCTTTCTGAGGCATTTATTTTCAACCGAAGGTTTACAAATGTAATCTAGGAGGTCTATGGACTGATATATAAAGCATATCAAAATTTCTTAACTGTAAAAATTTATCATTTATTTCTAATCTAATTGCTGTGGTGTAGATTAACTTTAAGATGCATTGTGACAAAAATGATCACCTCCATGTAGTCTTTGAGAAAGTAAAAATTAATTCCATTTTAGTCAGAACTTCTGTTACAAAATTGTTACAACCCCAGTTGTAATATACCAGTCAAGCAATTCATTCATCACGGAGATGCCAAATACAGCACAGACACAACCACCGCATCTAACTGAAGCAGCTCTCTCTCCAAAGAGCTCAAATGTAGCCTACTCTTGAAAACAAGCTCATAAATCTGAAGATAATATCTGAAATATGCTCCCGAAACTAAAAGGGGAGGATCTTTCTTACACATCCAGATAAACATTTGTACATAACAGCTCTAGGTACTGTGTGACAACAGCAGCATATAAAAATTCTGATCACTGCATTCTGAAGTTACCTTTCATAGATTTGTATTTCTCCATAGCTCTAATAACTAAAGAAAGGAGTTAAATCAACTCTTTCTCTCTCTACTTATTTTTGTATTATATTTACATTTCTATAATTCACACGCAACTCTCACACTTGTAAATAAATAAATAATGATTTAATTAATTAAATAATTCCATCAATTAGCTGTTGAAATAGATTTGGTCTACTGACCTAAGGGTTCTAATATAACAAGCTGATGGTATAGAATTATAAATATGAAGCAAATGTTAATATAATACATTATAATTTATAATACACTATGACAAATACCTCAACTGAAACATTAAACAGAGAACAAATTATAAGCAGAAGACATCACTGTAGTTAGTTGAAATGAAATTTGAAACATTCAAATATATTCTAGATCGCATTTTATGTGAAGGTATTATCTGGGATGAACAAACGTGCTTTAGTGAGCCCAGAGGAGAGGTTTAGTAAAGCTTTACAATGTAATAGTTACAATGCAATGCAACAACCCCTAAGAACCTAACTCTTATCTTCAGAATTAGGAGTTTGGATCAATAACCACTAAACTAAAAGCCATGGTCATAGGAGTTTCGGTCTTGATCACTATTAACTATTATTCTATTATGTAAGTCTGGGTTTGGGCAATTAAGGCAGGACAAATCAACAGAGAAACAGTGCAGCCTCTAAGACTTCAAGTATCAACACAAGGTGAATGCTGTGACACTTTAAATGTGCTTTGACAATGTAAAACGCTTTGCGTCTCTAAGAAAAGCTCTACATAAATATAGCAAATTATTAGGGGCCAAACAGAAGTTCCATATAGGCACCTATTGTTATTGTAAGTGTTCTTCTTTTGCTGCTCTTCAATCTATGGCAGCCTATAGAACTGTTCATAGGAAAGTTAGAAGCACATAGATAGAGGAAAGTCTGATCATTAACCATAACCTAAACATAGCAAGTGAGTGGAGTCTCTATCTCAAACCCTGTACTGACACCACTTATGTGTATGTTTCACTTACATATTATTGCTCTTTTGTCGGTTGGATTACTTCTATTGTCCTCATTTGTAAGTAGCTTTGGATAAAAGCGACTGCTAAATGACAATGTAAATGTTTATTTTAAAAAAAGTATTTTTTCCTCTGACTCACGCCATGTCAAATGTACCTTATGACGTCATTTTGCATGACTTTTTTTTTTTCATTCTTAAATTCAAACTTGTCCTAGATTTTCTAAATTTTCATGAAAATTGACTCAGGTCATCATCAGACCATGCTGCCAAAAAATGTATCAAGAGCTTTTTGATAGACCAAACCATTCTAATTTAATGCTTTAACGAATTTGGCAAGCATACCAAAGTGCATGCGAGTATCTCCACAATGCTTTGGCATATTGAGCTGAAATTTGGTATACTTCATAGCCTGACAACCAGTGAGGAGTTTCAGCAGAACACTAAACAACTAATGAATAGTTTGACCAAAATCATGAGACAGTCTCTTTACATTCAGTATGGCATATCAAGTCAAACAATTTTCAATTTTCCCATGTAAAAAGGTTTTTTGTGTGTCTTTATCTTGACAGTCTTTGAATTTGTTGTCAAGGCTATTCTTGAGAAAACGTGACAAGCCTTTGGCAACAGCACTGTTTCTGCCATTCAAACATGATTTAAACAGAAAGAATCTCAAATAGCTGCAAAGCAATCCTTTCTGTGACCTATTTTGTGGATTTTCCGATAACTTGAGCACTTTTGAGGAAAATTTAGAACCTGTGGATAATATATCAATACTCCAGCAATGAAAAACACATGAATAAATTATGCAGATTAAAATGCTGTTTTTAAATAATGTTACGTTTTACTTTTCTTAGGCTTAACGTCAAAGTGGTCATTTGCGACTGCTCATTTGTGAGATATGCTGCTGATTGTATTTTGTTAACTGAAAACAACACATTTTTACACGGCAGTGACCGTACTAAGACCGTTACATGTATTTCTCCCCGCAAGATCATCCAGGCATGTTAGGGTTCCAGGTGACTGCCTGTATCACCTGTAGGATGGGTCGACCCTCTCCAGCAAAATTCAGTTTTCGACAGTCAGCCTTTTTGTCTGTCCACCAAGGTCCAAAACTATCTATTTGAAACTTCTAGACGGTTTGTGCAATCTTCACCGAATTTTACACAGATCATCATCACACCATGCTGGTAAAATGCTATTAAAAACTTGTTGATATCTCAAAGAGATAAACTAATTGTCAAATTTGAAATCAAGGAGCTGCAGTGTTTTATGGAATATCTTGACAACGCTACTGCCTATTGCACTGAAACTTCAAGTGTGTCAAATCATGACCGCACTCTGATGCACCCTTCCATGCTTTATTTTGTTTAGCTCATTTTGACTCTTTTGTGCTAGACAAACTGCATAAGGCAAACGAGATATGATGGTAATTTACACTACACTATAGTAATTATTATTACTGCTACCTTAATCTTCAATTTTATGGCAGTCTATATCGAAATATCTGAATACTTAGATTAACCTTTATGAGGCAAAGTGTTAGTGAATGTTCAAACAACTCTTTTCATGTATTTACTGCTTCTCATTCCAACTGCACTGAAATAAAAATATCATACTGTATTTGGCCATTTACATATGTCTGTAAAAAGTAAATGCTTTCTTAGAACTAATGCACACTCCACTGACAGATGCTAACCAATACAGACAAGGACCAGATTACAGACCATCATAAATGCAGATTGAACATGCTCAGTCAGTGAAAACAAGCGCCCTTGGTAAGTGTCTGTCAGTGCAGTGTAAATTAGCCTTTAGAGATGTGTTTTCCTAAGTAAATACCCAAGTCTGTGCTTTAAAGTAAACTGGGCACACCTGTGAACACCTGTTTCACTAGGCACTGGTCTGATCTTTTGACTTTAACAGTTCATTACATAATGCTCTGAAGTCCATCTAAAATAAAGTAAGCATAATCATAGCAAATGAGGCAGTCATTAGGTTCACAGCAGTGTAACGTCATCTAAATAAGATTATTACACAACATTTTATTATGACTATGAACTCAGCTTTACTAACAGTTGCAGCTTTGCTTACTGTTGAAATTGCAAATATACTTCCACGTTTGGTCTAAAAACAAATTTAATAAAGTAGAGCGTGAACTAGCAAGGCAGAAACTGTACCTGCAGTGAGTTGCACAAATGTGAAGAGTAAAAGCGCCGCTTCTGAGCACCCGAGATAAGACATGACATCTGTCACTGTCCGCGCATCAATACATCCATCTTTATAGACAAAATCATCACGACTCTATTCTGCTGCATTTCCACAGTGACTGCTCGCATTGCTCCACTCAAAATAAAACCCCAAAGCAACTACACACGTAGAGAGAGACTTGCTCCGCCTCTTGTGGCTTAATGTAAGAGGATTACAGCGAGGGAGAGAGAGAGAGAGAGAGAGAGAGAGAGAGAGAGAGAGAGAGAGAGAGAGAGAGAGAGAGAGAGAGCCTCAGACGCCATGACTGTGAAACACCAATAAACCTTGGTAAAGGAAATATAGATTGGGCATATTTATATTTATGGCTTTTAAGTGATAACCAACAAGTAACACTTGGAGCCTTTCTACAGCATGAAGTATATTTATATACATGACTACAAACATTCAGCACCAAACTAGTAACAACTTAATTTAAACTAAATCTGTAACCCTCTTAACCATTCTTTCTCTTTTTAATTATTCATTGTTTTAAATAACTTTCTATAAAATTCTATTAAATTATCTATAAATAAATATTCTAGGGTGGTCAAAGTATACATCCGTCTGTTTCTCATCTGTTGAATAATTACATGAATTATTTGATAAACAAAAACACTTTACAGATATCAGTTTCTTGAATTCAGGATCTTGTTGGTTTATTTAAGTTGTTTTACTCGTTCAGCATCTGTATTTACAAACAATATGAAATTAACAAAAAACAAATACATAATGCTAAATGTGCAGTGATATACAAAACTTCTCAGATTTAACACATTACACAACAGAAGGTGCATAAAGAGACTGAGGTGCAACCTTAAAACTCATCATTTGTTCATGACAGATTGACTGAGTAATGTTTACTGTATACTTACACTATAAATGACAATGATAAAGGGCCAGGATGAAAAAAAAATGTCTCTTTTATTTGTTGCAGTTGAATGTGGTGTAACTGTATTATGAACTAGAACTGTCTGATTTGTACGTTTGTAAGGTTACTTTTTAAGTAAATTGTAACACTAAAGCGGTTTATTCAAATGCCCAGCTGTTGTAATGTGACAGAACGAGATGCTTCAAAAATCCTGTGCCCTAAAAGAAATAACTCCCATATGAAAAGCAGTCTGCAGTCTTTTAAATGCTCTTTTAACAACATCTTTGGATGTCAAAATATGCCCCACTTTTTAAATTCAAAATAAATATGATGCCTCTATAAGAGCACTAATCCCAGACTATCTCTTTTTCCGGTTTGTTCTCCAGATGAGACATCCACTGGGCGTGGTAAAAAGGCCTTTAATGTCTTCCATAAGGAAGTAGTTCATATGTCCGCTTTTATTTTGTCCAAAGAATGATCAATTTTTGTAAGAGTCTTTTTGATGCGTAAAGCTGTAAGTCTGGCTGATGGGTTCTGGTACCAGCATTCCTTCATGAGTTTAACGATTGATGTTAAAGTCTGAAAAATAAAAACAAAACAAGAGACTGAATCAAGCGAAGGAAGGGTTAAAAAAAAACAAAGCAATGAAGGTAAATAGAGGAAAATAGAAGAAAATAGAGATTTTGCTAAATAATATTTATACTGCAGTGATATATCCTTGTGGCCATTAGAGAGCAATCCTTTCTTCTTTACATGACATAACGTTCATATAACAGATTCAAATGTGGTGTGAGCGTCAGCATTTCAGAATCTAAATTAGAATTTAGAGTAGGAACTAACAGTATCACTATATGAATAATATAAATGTTTTTTATATATAATATTAGGTTTACTTTATAAATGTATTTGTTATATTTAAATTATGACACACATAAATTTGTTACAATGAATAATGTTGTTTTTGTGTCCAGTGGAATGATTTAAATAATTAAATTAAATTAAATACCTTTCATGTGCAATGTATTTAATTAGATGATCTAATAATAACATTACTGCATGTTTATTAAATTAAACCCATTTTCACATTGAATTTTCAGCTAAATTTACTATTTTGTGTACATTTACTGGGACATAATATTTACTCATACCGTGATTCAACATGTCATACCACCTAGTGGTGGGAGAAAAAAAAATATTCTCAGAACCATCATGAATCTTTCTCCAGTGATTCTAAATCGACGCATAATAAATGCAGTACTGATTTAGTTTTATTGAATTTAGAACCACGATTATGTATGTGGTAAGGACAGCCATCTGTTCGCTGTGAATTCCACTCAAAAACACAAAAAAAAAATCGAAACTTTCATAAAACTATCACAAAACTCACTGACTGACAGATGGCTGCTTCAAATAGCCATGTGGGATGGCTTTAAGGGATTGTAAACAGGTGACATGTTGTGTCAAAATAGCTCCATGTAGCTTTATGCAGCCTTTCACTTCACAAGACATTAACTGAAGGACTGGAGTCATGTGGATTACTTGGAGGTTTAAAACCAGCTGTCTATGAGTTCGTTCTGACGGCACCCATCCACTGCAGAGGGCTCAAAAATTTCTCCAAATCTGTTATGATGAAGAAACAAACTCATCTACATCTCTGAGTAAATTTTCATTTTTGGGTGAATGTTTTTTAATAAAAAAAATTTATATGAGCACAGCCATTAGACCTACCACTGTTTATTTAAAATAATGCATAAATTGCAATAATGGTGAGAAAAAGAGAAAAATCACTAACTGCTGTTGCCTAGAAACTTTTAGATCAGAGGTAGTCAACTATGGAGCTTGAGATCCACTTTCCTGCAGAGATTAGCTCCAACCTGGATTAAACACCATCCTGAAACTTTGTAGTAATCCAGGGCCTGTAGCACGAAGCCGGTTTCAGTTTTTACCCAGGTAAGTTTGCGTTTAGTTTGAGCAAACTCTGAGATTTCAAACCAAAGCTGGACCAATCAGCTCTGAGCAAAGTAACACATATCTGATGCAATAAAGCCTTTAAATGAATAGGCTATAACTATATAGATATAAATACAAGATTCAATAGATAAAGCTTTTTAAACTGATGAAGCTTGTTTTCTTTTGAGCTCCTTGTAATATAAATTATTTAAATTCAGTTGATTTACTTGCATTTATATAGTCAAAAATTTGAATATATCAATGATATATTGATATATATCAAAATTTCACCGTCCAGTTAGGCTCATCAACCATAACTAAAAACAGCTAGAAACCTTGGAGTTGTGATTGATGATAAGCTGAATTTCTCAGACCACATTGCTAAAACTGCCCGGTCCTGCAGATTTGCTTTATACAACATTAGGAAGACCAGGCCCTTTCTTTCAGAACATGCAACACAACTCCTTGTTCAAGCTCTTGTTCTATCCAGACTGGACTATTGCAATACTCTCTTGGCAGGTCTTCCAGCCACTTCTATCAAACCTCTACAATTAATCCAAAATGCCGCTGCAAGATTAATCTTTAATGAGCCGAAAAGAACACACGTCACACCTCTGTTCATCAATCTGCACTGGCTACCAGTAGCTGCTTGCATTAAATTCAAGGCATTAATATTTACCTACAAAACCACCATTGGCTCTGCACCCCTTTACCTAAATTCATTACTTCAGAGTTATGCGCCCTCTAGAAGCTTGCATTCTGCAAGTGCACGACGCATTATTGTGCCATCTCAAACAGGCACAAAATCACTTACACTTACTTTACATTAACTGTTCCCTCCTGGTGAAATGACCTGCCCAACTCAATCCGAGCAGCTGAGTCCTTAGCCATCTTCAAGAAACGACTAAAAACACATCTGGTCCATCTTTTTTTGACCCTCTAACTCTAGCACTTTCTATTCTATTTTAATTCTACTTTATCTTCTTTTTTTTATTTAAAAAAAACACTAGCTTTCTATTTTATCTACTTGTTTTTCTTTGTGTGTGTGTTTGTGTTTGTGTGGGTGTGTGTATAATATATATATATGCAGTATCTCACAGAAGTGAGTACACCCCTCACCATTTTTGTAAATATTTTATTATATCTTTTAATGTGACAACACTGAAGAAATGACACTGTTATACAAGCTGTACACTCATATTTACATTGTACAAAGGTAAATATGAGTCCTCCAAATAACTCAACACACAGCCATTAATACCTAAAACCGCTGGCCACAAAAGTGAGTACACTCCTAAGTGAAAATGTCCAAATTGGGCCCAATTAGCCATTTTCTCTCCCCGGTGTCATGTGACTCAGTGTTACAAGGTCTCAGGTTTGATGAAGACAAGCAGACTAAGGATAACTGGAACCATGTCCTGTGGTCTGATGAGACCCAAGATAAAATTATTTGTTTCAGATGGTGTCAAGCTCGTGATATGTCATCATGAAGTGGAAGAGGACTCCCGTGGCAACCTGTGAAGCTCTGGTGAACTCCATGCCCAGGAGGATTAAGGCAGTGCTAGATAACAATGGTGCGCACACAAAATATTGACACTTTGGACACAGTTTTGACATATTCACTTAGGGGGGTACTCACTTTTGTGGTCAGCGGTTTAGACATTAATGGCTGTGTGTTGAGTTATTTTGAGGGGACAGCAAATTTACACTGTTATACAAGCTGGACACTCACTACTTTGTACATTTCTTCAGTGTTGTCACATGAAAAGATATAATAAAATATTTACAAAAATGTGTGGGGTGTACTCACTTCTGTGAGATACTAATATATATATATATATATATAAAAAAATATATATATATATATATAATATATATATATATACCGTATATTACAGTAGATATTACTTGCTACGGTGTTTACTGAGTAGGTAACCGAGACTTGTCATTTGCACTTATATACTGTTGCTCTTTTGTTAGTTTTGACTGCTTTTATTGTCCTCATTTGTAAGTCGCTTTGGATAAAAGCGCCTGCTAAATGACTAAATAAAATAAAATATAGTCAGTAGCTGCCTTCTCAAACTTTCACTGCAGCAGTGTTTGTTCCTGCCTTGTAAATGTGTTTCAATTCATGGTATTTTTTCATAACAATCTCTTCATCTTCACCAGAGAAGTGAATTGCGCTGATTCTCGCGAGTCAATCAAACTGATGCTTTCCATGTTCCGTGTGATTAGCTGTTTGCCGCACGTGTTACACTTTCAGGTGCATGCGCCTCACAAACACTGGATCAAACACGAGTTGACAGGTTTGAGGACATTTATACCGAGTGCTGTGCAACCGGGTTGGGTTTGTCAGGTTTTGTCAACTCAAAAATTACTCTGCAACTCTGAGTTTTGTTCATCTCGCTTCGTGCTACAGGCCACTGAAGGCCTTGATTAGCTTGTTTAGGTGTGTTTGATTAGGGTCAGAGCTAAAATCTGCAGGAAAGTTCAGAGTTGAGGACCCCTGTTTTAGATACTTGAAACACTCATATCTACTTCAAAACACTCTTTGACTATTGCTTGTAATGTGCTTCTTTGTTCTTCTTTATTACTGGCTTTAGTTAATTTTGAAGCTATATTTAGTAGTAATGTTACCTGACTACATACAACTGGTATTAAAATTGGCATCAACAATGATTGCATTTTATTGGTATTGGTAATGGTTACTAAAATTCAAGTGAAATCAAATCCAGTGAAGATTCATACCTTTAATATGCCCCACCCTTAACACTCTGTCCAGATGCCATACAATAAAGCAAAAAGCACTAAAACAATTTTGTCATTTTTAAGAGTTTTTTTTCCTAACCAACCCTAACTATGACATTTCTATTCAGTATGTTCTGACTGATTACATTTTTACTTTCAATGAGGGAAGACACATTGCTTGCCACTTGATCTGGTTAGGACACAGTGTAATGTTCTTCAAAGATTATGACTTGATTAACTTGATTTGTAAAGGTATATGAGCTGGTACTTACTGGGTCTGAGAACCATCTGTTTGGGATGTTTGGTCTCTGTTGGTCTATGCAAATCACCTTCTTCATGTCCTCAAAGCTTGGGTCGCTCGGCACTACATCATGGAATGGGGGCTTGTAATCTTCAACAATACCTGCACAGTCAGTGAAGACAAAACACATTTGGAACTCCCCCATGAAAAAAAAAAAAGAGCAGCCATTATTATCAGAACTTATTACACTGATTATAAAATTTCACAGATAATCACTGAGCACTGATTGTGCTAACTGTAATGTGTCTGTGAGCACAAAATTCAGCTTCATCAAGACCGCCAGCAGTGCTGATTATACAGTATATATACAGTGGGGCAAAAAAGTATTTAGTCAGCCACCAATTGTGCAAGTTCTCCCACTTAAAAAGATGAGAGAGGCCTGTAATTTTCATCATAGGTATACCTCAACTATGAGAGACAAAATGAGAAAAAAAATTCCAGAAAATCACATTGTAGGATTTTTAAAGAATTCATTGGTAAATTCCTCGGTAAAATAAGTATTTGGTCACCTACAAACAAGCAAGATTTCTGGCTCTCACAGACCTGTAACTTCTTCTTTAAGAGGCTCCTCTGTCCTCCACTCATTACCTGTATTAATGGCATCTGTTTGAACTCGTTATCAGTATAAAAGACACCTGTCCACAACAACCTGTTCAAACAGTCACACTCCAAACTCCACAATGGCCAAGACCAAAGAGCTGTCAAAAGGACACCAGAAACAAAATTGTAGACCTGCAACAGGCTGGGAAGACTGAATCTGCAATAGGTAAGCAGCTTGGTGTGAAGAAATCAACTGTGGAGCAATTATTAGAAAATGGAAGAAATACAAGACCACTGATAATCTCCCTCGATCTGGGGCTCCACGCAAGATCTCACCCCGTGGGGTCAAAATGATCACAAGAACTGTGAGCAAAAATCCAGAACCACACGGGGGGACCTAGTGAATGAACTGCAGAGAGCTGGGACCAAAGTAACAAAGGCTAACCTCAGTAACACACTGCGCCGCCAGGGAAATCCTGCAGTGCCAGACGTGTCCCACTGCTTAAGCCAGTACATGTCCAGGCACATCAGAAGTTTGCTAGAGAGCATTTGGATGAACCAGAAGAGGATTGGGAGAATGTCATAATATCAGATGAAACCAAAATAGAACTTTTAGGTAAAAACTCAACTTGTCGTGTTTGAAGGAGAAAGAATACTGAGTTGCATCCAAAGAACACCATAACTACTGAGAAGCATGGGGGTGGAAACATCATGCATTGGGGCTGTTTTTCTGCAAAGGGACCAGGACGACTGATAAGTGTAAACGAAAGAATGAATGGGGCCATGTTATCGTGAGATTTTGAGTGAAAACCTCCTTCCATCAGCAAGGGCATTGAAGATGAAACGTGGATGGGTCTTTCAGCATGACAATGATCCCAAAACCCACCGCCCGGGCAACGAAGGAGTGGCTTCGTACGAAGCATTTCAAGGTCCTGGAGTGGCCTAGCCAGTCTCCAAATCTCAACCCCATAAAAAATCTTTGGAGGGAGTTGAAAATCGTGTTGCCCAGCGACAGCCCCAAAAAAATTACTGCTCTAGAGGAGATCTGCATATAGGAATGGGCCAAAATACCAGCAACAATATGTGAAAACCTTGTGAAGACTTACAGAAAAAACATTTGACCTCTGTCATTGCCAAAAAAGGGTACATAACAAAGTATTGAGATGAAATTTTTGTTATTGACCAAATACTTATTTACCACCATAATTTGCAAATAAATTCTTAAAAATCCTACAATGTGATTTTCTGGATTTTTTTTTCTATTTTTGTCTCTCATAGTTGAGGTATACTATGATGAAAATTACAGGCCTCTCTCATCTTTTTAATTTGGAGAACTTGCACAATTGGTGGCTGCCTAAATACTTTTTTTCCCCACTGTATATTATTATATATATATACTATCTATATATATATATATATATGAGTATGAAGCCATGCGACCAAGGGAGCAATAGGGATCATATTAGATGAGAAACACAGAGGGCATCAGACAGGCCTATGAAGACTTATGGGGGTTTTTTCTAACCCTTTCAATTTGAAGGCAGCAGAAGCTGCACCCCCAATCATACACAGACAAATTCAAACTAAAATGTGCACTCATTCAAACTGTAACATCTGTAAATCATATACTTTACACCTGTATACAAACAAAACCTTAGACTAATTAAGTTTGATAAAAACATTACAGCCTCTACACATTTGTGTTTATTATTTATTCAAACTTTTTGCAATACTGAAGTGTACATTTCCCTTTGCACTAATAGTGATGTGATGGACCGAAGTAACCTTATGCCATTTGCAGTCTCCCTACATTTTAATTTCACATTAGAGTAAGGATCATGCAAAGACATAAATAACATCCTCTCACATTTAACTGCTTTTATTTCTAGCCAATTTCTGTGTGTTTCAGAGTCAGTAGAAAGGTCTCTTTAATGTCCTAAGTTATTATAACTGTAACCTTAATTGCCTGTATTGCACATGTGTATGTGCAATAATTGTTTATGGTTTATTGAACATGTAAAACATATTTAAAATACAGCGTCCTGAAAAAGGGATGTTTCTTATTTTTTTCTGCTGAGATTTATATTTCATTAATGAGAATTGGGGATTGAAAAAAAAGTGTAAAATAAAAATCTTTTGTTTTCTTTATGCAAAACAGAATTTCCTCAAATGTATCCTTTCATACAGTGATTTAACAACCAAAAACAGCCTGCTGACCACAAACCTCTCATAATAATTTGTCCCCCATCATAATACTTCTTTGGATCCATTCACTCATCTCAAAATTACAGTATAAAATAGATTAATTTCATAGGACATAAATACTTGGGCAAAAGTAAAAACAGCATCCTGTTACTTCTTGAATATAATCATGAACCAATATTTTAGGCCAGGACTACAAAGCATGTAACAGGTCTCTGTCCTCACTCTCACATCACCAACTTTCAACCGAGTCCTTCAAACCAAGCCTAAATAACCTGCTGGGAGTCCGATAAATGTGACTTAAAAGTTCCAACTTTTCTTGACATTACTCTACGATTTTGCCAAATTCTGATCCACTTATCATTGCTAATTGCTAAATATTCAAACCCTTATTCCAAAGTGCTTTTAGAGTGGAATGGAAACCACCCCTCATTTTGTCCATCAGCAATATGTAGTAAACTTAAAGGTGCAATAGGTGATTGTCTTTAGAAACATTTTGATTATGCTAGTTGAAAGTCTCTTCACATCCCGATAGCACACATTAAGTTAAGTGGTCTAAATGTATTTATATATTCTGTGGAAGGCGTAGGACCAAGAAATGTTCATCCAATCAAAACGCTCGTTCCGAGCGTTTTAATTGGCTTTCCTAACTGCCTGTCAACATATATATTTGCATACTTCTGTGCACCCGGTTCGCGCAGACAGGATACATCATCAGCGCGTTCACGCACGCTGAGCAGACAGAGCGAGAATGGCAGACAAACATCAACAACCCGATCTTCCTTCCTGGTATTGTAGTACATTTAAAGTTTTCTCACCGGTGAATGACACATGATGTAGCCCAGCGGTTCCCAATTCCAGTCCTCGCGCCCGCTCTGCATATTTTGCATGTTTTGCTTAGTTAACACACCCGATTCAGATAACCAGCTCGTTAGAAGTGAGCTACATGCATGAACGATGTTCCGATCGATATGATCCCTACACAGTGCTCATTGCTCCCTGCTCCCTATTCCCTCAGCAGGGGAAATCCATTGAAGTTTACTTCACTTCGGAACATGGGCTGGAATTGGGAACTGCTGATGTAGCCTATTGTAGTAATGTTGTCTCTGGTATTCTGGTCTCAGGGGGCGTGGCTTTGGACGGCGATTGCAGGGAGGGTGGGACGTTCGCTTTCAGTGCTATCAGGCTAAAGTTAGCATTTTCCAAGATCTCCTACTGCACCTTTAAGTCTCACACCCTCTACCCAAACGTCCCACATTGTCTCAGCTACAAGTATGTCCAGAACTGCATTCTATTAAGGATTCTGACAAAAGTTTGGGTTAAATGGCTGGCTAAATGATTTAAAGTGCTATTCTCAAACATCTTACTTCAAAATACCCTGCTCTATCCACTCCTTCCACAGAAAACATGAATTTCTGATAATAATATGTGGGATTCAAATACTTGATTCTCATCCCAATACTTGAATCTGGAGGAATTAAAAAAGAATAAAAACTAATCAAAACTAAACTTCTCGCTGTTTTCTTCAAAATTGGTTATGGATATAAAATTATGGGTAATTTAGTGGACAAACATTGCAGTGGTGGCAGGGGTAACAAGAAAAGACTAATTTTGTGCTGACCACCTCCATATATTCCTCTAAACTTTGTAATAATGGGTCAGAACTGATGCTCAATATAATACGCTTATGAGGAAAAGAAATATCAATGTACCATATACCTTGTTAGGTCCACAGAAATGGCGGAGGGTGGAAAACAACACTGAGCAGTAAGTCCTGCAGAGGGCGCAGTTGCGAGATTGGTCTGCTTTTATATCTTAATTTGAGTTTTCAATGCTACATAAATTCAAGAAAGAGAGAAGAATTAAATGTCCATTAGTGCTGTGCTATATTGAAGAAAAATGCGATATGCGACAGTTTTACTCCGCTGTTGCTGAGTTAGTTCTGTGAACTTCTATAACCATCTTGTGTCATATATATATGGTATGTATGTATGCATGTATGTATGTATCAAGAGCTCCTGTAAAACCACAACAAATTCCTTGTTTGCGCGCACACTTAAGTGGTGAATAAAGCTCATTCTGATTCTAATATAATATAACTAGCATACATGTTTCACTTTTTGTGAGAAGAAAGCACCCCTACAACAACTTCTGAAAGTGAACGGTAGTGTTTTACTCTAGCATTACATAAAAATGTAATTTTAACATTTGTGTAATCCTTTTAACATGAGTTTAGGAACTGAATAATAAAAAGGAAAAATACAACACTGCTTAGTATTTACTCTATGAATTCAATATGCACTGACTCTTATTTAAGCTACAAAAGTTATTTAGGTAAGAGCAGTGAGTGATTTTCTCTTTGTCTTTTGTTCATGGCCCCAAATATTGCAAGCCGTAGCGATATGCATATTGTGATATGTACATTTGCGATATTTCGATAAATTGCACAGCCCTAATGTCCATCCATATGTACTATGCCTATACTGATGATTTATTTCCAAACATACCCAGGCATGATCTGAAATAATAATTGGACTAACAGAACAAGAAACAAGAGACTCTGATATCCAATAATAATCCATTCTAAAATTTCTTATAAAAAGCAAAACAGAATGTATAATATCTCCCATATAGATTCAAAAGCCTCCAAATATATATATTTGCAGAGCAGAGCATTCTCTCTATCGTTCCGTAGCTTTTTTTTTTTTAAACAAACACTATCATGCCCTTTTTTTTTCTTTAACCATCATAACAGAATACCTTTCCAATTTACACCCAAAGATCAGTCCTCAGTGGGCAACATACCAATCACTGATTATATGCTTGAAGCCGTGAATCAAACTCTTAAATTTCACACGACTCTTTTTAGCAACTGAAACCGCTTAAATCATAATTAGAAAAATAAAAGCAAAAATTTAAATACATCTGGGTTGCCAACTTTTTCTTTCCTGGATGGAAATTTTGATGAATCAAACACATGCCCCCTATTTCAATCCAACAATTAGTTTTTTATGTAATCTTAATACTGTAAATCACTCATATGCTTAATGTAGTAGTAATGCACTATTTAGAAACTTTCCAGTGTGTGTGTGTGTGTGTGTGTGTGTGTGTCAATATAAACTGGATATAGCTTGTTTGTTCACAGTTGTAAATCAGAAAGGCTGTTTTAAATTAAATTATAATTAATAAAAAAACTAATGCAATCTATTTTAAAATGTCATCTGCAGGAACACATACAATCTCTCCTCTAAAAACAGTAACTGTCATTCACATTTCCTGTAAACTTAGGCCATACTCTATATTAATATGCCATTACAGTTGCTATTCTTATAAAAATGATCTCTTAGAGATCTCATAACATTGTATGTTATGATGCATGAAAATTCATATTTTAATACAAATCATTGCACCCATTTCTCTGTTGCAATACTAACATGTCTTTCACTACACTAAGTTATGTTACGGGCAGTGCACAAATTCAACTAACTGACAATGACATTATCACCCACCATAGTGATCTGGCCAAATAGAACATTTACTTGCATTTGGCACTTACCATGTGTTAATTTTGTGCCTTTGTTTTGTGGGCACAAATACCCATCTCACAACCATTTCTTTATTTTCGCTGTCTGGTACTGTAGACAGTTGAGTGTTTAGGCCACTTTGACAGTTTACTTCTTTGGTGTTATTCAGGAAGCAAATCACTATTTAAAATTTACTGTCTTATAATAGTTTAACAGGATCATTTTCGCTAAGTGACACAGCGTACCATCTTTTCCTCCTTGCATCACGTGACTCTCCGTATTGAAAGCAACTTAGCCAAGTGTAACAGCAGAGATCCCTTACGAAAATTAACCATGGTTTAAATATAAGTGTAGTAACCATGATATTTTGACGTATTGATTAAGATTTGTATAACCAGAGTTTTACAACAAATACCATGGTTAAACTATGGTTAGTGTAGCAAAACCATGGTTAATTTGTGGTTACCATGAATTAACCATAGTAACAATGTTTTGTTGGTGTTATCTGTAGTAAAACCATGGTTCATTATCCTAAGGGATACATAAAAAGTGAATGACAGGTGTGATAGTGAATCAGGTGTAAAAATATACATACCATTACTAATTGTCCTTCTAGCAATTTCCCACAGCACAAGTCCAAAGGCCCAGATATCGACTCGTTTGTAAGACTCAAAGCAATCTGTCTGAATGCAGTCATCCAGAACCTCAGGGGCCATGTAGCGCTTGGTCCCAACTTTAGGATTATTCCCTACGTCCAGCTCATTTGTGTCCTGAAAATGCATCACGGCGAGACCTGAAGAACACAAATGCGTGACCAAATGTGAAAATCATTATCACATAGTACATGATCTATCAGTAGCTTTGCGCGACACATTAAGCCAGGTTAAACAGTTATTAATAACCATTTCAGAGCAAGGCACACTCTTTTTCAAAGAATTCTGCACAGGTCCCTGGATTAGACACCTGTGTATTTGTACAGTCCTTTTTGCTTGTGTGCATCCTAGATTTAAAAGATCCCACAAAATGGTTTGATGAATCCAGTTCCCTTTCATGGGAACTTCGAACTGCGTCCTCTAGGGGTCGCTATGGGGAACGCCTCGTCGTGACCCGTGTCTGAAGCATACATTGAAAAAACACCAACTCGTTGGCCGGCGACAGCCATGACGTCACTACCGGTGCGACTCCAGTATAAATCGGCGCCGGGAGCTACACATCATTCTCTTCTTCGTCTTCATTGACTGTTCTGTTTGAAGCGTGCATTTTCAAGGAAAAAGTAAGAGCTATCTATTTATTATGGCGAGCACTAGTAGAGCATTTAGAAGGTGTGTGCATCCGGGTCAGCGGCTATTGACACCAGATGACCACACACGATGTATTGTTGTTTGTTTGGGCGAGGGCACGCACGCGATGTACTGAGGGGGCAAATCTGCGTGCATTGTGCAGGTTTTTCCAATGAAAAAAAACTACGTTCTCATTTGTCTATCTTTTCAATAAAAGAGGGGCAGCATCTGCTTCACGCGTTCAGGACACTCCGCTGCTGAGCAAGGAGAGAATACGCGTGGGGATTCTAAGGTGGACCTGGCGAGAGTGTAGAGAGGGGCTTCCTTCTCGAGCTCATCGCGGGGGGCGAGAAGACAGCCTGGAGGATGAGTTCTCCTTTAACATTCATCTGATCCAGGGGCCAGTTGCTCTGTGTGGTTCTGCCCAGGAAGAGCAGGAAATGGATGATGAGAGTGAAGAAGCTGAGGCTGAGCCTTCTCAATCCTCCTGCCCTGCGTATGATGAGCTCTTAGAGGTTATGGGTCGCGCCACGGCAAGACTTGACTTGCCATGGAAGCGGACTAAGGAAGTGGCGTCGCGAGGTCGTCTCGACGAACGTTATCTTTCTGGCCATAACCCTCCAGCTAAGGTGAGCCTTCTTTTCTTCCTGTTTTTCATATAAAGATTGAGAATGAATGGAAGAGGCCGTTTTTCTCACTCATCCATCGGTTTCAGCATACCAGTTTTGCGAATATCGAGGCGATGCGCGAAAGCGGCTATGGGATGATGCCCCCGGTGGAAGAGACGCTTGCCAGCTATCTCTCTCTGGGAGAGACATCATCTCTCAAAACTCCCTCCTTGCCATCCATGCCTCTTCAAGCTACATCTAAAATGAATGGCAAGGCATACGCAGCAGCAGGTCAGGCTGTTGCTTCACTGCACACGATAGCGGTGCTTCAAGCATACCAGGCTGACCTGCTGAAAGACATGGATAAAGGCGAGGGCCTTTCTCCTGATGAGATGGCTGAGTTACGCCGCACCACGGATCTTGCTCTTCGTGCTACTAAACAGGCTGCCTCTAATGGGAGATCTTGGCAGCGATGGTGTAACGGAGAGGCAGCTGTGGGTAAACCTGGCAGACATCGGGAAGAAAGAAAGGGGTTTTCTTCTCGATGCCCCGGTTTCGCCCTCTGAACTTTTTGGTACATCCGTTGAGGCGGTCGTCGAAAAGTTCAGGGAGGCGAAGGCGCGCTCAGCGGCCTTCAAATCTTTAATTCCACGAAGGTCCAGGTCTGAGCCGAACAACCCAGGGGTCCTAGCCCGACTCAGTTTGAGGATCAGAGACTGGCCCAGAAGGCTAGTGTCGCGGCTCACGCTCCTACCCCGCCCGCGGGTAGGGGTAGGAAGAATCGTGGGTCGAAGGAAGGTAAGTAAAAGACCTAAGGGATGTAATCCAGACAAGGCATTAGCGCTTTCGTCCGGATCAGAGGTATACTTGAGTATCTACTCATTTCCTTTGGGGGTTTTACATCTGCCCTTATCTTCACCTTCCTTATTCCCCTGTAACCACCATCTCTCCAGCTGACTGAGGTTAGGTGGAAGCTTCCTGCATAACGGTCTCCTTCTGGACCTATGATGTTTTGTTTGGTTCTATGGTTAATCATAGTAACAACCTTACTGAAGGTCCGGTCTAGGGCTGTTCCGGACCGAGCTCCGACGCGGGAGCCATGGTGGTTGAGTACGATCCATGTCTAAATTTATGTATATAAATATATGTATGTGCTATGAATCTGGTGGTTGTGTGTACCCTTCTGCTAGCTTCTTTGCAGTGTTTCCCGTGCTGGGTTCAGAAACCGGGTTCTCGACTTGCAGTGTTTATTTCACTCGTCGAGATACGTCCAGAAGGTAAGTAAAGCCGGGTTTCAGCTTCATACTTCCTGGATCATGCGGCCTTAACACATGGCTTCTGCGGGAGTTTTGTGATTATCAGGCCCCCGGTGTCACTGCAAAAAATTCTTGGACGTCCGGGCTGGGGTTTACGCTTTCATGCTACCCTGAATGGTCTACCGTATCTGGAGTCGCCCTGAGCGGTTTTTCCCGATCACCAGGATATCCCCTAGAGGCATCACCCCCCTCACCATTGAGGGTTATTGTGAGTAGGATGTTTCTTTCGAGCGTTAATCCTCTCTGAGGAGTTAGATTCCTCGCTCCATGGGCTGTCCTCGTGGTAGTATTGAGACAATGCTCCCCTTTTATCAAAGGGTTACCTGGAATGAGAGTTTGGCTAGACTGCAGTATGCTTACCCCTCTGATTTCAATCATGCTGCAGGTCGAGCTCCCTCTCATTTGAGAGCTGGATATTTGCTCCCTCAGCCAAGGTAAACTATGCTAGCTTCATGCATTGGAAAATGCTGTAGGGCCGAGCCCCCTTCTCGACGAGAATAGGTGGTTGCAACACAGACTAAGTAAACTATTGCTAGAGGTTCCAGTTTGGAACTGCTGCAGGTCGAGCACGTCGCGGTTTGAGAGCTGAGTGTGTTGCTCCCTCAGCTGAATAACTGCTAGCTGTTCCACCATGGGAACATGCTGTAGGTTGAGCTCCCTCTCCATTGAGAGCTGGATGTTCTCCCCCAGCTACAGATTTACGGCTAGCCACTCCAGCATTATAGCCGTAGACATTGCGTTTTTGGGGATGCGCTATTTCTATCTATGGGTTGCTCTTTCAGGGTGCCACGAGAACCCTAGAATGGTATTCAAGTGTGCGCACGTTATGCTTTGCCCACTTCTCTAAAATCCACATAGCTGGTAAGTGCGCACGTTATGCTTTGCCCACTTTTCAAAAGCCAACATAAGTGGTAAGGTGCCCGTTATGCTTGCAACTTTTCTAAAATCTGTAGGTAAGGCTCCGCGCAAGCTTGTGCTCTTTTGAGGGTTGAAAACCCCGGTTCTTTTGTTTTTTTTTCTGCCTTGGGCACCACTCCTTCTATGTATCCTCTGGATACCTACTTAGCAGGGTATTGCTACTAAGGATCTGTTGAGACAGTTCCTTCACCACAAGAAAACGTGCGGTAGCCCCTGTGTGAGACCAAGACTTATGATTCTAGGCTCTTGGTCGTATTCCCTTAAAGGAATCTGTTTCTGATTCCAAGCCTTGAGCTCTACCCCGGGCCCAAGAGTCTGGCCCTAACAGGTAAGTATTTTGGGGTATGTAGCCTAGGCCTTTGGCCGTAGGGAATAACGACACTGACAGACGTCTAACGTCCCAGGGGCAACTCCCATAGCCATATGGTAGAGTTGGTACTTAGTGCTCGCCTGTGGTTTGGCATGCACTCCCCTCGGCATGGTGGTGTGGGTATACTGTTCCCCATAGCGAACCCTAGAGGACGCAGTTCGAAGTTCCCATGAAAGGGAAGTCTCAGGTTACTTATGTAACCATGGTTACCTGAGTAGGGAACGAGACACTGCGTCATCTAGGTTTCTTGCCATGCTGCGGACACAAGCTTCAGACAAAGAAGTGAATGATGTGTAGCTCCCGGCGCCTATTTATACTATAGTCGCACCGGTAGTGACGTCATGGCTGTCGCGGCCAACGAGTTGATGTTTTTTCAATTGTATGCTTCAGACACGGGTCACGACAATGCGTTCCCCATAACGACCCCTAGAGGACACAGTGTCTCGTTCCATACTCAGGGAACCATTGCTGTTACATAAGTAACCTGAGACGTTTTCTTCCCTTTGCTGATGTCCTTCCTACTGAAACTGGAAATTGGGGACGAACAAAATGTATAATTTCCAGATTGTATTTATGATTTGTGAAAGTGGAGATGCATTTGAGATGCATGTGCTGAGTAATTTCCTTTTTAAAAGTTGTATTGCACCCTCTTGTGGGGTTATACAATAATTTAGTTTCATAAGACATCAAGTAAACATAAACTAGTTTCAGAAAGTCTAGGTTCTAGAAAACATTTTGTCTGCGCATCAAGGGGAAAAAGCAGTGCTAAATGAAAACCTCTAGTCCCATGCAGACATGTTTTCAAATCCTGTGACTAAAAAGAACATGTTCATTTTGTTAATGTGCTGTATGT
Source organism: Sinocyclocheilus anophthalmus (assembly GCA_018155175.1). NCBI lineage: Eukaryota > Metazoa > Chordata > Actinopteri > Cypriniformes > Cyprinidae > Sinocyclocheilus > Sinocyclocheilus anophthalmus. Next base: position 26,023 of record JADLZN010009505.1, on the reverse strand, counting down.
AGCTTCAAGAGCTCTACAAAAACACATCTCGTGTCCCGCTTGTGTACAGAAGAATTTGTGTTAGCTGAAAGCTACCTAATGGGTTTTTCGTTAGGGTTTTAGGGGGGAACAACTGCGATTTCTTCTAATAACAGCCTGGTGTAGCAGAAATGGACTCAGGAACTAAGTGAATAAGGGAGTGAAGTGAATTTAATAAAAACAAATAAAATAAAGTATCCATCCTCCATGAGCAAATAGCCCGCTTCTGCTTTCTACTTATTTGTGTATAAAGGGCAACATGTTCAACAGGTAAATACTGAGGGAACAAACAAATAATTGGACTGGACAGCAAGTGAGTGATGGACGGAAGTAAGCAACAAAACATTTAGAGATTTTAACAGTCATGTAAGTCCATTAATCAACCCTCTTTTGATTCATTGGATGAATATAAAAATACTTAAATACAAAAATTACAAAAAAATAATGACAAAGATTTGATGTGAACTTTGAAAACCTGAGATAAATGTGCATACATTAACCATAATGTGGTATTATTTTGATTATACATACAGTGATTGACAATTTAATGCACAACAGTTACAACACACAACTGTAGATCATATGGTGGTTTTTTAATGTTTGCTGACATTGTCCAAAATACACTTCACAGTAATAATTTAAATATTCTAATATGAATGGCATATGAAACAACAGCATGCATCCAATAACTGATTTTGCTTCATTCAGAAGCTATTCTTACCGAGGTCTGCAATGCAGCACTGGCCGTTTTTGTTCACTAAAATATTTTTGCTTTTTAGGTCTCTGTGAGCAATGGCTGGTTTGCCCTGTGTGCCAAAGATCTCCACGTGCAGATGGGCCAGGCCACTGGCGATGGACAGTGCCATCCGCAAACAGGCAGAAGCATCCAGCATGCTGAGTTGCAGGTAATCGTAGAGAGAGCCCATCTCATGGAAATGTGTGATTAGCCACAACTGAGTGCTGGAGTTACGCGATGTCATATCGGATGCAATAAAGCCTGAAAAAGAAAAAAAAAAAAATACAAGGTCAACTTTATTTAAGGCAAAGTTATGGTTGAGTGATATTAATATATTTTATTGTTGTTTTATGTTAAAAAACTGGGGTATACTAATTAAAGCATAATCGTTTCTAGGGGTTTTATAAAAGGTTTCATTATAAAATTATTTACCCAGAATGTTCTCGTGTCGAAGCAGGACAGTGTTGTAGATTTCTGTCTCTCTGAACCAGGATTTCTCATCTCGAGACGAGAATATTTTCACAGCCACGCTTTCTCCCTGCCACTGACCCCTCCAGACCTCTCCATACCGACCTTTACCTGACACATACACGTTTGAGGACATACTCTCAAAAGTGAGGTTTTGTTAAATATATATATCTTTATCCTAGTAACAGTGTAATTTTGTTTAAATCAGTTTTAAATGAGCTGCTAACCTGTACAACAAAATCTAAGAAACACTTTATGTACTTTATGCATAAGAAAGAACAATGTAAAGATGGTGTGGGCACATACCAACACACTCGCTGAGAGTGATCTGTCTGGCTACTGTCCTCTGGACCAGGAAAGGTAGTCCAGAGCCACTACCAGATGTACAGGAATGATCCAACAGATCCTAAGAGACAAAGACAAAGATAAAGAAAAATACAGCAGTACATTTACCCTAGTACAGCTACATTTGTTCATTTGGACCCTGCAATACACACACTTATACACTAGAGAGCACTCACTGAACAGCCACATTCCAATATAAGGGAATGAGGAAAAAATGCAGCAGAGGCCAAAACCATAAGAACTATGATAACCATATATTTGCATCATGGAGAGAGACTTTTAGGGAGCAGGATTGCAAAACACATGGAATAATTACTGCACAATCCTAAAAATACTGCGGTAGCTTCAGAGTTAGTCACCCTTCTGGTCCTTTAGAATTGCTGTCTGAACAAACTAGTCAACACTTTTAGTGTATCAGAACAGTCACCTCTTAGGCCTCGGAGAACAGATTTTAAGTGTTTTAATAACATCTCACTCCCAGCACTGGCACAGACTCTTAATTATTCTCAGGCAAACATTAGAACGCTGAATGTTTGCTTTGGTTGCCAAGCACTCCACAGAGATCTTTGAAAAGAGCTTGAAAAAGATCCAACAACAGCAACTAAAGAGCCAGCTCAGCAAACACACATCACAATACTCACCAAAACACTACATCTTTTCTGCCAAAATGTTTAAACACAGAGAGAAATGCTTGGGATTCCGACATGGTGTGTTTGTTAGTTTCATAAAACATATTATCATATGTCAGCATAAACAAAATCTTGTTGGTGTTAGAAACGGTTCCAAAAAAAAATTATTCCAACTGGATTTGTGAGATGTTTCAGTAATTAATAAGCTAAAAAGCATTTATGCTTATAAAAAATAAAATAAAATAAATAAAACACATGGTATGGTATTACTATTGTACATGTCCTTACTTTTTTGGTAGTGTATCCACATATGAACTATTTATTGTAGTCCTTTAAATGGAGCCTAAGCATTTTAAGTAACTTTAAAAAAAAAAATACTTGAAATTTACTTGATCTTTTACTTGACTTTTCAGCATAAACTCAATGTGCTTAAATCACAGACTGATGGTGTGTGTAGGTTTTCCTCACCGCGAGTGTGCTCTCTCCCACATTAGATGCAATCAGACCATCGATGGTGCCATACTCCGCATCATGAGCGGTCAGATGCTCCATCTGGTGATGGTGAATACAACGGAAGATCAGGATAGCCACACCAGACAGCAATATCAGAACGATGACTGGAGCCACAATCACAATGGTCAGCGTTGTCACACTATAGTTGGGGCCCTCCAGCACTGAGAAACATACAGAGATTTAAAAAGAAACCATTTTACGTTGCAAAGGGGCGAATCTCACAAAGACAATTTCAGCTCATGTGACATTCTCATGACATTAAGCACATTTAAACCCCTAACTTTCACTATAATGTACAAGAAAATAAATAAATTCCCCTTTTTTTGTCACAATGAGTTCTTGAGCATTGCCAATTTCATTTTTCCATATTGTCAAAAACAATTAAACAAATTGCAAGGTTTAAACAGTCATGGAAAACCCAGAAATATCAGATTTTTTTAATTGTGTCAAGTCGTAGATATTTAATATATTTCATATGGCTAGATCAGGAATGGGGGCCTGGGCAATTGTCCTGTAGTGTTAAACAAGTAGATCCACCTCTAATTAAACACACCTGCATGTACTGTTCAAGCAATTCTGATGTGTTTTGGTTAGATTTTTCAGATGTGCTTAAAAAGGGATGGAGCTAAACATAAAAGCTACATGCAAACTAATTACAAATGAACAAAATGCATGTCACACTGCAGGACACTGCGGACACTACAACTACCCACATACAATATGTGTGAAGACGTAACTGCCCCGAGAAAATGTTTGGATATGTGTGAGTCTAGGTAAAAATATAATAATGTATATTATATCTTGTGTGTGTGTGTAATATGGAATATAGCGTGAGGTGGGAGAGGTTTAATGTCTAGTGTACCGTACAGGAAGAGAGATCCAGTGAGGTCATGTTGCACAGATTGAGCTGAACGCACTATACTATCTGGTCACCCCCCCCCTCCCCACCCCCCCCCCCCCCCCCCGGGACCGGAGGAGTTGTACAAGCATACCTGACATTGATCATAACATTAAAACAGAATTCTGTATGGGATCACTGGTGTCCATCACTCAGTGGTCAATAGAGGAGAAAACAGCTGACCCCACAGTGGTCCCATGTATTATACCACACGACCGGCCCCTCACCACACACACTCAGGCTCTGTAGGGGCCACATGAAAAACTCGCATCGAGATAGAAGAGAAGATTCAAAAAAATAAAAATTAGTGTGTGTTGTGTTTTCACCCTCAGCCAATGTGTTTTTCAATGCATTGAACATTAAATTAAAAACTGCCTTAATGATTTAAGTCCATGTGAAACTGTATTTGCAATTTAATTTTCTTAATGCAACTTATTCCCAAGTGAGACAGGATTTTTTTTTCTTCAAATTTTAGGCGTAACACATTCTACTTTCTTAATGTGAATCATGAACGATAAGATAAAAATTTTGCAACAGATATAACAGCATGGGTCAGAATTATTACAACCCTTCCAAGAGTAAATCATTCAAAAATTCAAGAGATAGCCTACTTTAATATCATGCTGCAGCATGGACAAATCTCACAAAAACATATCAGGAACATGGTCTGAGTAATATTTAATAATTTGAAGAAAGGACTATAAAAAGCCAGGAAATAGGTTTCATTGTATTAATGCAAATTTTAATTTGTTTTGGGGGTTAGTCCATTTTTGTGATATTCACCCATTTTAAATAGCATGAATGGAATTGTCTCATCATTACACTTTTGTACATTTAAGGTGTGAAGTTTGAAAAAATTGAACAATTATTGCTTCAATGATTCACCTGTACTTGGCATCTCCACGGTAACATTCATATTACACAATGTTTCCTGGCAACAGTGCACCAGTGAGTCCACAGTCTGGGAGTTTTTGCAGCGTACTGCCACTTCTTCACTATCCACAATGCATCCTTTCTGCTGGAGGGCCGTCCCGTTCTCAACAGACAGGGAGGAGAAACACTGCAGGCCAAAACAGCGCTGGACACCACTGCATGAAAACCCCTTGCACACACACTCAACATCACCAGTGCTGCCTTTATCTGCAGAAAACACACAAGAAAGACATTTCCTTCCATCTAAAATTATGATATGCTTAGCCAAGACACCTGGATATGCTTCTTTCTTCAACTACGGCACTTTTATGTTAGCATGCCCATTGTATCTCAATGGCAGTTGCTCGGCTGACACAGGACTCTTTGGAAGTATGCAATTTATAATGTGACATCAGCTTTGCTCATGCTAGCTCATGGGTGCTCAGTTCTGCTGCCACACAGTTTTGAACTAATCACCTAAATCTAAATGCCATGTGACTAATGACTCTAAAGCTGCAAGAAAATTGCAGCTTATTAGGTGTCCAAGCACCTTTGTTACTACTTTTGTGCTGATTTTCTTATTATTAGGTGTCTAAGCAACATGCAACCTCTTTCTGACACTAGGTGGTGCTAAAATAAGGCATTTACATTTTTCTTCATATCATTGCAATAATATGGCCTTGAATCAAAATCATGATTTCATTTAAGTCTCTGAAAATTTTCTGTTATTCAGAATTTTTAAAAACTATTTATTAGTGACAAAAAATATTCAAGGGGTCATATGATGCCATTTCAATTTTTTTCCTTTCTCTTTGGAGTGTTACAAGTTTTTGGTGCATAAAGAAGATCTGTAAAATTGCAAAGACTAAAGTCTCACATCCAAAGATATATTCTTTATAAAAGATAACGGGGCGTCATATGATGTGCAAAAAGAATATTATTTTGTGTGTTTGGTGTAATGAAGTGTGTTTATGCGGTTTAAGGTTAAAATACATTATTTTTCACATACTGTACATTGTTTCTCCTCTTTGCCCCGCCTTTCTGAACCGCGTAGATTTTTACAAAGCTCATCGAACTGAAAAGCTACGTGTGCTCTGATTGGCCAGCTATCCAAAGCATTGTGATTGGCCGAAAACCTCAATCGTGTGACAGAAATGTTACGCCCCTCAACATACTGTTGATGCCCTGTCAGGCCGGAGTCGACGAGCAAAAACATTAAACAACCATTACAAACGAGGCAAGCTCTGTTGCATCAGTAGGGACCATAATACTGATTATATGACTCTATATTTTCGGTCTTTTACGCGTTGCATTGAATTCGCAACGACGTAACCCAGTAAAAACTTGTCTGCATTTGTGATCAGAGGAATGACAAACAAGTGCTACTCTACACTGGCCAAAACTCGTGTTTGAATCATCAGTGGCAATCCTTAAAATTAAAATGTACTTACAGACTGTGAGTAAGAACAGCCGGCATTGTAGCCTACTCTACCAGGATCAGTAAACAGTCATCCATAAAATGTGCTGCACACATATGGATATTTGGGTTAAACTGTTCTGGAAAAGTGTTGTAAATAAAAATTAACCACTGATTAGTGGTTGTGTCCTATTGGAGAACAAAAAAGTACGTTTCGCGGTTCAAATGAAAGCGTAGCGGAGGCTGGGTGGAGTGAGATGAGGGCGGGCTGGTGAGATGAGGTGGCAGGGTCGAGAACAAGGACGCCCGGCGGAATGATGCGACGACAATGCGCGGCAACCATGTGAGGACAAAGCGGCTGGACGCAGCTTCATCAATGGTTTTGAAAGTTGATGTATTTCCTCAGCGACCGGCACGGGTCAGCTCTAGGCATGACGAAGTGGATATCGTCCTCTTTTGGAAGCCCAAACAAAGTAGTTTTGCTTTCACAAACGAAGCACACAGCATCTGCAGGACATGGTGGCAGCGGCAACAATACTACAGCAAGAATAAAAGTAACGCCTTCTTTCTTTGAGTGAAATTTGGGCGGAGTTATCCAAATCTTCCCACATAGTGACGTAGACATGTGTGTGTGTGTTAGAACGAGCCGTTTTAGGTGTGGTTGACTCTTAACTTTTATTAAGCATATCTCTTTGGATTTGAGACTTAGTCTTTGCAACATTACAGATCTTATTTATGCACCAAGAACTTGTAACACTACAAAGAGAAAAGAAAAATTTAAATCGCACCATATGACCCCTTTAAGAGCTGCAGAAACCCACCAAAAGGCCCTCTTCAAACTAGCCCCACCAATATACCTAACGGCAAGATCTGGGAAGATTATGCATATAAGCAGCCCAATGTGTCACTACCAACGAAAGGAAGCGCCACCCTTTATCTTGCTGTAGTGTTATGTTGCGACTACCTAACTGCGTGAAGGGCGTGTGTGCTTCGTTGTGAAAGCAAAACTACTCTGTCTGGTCTTCCAAAAGAGGACGATATCGTTAGGTAATGCCGGAGCTGATCATGGGCGCGAGGAATACATAACTCGACGGGTGGATCGCCAGATGGCATGCACGTGGCCGACGCGGGTCAGCCGCGGTGGTCAAAGGGGTTGCGACGGCATGCACAATATGGAGGGACGTCACTCTGTCCAGTTTGAGGAATTCGGCAATCACAATGCACTGGATTAAGCCTCGCCAATCACAGAAAAACATCGCTCGGACGCGAGGAGCTTGTAAAAATCTATGTGTTTCAGAAAGGCAGGGCATAGAGTATAAATAATAATGTACAGTATGTGGAAATAATGTGGTTTTTTAACCTTAAAACACATTTCATTACACCAAATATCCATCAACATAATTGTCTTTTTAGGCAGCATCTTGACCCCTTGTAAAGTACATAAGAATTGTGAGCATTTCAATATCTGGACAGATATGGTGGGACATTTTTGTGTAAGGCCCATAACTACTAATTGGTCTATATCTTGTGAGCGAAACGTCCAAACTGTTATTTTTCTCAAATTTGGAACATTCTACACTGAGGTTCAATTAAATTTCCAAGAGGTTTCTATATTTTCTTCTCAATGGAGGTCTCACTCTGGACAATACTTTTTCGGAATAGTTATAAACTTTCATCTGGGCAGCATTAGAACTTTGTTAAAGAAAAAAAAACATCCTAGACAGTCATTAAAGTTGAGGATATTGGATCCCGAGAGCCAAAGCAGTGGTGTCTGAGAATGTTTCAACAAAAAAAAGCAAAATATTTCATCAATTGAGCCCAATAGGATATTAATATTAAAAGGCAAGATCAGATGTTTTATCAGGCTATTATTATTTTTACATTTAGATACCCATGTATGACACAAGGCCATGTGATTAAGACAAAATACTGTATGGGGGGGGTCAGATTTTCCTCGAGTCTGGACAATTTTTTTAAATATTTTGCTTAAAATAAGTATCTACTAAAAACAAACAATGTACATAATGATCAAAAAGCTCTCATCATGAGCAGAAATTATAGTTAACTAGCCATTTTAATGTTTTAAGTTGTCTTTCCTTACATCTACAAATACTTTTTCAAATTACAAAACAGTTAATTATGAAACGCTCTTACCATGCTGATAAATAATACTAAATATAGTTGAAATAAATGTCACAAACATTTGATCTGCAGTGTTTTAACGAAAGTATCAATCGATTTTGCCACTTTTTGTGTTTTTGCTACCGTTGTTAAAATAACCACATTATCTGCAGCTCATGTAGCATCTTTAGCTTGGGAGAGAAGCAATGGACCCCTGTTCTACACACTTAAATATGTAACATAAAAGACTAATCATATTCTACTAGGTCTATGAGGCCCCTCAAATGTGTCAGTCACTATGAACATGTTCCAATCAGTGTGATCAAAACTGATATTACAACCTCTGGCCACCTTCTGATGACTTTAGAAACTGGTTTCTTCCATTTCTGAGGTTGGTATCCAGGCATTAACATAACAGAAGAGTGGTCACGACCGAGGTGGGGGCAGGGGAAGGTTTTAGGTTGGTGTGGTTAAAATCACCTGCTGCTATCATGAAAAATAATTTGGGTTGTTCTATGAGTTGCCAGTATTTTGTCAAAGTCTGTTCAATGCACTAAGCACTCGAGGAGATGTAGACAGCGATGATGACAACAGCAGAGAATATTCTCAGCATATAGTAGGGCAGACACTTTATTGCTAAATATTTCACCTTTGCAGAGCAGGGTAATTCCGTGTCAACCTCAACCAGAGGTCACCGGTAAATTTTGATTTGTTAATATTTTTCGAAAGATTAAAAAAAAAAAACAGTATAGTGATGAAAGACAAACAAAAAATAAATGCATGGATTGATATTAGGGAGGAAATACCACTAATTTGTCGGGGGGGGTCAAACTTGGCAATTTCAGCCTCAGATTCCAGAAAACACAAGCAAATACGGGGGTAAAACGTTACTTCAGAAGTGCAGTCACATACTGTGATTGTTAACAGAGATTGGTAGGTACTGTTAATAAAATCTGTTGATATGCATATCTTGTTGCATACGTGCCAATAGTGATCCATTCAAAATGGGGACCTGAGCATTCAAGTTTTGCCTCCAAGTTGATGCTGATACTCAAGAGTATGTGAATATATTTAATGCCTTTAGATAGTGGTCGAACCAACTTCCTTTTGGCATCTTCATTTTTCAGGCACTATTGGTTCAGTTCAAGAGATATATGCAATTTCAATATGGATCCAGGAGTCAATGGTTGAAATGTACAACATTTCCAGTGGCAAAAACTAAGGTCCCTTTGCATAAATAGTGAACCTTCTTTTTTTTCTTATAAGAGGATGTTAAGAAATAAATATGTGGTGATGATACTAGAAAGTCTCTTGTTCCGTCTGCTTTCAAAACAAATGCAGATCGTACCTGTCGGAGTGGCCTAAAATATTGTTTGCCACAGTTTGCATGTTATAACGTAAGAAATTTCAAGTCTTGTGATGTGATTTGAGATTATAGATTTAATAACTTTTTTTTGGAATCTTCTTTCTTTCAAGGCACTATATCATCATCCCCCGAGTCTGGGGACATCAATGACGCTCCATATTCAGGTTGTGTAATATTACCATTGTCAGGGTGAAAACAAAGTGGTGGTTCACTTTATATATAGCAATGCTGTATTTTATTTTAGAACAATGTGGAAGAAGAAATAATGTGAAAATTAAAATTGTTCTTGGTTCCACTATATTATAAAACAATATGCATAGAACTTACATTGGGGGAAAAAAGTATTTAGTCAGCCTCCAATTGTGCAAGTTCTCTCACTTAAAAAGAGGAGAGAGGCCTGTAATTTTCATCATAGGTCTACCTCAACTATGAGAGACAAAATGAAAAAAAAAAAAAATCCAGAAAATCAAATTTTAGGATTTTTAAAGAATTAATTGGTAAAAAAACTCGGTAAAATAAGTATTTGGTCACCTACAAAAAGCAAGATTTCTGGCTCTCACAGACATGTAACAACTTCTTTAAGAGGCTCCTATGTCCTCCACTCGTTACCTGTATTAATGTCATCTCTCATTGAACTCGTTATCAGTATAAAAGACATCTGTCTACAACCTCAAACAGTCACACTCCAAAACTCCACCATGCCAAGACCAAAGAGCTGTCAAAGGACACCAGAAACAAAAATGTAGACCTGCACCAGGCTGGGAAGAATCTGCAATAGGTAAGCAGCTTGGAGTGAAAAAATCAACTGTGGGAGCAATTATTAGAAAAATGGAAGACATACAAGACCACTGAAATCTCCATAGTATGGGATCCCGCACGATCTCACACTGGGGGCAAATGATCAAACGAATGTGAGCATAAAATCCAGAACACACGGGGTGGTGGGGGTGGACCTAGTGAATGACCTGCAGAGAGATGGGACCAAAGTAACAAAGGCTACCAACACACTGCGCCGCCAGGGACTCAAAACCTGCAGTGCCAGACATGTCCCCCTGCTTAAGCCAGAACATGTCCAGACCCGTCTGAAATTTGCTAGAGAGCATTTGGATGATCCAAAAGAGGATTGGGAGAATGTCATATGGTCAGATGAAACCAAAAGAGAACTTTTTGGTAAAAACTCAACTTATCGTGTTTGGAGGAGAAAGAATGCTGAGTTGCATCCAAAGAAACAAAACTACTGTGAAGCATGGGGGTGGAAACATCATGCTTTGAGGCTGTTTTTTTCATGCTTTTTACGACTGATCCGTGTAAACGAAAGAAGGAATGGGGCCATGTATCATGAGATTTCGAGTGAAAACCTCCTTCCATCAGCAAAGGCATTGAAGATGAAACATGGCTGGGTCCTTCAGCATGACAATGATCCCAAACACAACGCCCGAGCAACGAAGGAGTGGCTTCTTAAGAAGCATTTCAAGGTCCTGGAGTGGCCTTGCCAGTCTCCAGATCTCAACCCCATAGAATATCTTTGGAGGGAGTTGAAAATCCGTTTTGCCCAGCGACAGCCCCAAAACATTGCTTCTCTAGAGGAGATCTGCATGGAGGACTGGGCCAAAATACCAGCAACAGTGTGTGAAAACCTTGGGAAGACTTACAGAAAACGTTTGACCTCTGTCAATGCCAACAAAGGGTATATAACAAAGTAGTGAGATGAAATTTTGTTATTGACCAAAAACTTATTTTCCACCATAATTTGCAAAAAAAAATTCTTTAAAAATTCTACAATGTGATTTTATGGAATTTTTTTTCTCATTTTGTCTCTAATAATTGAGGGCCTCTAATAATGATGAAACAATACAGGCATCTCTCGATCTTTTTAAGGGGAGAAACTTGCACAAATTGGTGGACTGAGGCATAAATGACCCTTTGTTGCCCTGTACATATGTCTGAGTGCATAAAAGAGCACCTGAAAATATGGTCAGACGTGTACATCACCCTTGATCTCAGGGATGTCTGTCTATTCATAAGATTTATATTGAGAAGTTTCTGAAATTTGGTTGATTTGACATGGAATGATCCAGCGGTGTAGAATAGCTAGTTGAACTCCTGAGTCAGGACTGTTGTCATGCAGCCATATTTCAGGTAAAAAACAAAAGCAAAGTCCTCAAATCTGTGTTGTTTTACAAAGTCTGAGAAAGTTCATCTTATTGTCCAGGGAGCACACATTGGCTAGAAACAGTGAGGCGAGTGCTGGTCTGGTTGGGTTAGCCATTAGCCTGTTTGCCACACTTCCGCTTCCTCTGGTACTGTCTACGATGCCACCTCCACTGGTTTCAGAGACAGCGCCATGGACTTCAGGCCTAGTGCATTTTTAAACCTGTTGTTCTCTTAGCTCCTTGCTTAGCTCTAGTGTTGGTGTAATTAAAAGACTATGATTTGTTCCAAAATTCTTTTAGTTCTCCAAAACTGTACACATGATGGTGATTGTATCTCACTAAAACAGAAAACAACGATTTTGATGCAAAAACAGTATAGACACATAGTTGCATTACTGCTGGGCTCCGGAGCAGTTGCTGCATCTGTACACTATACCATCTTGGTTTTTTATTTGGTATACAAGTTATAATTTCACTTATGATATGTATATTAACAAGCATCGCCATACCAGTGCATAGTTGAAATAGCTGATGTATATATTCAGAGGTAATTACAGGGGATAGCTACATGTGCATTTCTTGCTGCCATTTGAGCATGGAAAAGAAAGCAATTCGTCTTATTAGAAAGTCAGTGTTGCATCAGAATGATTTTGAAACTGGTATTTCAAAGTTAAACAAAAAAAAAAGACTTCATACAGTTTAATGTTGACAAACTGTATCATTAGAAAGATTAGGACTCTAGATTTGATATTTGCTTTTTATCATTTATGATAATAACAGTGACAGTAATTTCTTAATTTTGTGCAACATCAACATGAAAAATAAATCTGTAGTTATTCATATTTAGAATAGAATAACAGAATGCATGCATATTTAATCACACAGCTATTTTTCCTTTTTTACGATTGTCAGAGATTTGACGTGAGTTGCAAAGGCAGGTGATTCATGCGAGATTGTCGCTCTGCAATACATGGGTGTTGTTGAAAAAGGTTGGACCCTTCTGGATGTCATTTGTTGTTGCATGGTTTGTCCACATCTTTTACTGTTTCAGTCCTCAAACAAAATGTTATATTAGGTCAAGATAGCCATCACGTAAAACAACAACATGACAGTTTTAATGAGGATTATTATTAGGGAAAACAAAATCCAAAACTACTTCCCTGTGTGAAGAAGTGTTTGCCCCCGTTAAAACTCTGGTTTATCACACCTGAGTTAAATTTATCTAGCCACACCCAGGCCTGATTACTACCACACCTGTTCGCAACAAGAGAAATCTCCTAAATCGGACCGGCTCTGGACAAAACGTGAAGCGAGACAAACAGACCTCAAAAAGCTTAGACATCATGACGCGATCCAAAGGAAATCCCTACCTGCAGAAGACAAATGAGAAAGAAAGTAATGAGATCTATCTCAGTCTGGAAAAGTTATAAACCCTTTACTAAAGCCGGGGGACTCCAGCGACACAGGTGAAGCCTTATTCACAAATGGCCCAAACACATGGACCGTGAGGGAGAAACCTTCCGGACGTGTGGTTGACGAGCGACCAAAATTGACCCAGAGCCCAACGCCGGAGCTCATCAAGATGGTCACAAAAGGAGCCCCACCAAACAATCCAACGAACTGCAGGCATAGGCCAACTTGCCTCCGTAAGTGTCCAGTGTTCAGACTCACCCTAAGGAGAGAGGGCAAAATGGTCGCATCGGCACAGTTCCAGGAGGAAAAACCGTGGCTGAGCAAAAAGAACAAAGGCGTCCTACAGTTTTGCCAGAACACTTAAATGATCCCCAAGACTTTGGGAAAATGCTCTGTGACCTGCTACAGAGACAAAGTTGAACTTTTGGAAGGTGGAGATGTACCATCAAAGTCTGGCCGTAAAAAAGTAACACGTGCACTTCAGAAAACGAACTTATTAAGCCAAACAGTTAAAATATTGGTGGTGGTAGTGTGTTGGCTTGGGGGCTGTTTTGCTGCTTATAGGACGAAGACTTGTGATGAAAAGTACACATGGAATTCGTGCGTTTAACCAAAAATCCTGAAGGAGAATATAATGACCTCGTTTGTGACCTCAAGCTGAAAGCGAATTGGGTCTCGCAAGCGAGGACACATGATCCAAAACATCACCTCGCAAGTCTACCCTACTGCAATGGCTGAAGACAAAACAAACTGAAGACTTGGAGGGGCCATAGCAAAAGATGCCTGACCGGAATCATATTGAGATGTGTGGCATGGAAACTATTAAATAAAAGGTCAGCATAGGTTCCTGTCTGGAACAACCTCCAATGTGGGCTCCAAATTACAACAGTCTGACATAGAAGATGAGTGGACCAAATTCCTGCCACAGGCTTGTAACAGACTCTATGCCATTATAGCCACGCGCTTTGATGGCAGTGGTTGTGCTAAGGGTGGCCCACACATTATTCAGGGCTAGGGGACAAACACTCTTTCCACTAGGGGCATGTAGTTGTGGATTTGTGTCCACTACACTTAATACTAACAAACCTCATTAAAAACGCATGTTGTCGTCACTTGTGTTATCTGGGTTACGAATATGTTAAATTTGTTTGATTGGATTGAAACATTTTACTTGTGAATCAAACATTGGCAAAAAAAAAACACGAGGATAGGGGGGCCCCACACTTTGTACACACTGTACTGCGTGGATTAGATTTAGGAAAACATTTTACTTAATTAACTATCCATACTTGAAAACAGGTTTTGTGCTGCTTAATATGTTGAGGAAAATCATGATACACCTACGCATTCCCCAAAAGTTTGGATAAATCAGTTAGCACAATAAAATTTATAGGCAGCAAACAATAATGATACTACTTTTAAAAACGCTGTTAGTAACTGATGCACCATCAGATATTACATAATGATACTTTAAAGAGGATGGTGTGAATTGACGACTGTATGCAGATGTGGCGGATAATGCACTGAAAAGCAAATGACATTTAAAATATATTCAAATCAGAAGATTTTTGATTTGTTTTTTAATATTTCACAGGCTTAATTTCATCGTTTTCAGTGTATTTTTGATTCACAGAAATGCAGCCTTGAGTGGCATAAGAGATGCTTGCAAAAATGAGTTCAAAACCAATTATTCAAACTTTGAACCAGTAAGTTTAAAGGTCATTCATACACGCAAATATACTGTGAAACACCAGTTATAAGTTGCGTCCTGTCTTAACATTCCAGAACCGGCAGAAGGTGATCGCAACACGGACCCACCCAACCCCAGAATCATTCTCCACTTCTTTCACATTCGGAACCTGACGCAAACAGACATCATAACTGACCTAGAAGAAAACCAATCAGCAAAACAACAAAACAGGTAGCCAGTGTTACAACCGACAATCCCCCATAAAACCGTTTACATTTACAAATAAGAGTGTTTAACGTAGGCACGTCATTTGTGCATTGTTTCGATGACCGGCGTGACCGCTTCGACGCTATGAATGATCATTAATCATTAGCTGCCAAGATTTTAAGGTAATCCGACTTTAATATTCAAATTAAATTTTCAGTTGGTTGTTTACTGCGAAATAGGAGCATTAACAACAGGTCCAGATGCGGTGAATCACGACATCGTTACATCATGCCAATTTGCTACATAACAGCAATTAATAAATAGGCCTGACGACATAATATGCTGATGTCACTACATAAGTAACATGATAAACAAAATGAAAGGGGGCCAAGAAAATGTGTGGTAAAACATAGTAAAGTACATTTTTGTTTTTGCTTGTGAATGTCTCCTACAAAATAAAGAAATGCTTAGTGCTGTGCGATAATGAGAAAATGCAATATTGCGAACTGTTAAAATAATGCGATAACTCAATATGCGATTCCAATAATTGCTTTAACGTGTGTTAAATCTAATTTACATTATGATTTGTAAAAATATGTACAAAATTGACATATTCATAAACCAATTTGTTTCAATTCTATTGGAAAATACAGCGGGATCACTCTAATTCTGAATAAGGGAACACAGACAGGGTTTTAGCATTAGCTTACAACGTGGGTGGCCAAAATCAGAACATGTCATTAACATCAGATGTAACATACAAACAAAAAAGGCTAATGACCTAATTTAATCCTTGGAACTTTGCTTTCCTCACACTTTAAGTTCACTCTTCCATACCACAGCCAAAACTCTAGTCTGAGAAAGATTCAATACCCTGATTAAAGACAAGTAAGGTGACGATAGTCAAAAAAAAAAGCAAAAAAAAAGCAAAAATGAAAATACACCAATTTACAAAGCACAGATTATGAACAGTAGGTATGAACGGTACATAAATTTAATATTAACGTGATAAAAACCTGCATAGTGACACTGATGAATAATTTAGATTAATCTTGGGTTCATAGTCTGTTTTTGTTGTTGATAATTACATAGTGCGAACATCATTCCAGAAGCACGTATTTATAGGGCCTGCTGTTCCCTTATGAAATCGACTGCTGCACACGGTCAGACAGAGAATAGAAATCATCCGATTTCTTTCTCGGCTGTTTACATTTATTTAAAACATAACCGACTACGTTTACAAGAATGATCGTCGAGACGGGTACCATTGACATAATTCTGGGGTAGTCTATCGTGTCTGTTCAAAACATGAGGAGGAGAAGGAGAGTGCGAAAGAGGACGGAAGGAATAATCCGTGTTGTCGCCGCATAGAAAAAAGGTCTCCTCACGTTGAAGTGTGTTTGGTCGATGTGTTCGCGTGTTTCCAACGTCGCTGCGGAGAACAACTGAGAGAGAGATGAACGGCTGCTGACGTCGAGAGCGGCTGTTGAGCGACGCTTCAAGGTGGTGAATGTCAGACGGTGAACAAGGACCGAGAAGGCAAAGCGGGTTTTCATGCACACGTCTATTGCCTTAACTCATTTTTAGAACGTTCCAGCAATTCTTGGAATAATGAGTCGCGATACTAAAATCTGACTCTTTTGCACCGTTGATTTAACGTAGCCTATTTCTGGAAAATGATATGATTATACGCAACGCGTATTGTATATGCAATATTGCGGGGCATATTTAAAATTTGGCTGCTATGTCGTCCTTGAGATTATCGGCAGCCCTGTAAATGGCATTCAAATGAAGTGCCTTGTTACTTGCTTATGTAAAAAAATAAGGGGGAAGTAGATTTTAAGTTGTTCCAACGTTTACGTAAAAATCCAATTTGATTGCAGCACACACAAATAACATATCAGTTAGAGCATTGCTCAATGGTCCCACGGAGAGCAAATATACTATATATTCCATATCATTCTTTTGTTCCCCCACCTCAATGAGTTCATGAGCTCAATAAGACGATATTGTCAACTTTTTAGAGACATGCATCCCAACAGTTGAGAACACTGGATACAGCCTGCTACTGGTGATAAGAGGAGGGAGGAGAAATGAGAAGGGAGATAATGCATACCCAAGAGAGAGCATTCTCAAACCACACAGACAATGCACGACACAACACTCTCACAGCCAGCTGGAAATGCCTTGCAAAATCTGCATGCACATGCTGTATATAGCTCCACGCGGCCAGTCAACGAACTTCTTGCCTCGTAAGTAAACCCAGCTGCCTATATTTACACAGCGAGACGCACGATTGCTCGTGCTGCAAAATATAGGCGGACAAAACCGGCGGGACAAAAAGGAGGGCATATGGGCTAAGGACGGCGTGCGCGTGGAGGCAGTAGGGTTCTTGACGGGTTGGGGTCTGTGCTATTGTTCTTGTGTTTACTTACACAGTGGACACATTTGTATTATATTGCACGAGCTAGCTTACATAAATCCAACATAACACGCATTGCCACTATCTCAACAGTTCCGCAACAACCACAAATGAGGCACAGTCAAATGAGCCCTATTCAATAGTTCTGTTAGGGCGGCGAATGACATGAAAATACAGTTTATACCAGTGCCATTGAATTCCTTTGTATTGAGTGACCTGAAGAAATTAATGTGAGTTCCGAATGTGCGTAGATTAAGACCATTTTTATGGTGCGAGTCTTAAGGCGTTGTGTATACATCTAAAAATGATCGCTAAATAAGATCGTCATTAGCTTAGGAGTCAGAAGCTCGATGTAATGATGCGATGTTTATGTGCTATGAATTAGTAAGTACACTTTCAGAGTGGATCGATTAATATTTCATCAGAGAAGGAATCAACAGGACCAAAATGTCATGCAAACTATTTGGTTCCAGTATTTTTAATGGTTGAATTAAAGTAAAGGTCCACTGATATGCGTATTATTCGCAGTAAATAATGACAACAGCAGTAGGACAAATCAGAATATGATGTTTGGCCCTGTAGGGGTATGGGCGTTTGTCCCATTTTGCGTAGCATATGTCAATGAATGTAAGTAAACGAATGCTGTTTGGGAGGATATTTGGGCATTTATTATCCTACAATGACGACCAAGAACCGTTTTTTCTAATAAACGACATACTCTGACTGCACAATTGATGAGGAAAGTAAAACTCGCTATGTTATGGCAATGCCACAAAGGTGCTTGAAACAAAAGAACTACTTACAGGATCATGGTTGTTTCAAATATTAGTTCCGCATTGTCAGTATGGGCGCAATTACCATTGATGCTGGGAGCTGTGGGCTGAAGAGAGGGCAATCTGGTTCTACTGAACTCGCTTCTGGTAGCAGGTTAACTAAGGAATGATTATTATCACAGATAAATACAGAGTCAGCTAAAGACGCTCCGCTGCAGACACCAAGGGTCCTATCCAACTTGTTTCATCACCAAAAACTGCATTGCAAGTCTAGAATGTGTACCTCATTGTTAGTGACTGCGTTCTCTAGATTGGTAAACGATGTATCAAGGGACTGGGTTCACATAAAATGATGCAAAAAAGTAAAAGGGGCTCTCAGTGACTTGAGGTCTAAGTGTATGCCACACTAGAAATTGGGCTGATGCACATCGGTCTATGGACCTGTGGAGAAAGGTGGACCCTGAGTTAAAAAGACCAAATCCGCTAATTGCCACGATAAGGGGAAATATATTAAAAAATTACTATGCAAATGATAGATGTCAGAGCTGCCATTATGCTACAGAAATATGCTCTAACCTAAGGACCAATCCATGAGGCTGTGCACAAAGCCTGGTTTCCGGTGTGTGATTAGATTTGAGCAACATATTATAGTTTTCGGGCTAGATCGGTGGGTTGGTTTGAGTGAGGGTTTCATCGCCTTATAATTTCTGCTCTACTGGTACACGGCGCCGACAGGAGCTATTCTGGATAGAGATCGCTTAGACCAAACTGTGGATTCATAGGAAGCTGCTGAGCACACTGACAAATACGGATGCGCATAAAGTCATCTCGTGTATCTCTCGAACCATATTCTAAACGCACAGGTGCGCAGCGATGTCAGTCGTTCAATGTAAGTTTACACGTGAAAGAACGTGTTTAGTAGACAACGTCTTTGCTGCATAATTTATGGAACGATATGCCTATAGAGCAATGTGTATATGGTATGAACGCACATGCTTTAAGTCATATACATAGATTGCACCTGAATTATTATATAAAGAATTAAATATTTACTATGATTGAATATAAGAAATTCATATTTAACTGTTTATGTTGCATTGGAATAACTTTTTAATAGTGAACTACTATAGATTATATAATAAGTTGAGTATATAAAAGTTTTGTATGAACCAAAGCTATACAGGTTGTTGGTTTTAACGCCAAAAAGGATGTATCATGGACCATTGTTAATGTCTCACACGGTTATGTGAAGTCAAATACTAGATGAACTGGTGTATAATGGTACTCAGACAAACCGGTCTTCGGTACACGAGTACTGATTTAAATAAGATTTTCTGGATAGACGCAAATGTCAATGCTTTCAGTACGGCACGACGGATGAGTCAATTATTTCGATTGCAAATTAAAATGAAATTACTATTGTGTAAAATCTATTAGTTACGAGACCAATGCATGAAAAAAACTCAAGGGTGAAACAACGATTTAATAAAACCTAAAAAGACAAAGTGCATGATTCCGAATAGTATGATTTTCTGGTAGAGGATAACAGGCACAATTACACACCTAGGTAGATCAGACCAATTGGCCTATTTTTGACAAGTGTGATTATCTCAAATGTAAGGTATATGTAAGTTTCAGAAAGAGATTTACGAAATGAAATCGATTTTTCCCCTACGTCAAAATCAATCCGGCAGCATCGACAAAAAGAAAATTAGAAATTGTAGATCAGTAAACGTTTATAACTTTTATTTGTTTTGAGTGTGTTCCTGGGGGATGATCTGGATATCCACCCCTGGGGGGTACACGATGCAAACAGATTAACACCAAGCCAAAAAAAGACAATCGCATGGGCCAGGCCCTGCCATGTAAAACAGTGGAAATAGCAACGAACGTCAGCATAACCATTCGTAATGCATCCCGGATTACAGTTCTGAAATTGTTTGTAATAGACTGTAGGTCAGTAGGTCTTCATTATTTTTCTTATGAGTAGTCGCATGATGCTAGTCTGGGCAAAAAAAGGCAATCAGAGGCCAATTTCCCTAAGTATAAAAAAGTTCCAATTAGTCAGTATATTAAGCTAGGTCTTTTTATCAATCTGTCCATCCTGATATGCAATGCAACGGCAAAAGGGGCCAGCCATGCGTTATCATGTATCCAGTTAAGATCTGATGACATAGATGATTTTTTTAACAAACGCGGATGTGTACACTTAAGGCTTGTGCGACAAGACTTAAGCTGTTTTATTATAATATATCTATAAATATAGGATTATATTATTATATAAGTGCACGTTCGGAGTTAAGAGATTAAAACTGGCAACTCTGCAGTGAGTTAGTGTTGTGGACGTTGGACAGAGCAAGTGTAAATATATTTTGTAGTCTATATTTCCATCTTGTAATGCCGCTGTTTTAGGATTTTTTTTAAAAATATAAATTATTATTTGTAATAAAGCACCGGACGCGGCGACAGTTGTCTTGCCACGCCCCGCTGCGCTAAAAGTCTGTCTACACCTGACGAGACAAAGCAACAGTTGCAAATCATCTGAACGTAGTGTCAGTACAGTTCGTCATAAACAGAACGAGGCATCAGTTTACTGATGGGTATCGTGTCGTTGTGTATCGCGATGCATCCATGTGTAGACCACTACATCATGGGGCTCGTGTTGGGGATCGCGCCACTCGTGTTCGGTGTAGACATGGTGTGAGTTTTTTTTTAATGGGTTATGTTATAACCCTGCTTGTTTTATGAGATATCTGTATTGCCTAGCATGGATCATAGTCATGTTATTATGCCAGCAGCGAGCATGTGGAGTGTGCCGTGTTACGCTATGGACTTGCGCTACCGCGCAGTCGCTTAAAAGCAAAAGCAAAAGCGCTCCGTTAATATGCGTCACGCTGCACCCGTGAACCAGTTCCCGCTACACATAACCTTCTTCAGTCGGCCTAATTGTTTACTGTTTGTAACGAATGTTTGTAATTCTTGGATTATTGTCTAAAATTAAACATGCTGATAAATAGCAATTATCATGTATCAGAGCGAAATTCTTACATTCTTCTAAATTTTATTAATTGTAATGTATTAATTAAAATGTATTAAATATATGAATATAACCTTAGCAAACCTACCTAAAATGCAAAAACTGAAAAGGTGTATTTGATTTTCGTTAACTTTATTTCTGTGAAAATAGCTGCAGTTTTTGTGCAATAGAACATTCAAAACAGGCTTATTAAAACACAAACGCACACACACACGAGATTAAATGTGTGTAGATCTTTACAAAATACACCTATATTATAAAGCCTGTGAAAAGCACACAGAAGATAAAATGCACTTAAAGAACGCTTGGTTTAAGAACTGACGTCAATGAAAGAAACACACTTAGTGTCAAGTTAAAATAAACCATAACTGCGAGGAACTGTGGTCTATTAAAACATCTCTTGATGTTTACTGGATTTTAGAATTTACTTTAAGAAAAATTAGCTGGACGAAGTGGCTCAAAGGCTTCAGCATTCGGTGTGCCCGAAAACACTCGCTCAGCGCTGGAAGAAGCACTGGGAATGCTGGAGATTTTGCGGTAGGGATCCAGCACTGGTTTTCCAAAATCCTAGTGGTGTAGGTTAATATCTTCTGTACTCTGTAGTTCTGTGTTTAGGCCTATATACAGCTGTGTGTTATACAGTTTAACTGAGATTATTTAATAACTACGGAGCTCCGAATATAATTCGAATTAACAATTCGTTTCTACGACGTCAGCAGGTATTATTCTTTTTTAAATTAATTTATTAATTTTAAGTAATAATGATTTTAATTAATAAGTAATTACGAAATATAATAATTAGTTCCACGATTTAGGCCTACTAAAACTAGGGAACGAACAAATTAACAAACGAATGAATTTGCGGCAGCTTAGCCTAAACAAGAGAACGAATATTTAATTCGTGGCCATAATGTAGTCCTACCATAAAAGAGAACTAGCCTATTCTAAATTCGTTGGCCGTGAGTAATTGTCTGCATGTCATGATCGGGGCTCCGTACAACGGAATATAACCTTAGCCTACCTGTTTATTAAATTATTATGGTATGTAACTAGCTCAACTTTTGCAGCACCATGTTTGTGTAGCACATCCTCATGCTTTCTGGCAATGTGCCGCTTCAGATTCCAATATGAATCTTTACTAAATCTCCCGCACTCCCTCTTTAGTTTCTTCTCCCTGCTCATTCTTAACTTAGATTTTTTACTTTACATTTATGTGTAAGGCTTGCAACTTCGTTGAAACAATATTTGAATTCCATAACTGCTCTACTATTCTTGATCTCGAACAAGCAAATCACCAAAGGCATTCTGGGTTGAGCGAGCGGCGCCGAGCGTTTTGAGCGAGCGGAGCGGAATCTTCAGAAAGGCGCTCTGCGCTCTTAAGGATATTTTACCACTCCGCTCCCACTCCGATCCACTCACATGCTCTGCATGCGAGCCACAAAGTAAAGCTTGGCGAGCCGCGCAATAAGTAACACTGCTGTAGGTTGGTTTTTCACTTTTTGGTCGTACTGCTACCTTTACTAGCAACAGACTTCAAAAACACTTTGCAGCGGGGTGTTGTTTGTTCTGCGTCTGACGCTGCAAAACCGAACCAATTCCAAATTACGGATGACATTGTGCCTTTCTTGGGAACGAGTTCTTCCCTGCACCACACGCACTGACATGACACTGTGCGCGTGTATAGCCACAAAAACCTATGGCAGACGCGCGGGGGGAGGGCTGAGCCCATTCGGAACCACGGGAGCCCAGAGGGGAGCGTCGGCAGATGTTAAAGAGAAAACCGATTTTCATTCAAACAAATCAACGTAAACTACACATTCGAGTTAATCGATAAAATAGATTTATCGCCCAGCCCTAACTGCAACTATAATTTTAATCAGTCGACACTGAAACGGACAGATTTTGTATATCCAGTTATTACAGGTGACTGTGGCAAAAGCAAAGAAACAACAGTCAAACAGAGAGTGAGACTTTTAGTCTGGGATTACTGGTAGCAGAACACTCGTGCACGCACACACACAGATGCAGACAGACTGGGGACAGTACAGAAATCAATAACCACACTCCAGAACCTGACTGCAGTGACCCTTCTCTCTTTTTCTTCAGTCTGTTTCTACTTCTCTGATATGGATCTGATATCTTTTATCATGCACATTTATCCTGATTATTTTTAGGGGCAAATCCATCTACTTTCAGTAAAGAACAGATAGCAGGACTGCACTGCCAGAGAAACCCAGACGAATCAGATGAAACAAAGATTGCCCAGATCACACCCAAAACTTACAGGCATCAAACACACAAAAAGTCTAATATGCGCATGAAAGTCAGATAACATGCAAAACAGACAGACGTACCTGTGTCTCATGCTCAGACGTGCAGCCATATATGTGCACACAACTCCATCTGCCCTAAATGACGGTGTCTAAAATCTGATCCCCCCCTCAGGGCTCTGCCAACCAACGCTCCTCTCGCTCTCATCTAGCCTCATTCTGCTTTCCTTCTCTCTATTTTCTTTCCCTTGCATTGTTCTGGCTGCACCGCCAGCTGTTTCTGACAGCCAAATTACAGTGCACAGAAAAATGATTGCTTACCCTCGCTCTCCATCTCTGCTCTCTCAGACAGGGTGGACAAATTACACACTTTACCCAACTGTGAAATACCAGCTGCAAAGTTTCTGAGCTGAGGCAGGAAATGTAGAGTAGAAATCTGGATGTGGACACCATAACTGTTATACACCATGTTGCTGTCCAATTAGTACGTATTCAAGTTTTGAAATTAACAACGGCCAACCAACCAGATGCGGGTGAAAATTCACCATGGCGGGCAATGTATATCAACTAACCAGTCAATATGGCATCATGGTTATGATTCATAAATTATGTCCTATCACTTTGCATGTCCTATCAGAGCTCTTTCCCAAACATAATCCTCCAACATTTGCAGAACAAAGCTTAAAAAGGGTTACACACTGGACAAGAAGCATTATGCCACGTCTTTAAATTCTTAAAATTTTCTATGAGTGTACAAACACTCTGCATTATCACACGGCATCTGTCAGCACGGTGCCTGTCAACGACTCCAGAGGCTGCTAACCTACATCTGAACTGTAAACTCATTTTCACTCCTCCCTATTTTGTTGGGTCTTTATTCCTGTTGGTCTGGTCAGTTCTCACACTGTGTCTCTACACAGTTTGCTGCATAGCTCCTGTTCATTTGCCCTGTTGTCTCAAGCTGGTTTGAGACTCTGTGATGTGCCAGATTTTTATTTATTTTGTCTGAACTCTCAGATTTTCTCTCAGTTGGCATCCTCTTTACAGCAGACCTGACACCCTAGACTTAAAGACTGAGTATTGTTCCTTTTTTTTCCAGTAATAGGTTTGTCTTTCTGTGATTTCAGTTAAGTCTATGCTTGATAGAAAATACTATATATGGTCTATATCACATGAGTAATAGTGCGATATGGCTCTATAACATATATGACTCTATTATAGATTATAATATCTATTATATATGCATGACTGCAAGTGTGATATTGCTTATATACAACAGTTCGACAGCACAAGTATGTATATAAGAAATAACCACAAAGTCTCTTCAACCCAATTGTGTGTGAAAATACTTGCTTCCACAGATTAACTCTGCCATTATGTTTAAACAGATGTGCCTAGTATCAGAGTATTATTGAACAAGTTGTTCCCCTGTCCCAGGAGAACAAAGGACTAGGGTTGGGTACCGAAACCGGTACGAACTATGGCACAGGTACCCCTATGTAACCGGTATGTACTAGAACGAATCAGAATGCAGTTCCCGGGCCATGCCTGAACGACGATTAAAATATTATTAATCTGGTTCGCCGATTAACGGAAATAAGCAAGCATCATCAAACTGGCAGCACACGTGAAAATAATTCCGACTGAGGAAAATGCCACGGAAAACAAGTCGGAAAGCTCTAAATAATACAAATCAAAACATCTTGGAGTAACGAGATTGTTGCCATGGTGTTTTCACATTCGAATCTTAAAAAGGAACAAAAGCGGGAAAATGAGAGTATTAGAGGATACCCTCGAGGAGTGTGTGAATGCAATAATTACACTTGCTCTGATGGCAGCAATGTAGCCTTCCGTTAACTAAGCTAAACAAGCTTAAATTAAAAAGCCTAAAGCTAAACCTCCCTTGTGTTCACATTTCTAAACCTGTTTTCCAACAAAAGAGAACATTATAACCTATTTACTCCACAACACCAGTCAAATGATTCCTTTTGTGATCTGATTAGGCTTCTTGTCACAGAATGAGGCAGAAAATATGTTCCATATACTACTTTAAAAAGAATACATCGATTAGCAATTGATTATTAGTGTGTGTACATATGTCCTCATTCCCCGGACATGTCCGTTTTAACCTACAAAAAGGCGTCCCGGACGGGATTTCTAATTGAAAAATGTCCGGGATTCGGCGTTCTTTAATCCCACTCCCGCTGAATCTACTGACATTGAAGCTGCTCCGCAACATGTGTTTCGCTACCCGATTTTCTTTGTCCACACTTTAAACATTAATATTCTTTCTCGACCTGTGATAGTCAAAGCTGCTCCCCCCCCCCCCCCCCCCGGTAGCTCGGGATGCAAGGTTGCCAAGTCCGAATTTTCCGTTAGAATTGGGCTACTTTTAAACTGTTGCCATAGCTTGATTTTCCCAAGTGGGTAAAGGTTTGAAATATTGCATAAATTAAATTTGACTGAAATGCTTGTATTGAAAAATTTAGCATTCTACCTATGATAAAACATTCATGGACTTCTACATTAACTGTTCACTCCTGGTAGAATGACCTGCCCAGTTCAATCCAAGCAGCTGAGGCCTTAATATTTTCAAGAAACTGCTGAAAACACATCTCTTTCATCTTCATATGAA
>JADLZN010009504.1:0-400406 GCA_018155175.1 Sinocyclocheilus anophthalmus | reverse complement strand
AGACTTCCCAAACCGGTGGTCCAACAAACCGATAAAGCAACTATTCATTGATGAACTCTCTGCAACACTGCAGCTTTTACTGTACTTGTGAAACTCCTGTCAGTGCTTACACATATATTCACATATATAACTGTGTGCTGTAAGTTTACAATGAGAAACATCATGTTAGTGTAAAGACACTTTTGTAGTATATTCTCACACTCATTTAGCTGATATTTAGATTTTCTAATCTGACTAAAGAGTATGAGATAAAAGACCTTTCCTGTCCCACAAGTAAGCCATTTTCTCGACTCCTCGATATCCTTGGTATGCACAATATAGGCCAACTCAGACTGCAAGGTTTTTAGCATTAAATGTGTATCTGTTGCACTCTGGAAGGTTTCGGTGAATTTTTATTTGTGGCATTATACACTTTAATTTCATAAGAGACAATTAACAGTCAACTGGTTATTATTTTTGCGATGCGAAGGGGTCTTTCCGTCTCCATAGGTTTATTTTGCGATTTTGAACTGGCTGATTAGAAACACTATAGTTCAAAAGTTTAGGTTCAATATAATATGTTTTTGAAGAAGACCAATGCTGCATTTATTTATGTGATATATTTTGAACAGTAATGTAGGATTCTGCTTAATAAACAGGTATTTTACCAAAGATTATTTAATATACTTGGAACAGAGATATACTAAAATACTGAATGATTCAGGTGGTATGAAAGTATAGCACAGCAGTGTAGGAAATCATTTACTTGGGATGACAGTCAATTATGTAGTGTATGCTTCAACAAAAAAAAAATAGTTGACCAATCAGAAGCAGGTATTATATCATTTTCATGTGAGAAGTTATCATAGGTCATGTCAAGCATTATTTGGACTACATTGGCTAAAGGAAGGCCCAATATTGCATATAAAATGCACTTCACTGTCATTGTTTTTTTTTCATAATCATGTTAACATCTTAAGATTATGATAACTTACAATTTCCCACAAATATACGTTTACCTAAATATACATTTAGTGCCTGCAGGTGGAGTAGTCGCACCAACTTTGTTCATTCTCTTTCTCTTTACTCTTTCTATATGTTTCTCTCTGTCTCTCTCACTCTGTTCCTCTCTGGTCTATAGGGAGACTGGAGTCTGGAAAACACTGATTCATTGCTTACACATATATTCAGTCACTCAGCTGAGTAACACACAAACGCGGCTGATACTTTACACACACCAGTGTGGAATCTTCATAAGTCGCATAGGGGCTCGTAACACAGCAATAATATTCTGTCATTTACATCATAGTGCCAGATGCCATGAGAGCATTGCCTCATGCGATATAATATCTTAAACAGTTTGATTAATGCTGTTAAAAAAACATGTGTGAAATATAGGATGGACGAATAATGTAGTGTGGACAGCTGACTGTTTGTTGCGGTGTGAGGTACAATTCAAAGTACACCCAATTCCAAAAGTGGGACACTGTACAAATTGTGAGTAAAATTTACAAAATTTACAAATCTCATAAACTTATATTTTATTCACAATAGAATATAGATAACATATCAAATGTTGAAAGTGAGACATTTTGAAATTTCATGCCAAATATTGGCTCATTTTGGTTTTCATGAGAGCTACACATTCCAAAAAGTTGGGACAGGTAGCAATAAGAGGCCGGAAAAGTTAAATGTTTATATAAGGAACAGCTGGAGGACCAATTTTTGCAACTTATTAGGTCAATTGGCATTATGATTGGGTATAAAAAGAGCCTCTCGGAGTGGCAGTGTCTCTCAGAAGTCATGAGGATCACCAATTCCCCCAATGCTGTGGCGAAAAATAGTGGAGCAATATCAGAAAGGAGTTTCTCAGAGAAAAATTGCAAAGAGTTTGAAGTTATCATCATCTACAGTGCATAATATCATCCAAAGATTCAGAGAATCTGGAACATTCTCTGTGCGTAAGGGTCAAGGCCGGTAAACCATACTGGATGCCCGTGATCTTTGTGCCCTTAGACGGCACTGCATCACATATAATGGAATGCTACTGTAATGGAAATCACACCATGGGCTCAGGAATACTTCCAGAAAACATTTTCGGTGAACACAATCCACCGTGCCATTCGCCTTTGCCGGCTAAAACTCCTATAGGTCAAAAAAGAAGCCATATCTAAACATGATCCAGAAGCGCAGGCGTTTTCTCTGGGCCAAGGCTCATTTAAAATGGACTGTGGCAAAGTGGAAAACTGTTCTGTGGTCAGACGAATCAAAATTTGAAGTTCTTTTGGAAAACTGGGACGCCATGTCATCCGGAATAAAGAGGACAAGGACAACCCAAGTTGTTATCAGGGCTCAGTTCAGAAGCCTGCATCTCTGATGGTATTGGGTTGCATGAGTGCGTGTGGCATGGGCCCGCTTACACATCTGGGGGGGGGGGGGGGAAAAAAAAAAAAAAAAGGCCCCATCAATGCTGAGTGATCCAATTCTAGAACAACATAATGTCTCCCTCCCATACATCGTCTCTTTCAGGGATACCTGCTGTTCCACACATGCACAATGCCAGACCAAATACTGCATCAATTACAACATCATGGATGCGTAGAAGGATCCGGGTACTGAAATAGCCAGCTTGCAGTCTAGATCTTTCACCCATAGAAAACCTTTGGTGCATCATAAAGAGGAAGATGCTACAAAGAAGACCTAAGGCAGTTGAGCACCTAGAAGCCTGTATTAGACAAGAATGGGACAACATTCCTATTCCTAAACTTGTGCAACTTGTCTCCTCATTCCCCAGACGTTTGCAGACTGTTATATAAAGCAGAGGGGATGCCACACAGTGGTAAACGTGGCCTTGTCACAACTTTTTTGAGATGTTGATGCCATAATATTTAAAATCGACTTATTTTATTCCCTAATTTTATAATTTTTCTCCAGGTTTTTAACATTGATATGTCTCTATTGTGTATTGTGGATGAAATTGAACCTTCCACGTCATTGCTTCTGTTTTTTTCAATTTGTACAGGTGTCCCAACTTTTTTGGATCGGGGTTTTTTTTTTAAAAAAAAAAAAAAACTTTTTTTTTTTTCCTTTTTTTTTGTTCATAATATTAGCTTTTTCATCGTTTGCACAAACCGCTGCAATCCCTCTGACCATAAGTTGGAAACCCTGCTCAATATGGAATTAAATCACAAATGAAATTAGAATTAGTATGCTGGCCGTTCATATTTATTTGTTGTTGTTTGACTTTATTTTAGGCTTGTTTGTCATGAAATCATCTAATTTATCTTTGCCACACCTCTTTGGTGTTTGGAAAATGAAGCTTGAGTTTGGATCTGTCTAGAAACAGTCTGAAAGTGAAATTGTACCAGACACCTAACTTGGACGCAATAAATGTAAAAAGAAGTACGAGGGTCACTTTTCAAAGAAGTACTAACTAAAAGGCGCATCCTTCATAGCGGTAGACCTACTATCTTAGAGCAGCACCTCTCAGCCAGCACCCTCTCCTGCCATCGTCTCACAACACACACACCACACACACACACACACACAGCAGCAGTGAGCATGAATAATGCAGTCAATGCTGCGTCGACACGCTCACCGCATGTTTAATTCATCACTGCCGGTGATGTCGTAGGCCACATCGCCGTCGTAACGTTGATTTTGTCTGAGGCGGCCAAGCCTTATCGCTGAATTAGAGACGGTAAGTTTGACCTCAGAGTCCCTTTGCATCCCTCTCCAGGGAGATTTGGCGTGACTTTAGTGTCCGTTTCAGCTTGAAGGATCAGAGGCTTCAGAGGGCAGAGGAGTCACGCATGTATTTGTACAGCAAAGCTCAAAGTCAATAACTGCTGTCACTCCTCCCAAAGTCAATGGCATGATGGAGAATCTATTGAATTTTCTTTAACTCCAGGGTTAAATCCTAGTAGAATATACTGGAATGCTGAAGTCACAGAAGGTGAAGCTGACTCAGTAGTACAATCAGCACCCTCAAATTCCCCAGTCATCCACAAAGTTATATATATGTTGTATCTATGAATGCTTATTTAATTTAGGCTGAATTAATAAATAATCATGCTTAAAGCTACCAATACACTCTTAAAAGTAAGTCTTAAACGGTTCTTCAAGCGATGCCATATAAGAACCATTTTTGGTTCCACAAAGACCATTCAGTCAAAGGTTCTTTAAAGAACCATCTCTTTCTTACCTTTTTATAATCTGAATAACCTTCTTTCGCCACAAAGGACCTTTTGTGAAACAGAAAGGTTCTTTAGATGTTAAAGATTCTTTATGGAACCATTTAGACAAAAATAAAAGTTTTTTTCTGGCATCGCACCTTTAGCACCTTTATTTTTTAGAGTGTAGTGTCCAAGGTATTCACAACTTCAGATTTTCTCTCACAAAAGGTGCAGAAAAGCTGAAAAAAAGCAGATACTGTGTGTGCCTAGTCATAGTTCTATCTATGAAACAGTTCTAAAATTAAGAAAAGAGACAATGAATAAACCAGATTTGTGTTTTTTCTTAAGGAAATGTGAGTGCCTGTCTAAAAGTAGCTGTGATATTGTTTATTTGAGGTATGGTAATATTTAAGGTTTGTTAAAATTCGAAATATGAGCAACAATTTTTGCTCATATTCCTTTGCTAGGAACTACCACAGATAAATAATCTGGAGTGTGTATGTATATATATATATATACTATACATATACTATTTACATTAGCCTTTACAGATGACTTTATATCCAAGCCAGTTACAAATGAGGTAAGAAATAAACTTACAATCATATTGAAACAAAATTTTTGCTCCTATCCCGTTGCTAGGAACTACCCAGATAAATCCTCTGGATTGTGTATATATATATATTATATATATATATATATAGATAACGTATATATATAACATTAATATATAATATATAATATAATATTATATATATATATACAGTATATACACACAATACACCTTTTATCTCAAAATTCTTTTTTCAAAACTTTATCTTACCAATTGCCTTTTATACCTGAAGCACAAACTGAATGCTAAAGAAGTCATATCATGCCTGCGTTCAGTTCAACTGACCACTAGTAAACTCACAACCATCTGCGGCTTAATATTTTGTACACTCGGCTTCTGCATGACTGGTTTCAAAACAAACACTTTTCCTTGTTTAAAAACAGAACGCAATATCCAATGGCTTTGCGTGAATTTAAAAGTTGACAAAGCAGATTGATCACATGACAGTTTATCTATACCATCATGCATTGTACAGCACCTTTCTCTGCTCTGTGTGATTAATGGTGACATACATGAGTTCACATCAATAGTGCAGCAACAGGTGTCTAGACTTTGGTGTGTGAGCATGTACACATGCACACAAAGATGAGAGATGCTCCCTTACACGCAATCACCCCGAGTGCTCTGCCTGATCTCGTTTAAATGACGACAGCCGTGTAGCTATTTTGCATTATGTAACACGCATGTCGTTTGTTTATACACAACAAATGCTGCCAACGATCCTTGACCTCCACACTTAACCGACGCAGTGGAGAAACAAACAAACAAAAGAAAATCAGGAACATCTAAACACGTACAAAATGCCACAGTGTATTTTCTGTTTTGAACGATCTAAAGTGTTAAAAACAGGTCAAAGGTTAGAGACCAGTTCAAACTATATCAGGGATTCCCAAACGTATTTGGTCAGCCAAACCCTTTTGACATAAAAGATTTCTGTAATTTAACACATTTGCATGTTCTCTTTTTTTTTTCTTTCTGGTCACTGACTTGGCAGAGAAACAAGTAAAATGCTCCCATATTTTACTGTTTTATTTTGAGGGCCTTTATTTAAAAGTACTTTTGTTTTTTATGAATGAATGCCTTCATGATTCTGCATTCCTCACTCAGTAGATAGATGCAGTTGTTTTGGAGGGTGGGGGGGGCTGTTGATAAGTTTTAAAGGGTTCATATGATGCAATTTCAAATTTTCCTTTATCTTTGGAGTGTTACAAGCTCTTGGTTGTCCAGATCGATCCCTAATGGCCAAGATTACAGTCTCAAACCCAAAGAGATATTCTATATAAAAGTTAAGACTCATCCACCCACCCTCCTAAAATGGCTTGTTCTAACACGCCTCCACATGTCTATGTCACAATGTGGGAAAATTTGCATAAGAAAAACATAAGCGTATACTTTTTTTTGTTCTCGCTGTAGTATTGTTGTTTCCGCCACCACCATGTCGTGTGATGCTGTGTGTTTCGTTGTAAAAGCAAAACTACTTTGTTTGGCTTCCAAAAGAGGACACAACTAGAAATCATGGTTAAGTTGTATTTACAACACTGTTCCAGAATACTTCAAACCAAATATTCAGATGTGTGCAGCGCATTTTATGGAGGACTGTTCCTGATCCTGGTAGAGTAGACTACAATGCCGCCCGTTCTGACTCACAGGCTGTAATATTTAATATTTAAAGAATTTGCCACTGAAGATTCAAATGCGAGTTTTGAGCAGTGTAGAGTAGCCTTGTTGTTTGTAATTTCTCCGATCACAAATGCACACATGGTTTTTATGTTTACAGGCGCATACACAAGCAATGCTATGTATAAGTATAAGTCATTATAATCAGTAATTTAGTCCCCACACTGGATGCAACTAATGCCTCGTTTGTAATGGGTTTTATGGTTTTTGTCTCGTCGCTCTGGCCGGGACACAGGGCATCACAGATATGGTAAGGGGCGTAACATTTTCCGTCACACGCTTGAGGTATTCGCCAATCACAACACACTGGATAGCTGGCCAATCACAGCACACCTTGCGTTTCAGAACGATGAGCTTTGTAAAAAATCAACGCATTTCAGAAAAGCAGGGCATAGAGGAGAAACAATAATATACAGTATGTGGAAAATAATGTTTTTAACCTTAAACCGCATAAACATTTTTTATTACACCAAATACACCAAATAATGTCATATGTACATAATTTAAAATATATCGAAAATAAGATGAAAACTTTTGAAGAAAGAAAATAATGAAATGAATGCTCTCATAAATAAAGAATTTTATCTCTTTAAAAAATTATATTCAAATTATATTAGCATTACATCTTGCTCTTGTTCTGGGTCTTGTGTCGGTGGGGGTCAGGGTTTTAAAGGATCTGGTTTTGTTCTGATATTGGTCTTGGTCTGGGTCTTATGGGCTGTCTTGAAGGGTCTAGTGAGCAATTTTGTTAGAGACTGCATCTTTTCACAGCTGAAACCTGTACTGGCACCTGCCTGGCAGTGCTCAGTTTGTACATGAGTCAGTAGTCATTATTCACCTCAGATCATAACACTGCTTCAATGAAAGTATGAATGACTTTCTAGTGCATGAGCCTCTACACTCAGCTGTCATTTGGCCTACTGTAAACTCTCAACTCTGACCTACATGTTTTAAACGTGCATGACGTGCTAGAGTTCAGATTACTGGTGGTGTTGCTATGTTGTTTGTAAAGCCGGAAATGTGAACAAGATGATAGTGATATAGGTCACAAATGAGGTATGTTTGTACTGATAACAAATGAGGGTTAATGGAACCACAAAGCTACAAGGGTTAAAACTCATGGAAGCAGAAAACCTGTGTTTACAATACAAACATAATCAGTGAATCAGAATTATTTTAGCAGTGAGTCATTTATGAGTTTATTTGACAACAGTAGGCCTAGTGACAGAGCGTGTTTTTACCGATGCGTGAGCAAGACAGCCAAATTAGGTGAAAGGAGCGAGCAGATAAAGCGGTAAATGCAGATCAACAAAGCCACCTGCTGAAAAAAGATTCTCTGTTTGTTTTTGAGTCATATTTTCTAGGTTACACACTGTTTGTAGGACATAATCACTTTACCAACCCTCCATTCAGGGTCAGTCAGAGCGTAGTGTTATTTACAATAACACGACCATGTGTCATTGCACACAGGATCGGTTACGAGGTATTCATTCACAGTGTTGTACTGTAAATAGCTTGTGGCTGTGATTTTATTTAAAATAAATATGTGATAAACGACAGCATGTCACAGATATTGTTGATAATTTCATCCGAGTGGGTATTTCAAAAGAGAGGCAAAAGCTTTTTTTGTACTTTTGATCAGAAGCTGCAATGTACAATATGGACATACTGACAGCATCTAAAACATATGTAGTGTTATGTTTTTACAGCTACGGAAGTTTAAAATGCTTCTATCTTAAAATGCCCATATATTATATAAGCGACCATACATATACATATACATTTTTATTTTTATTTTTTTACATTTTGCCATTGTCATTTTTTTAATCTCACAATGTGAATTCCCGTTTTTTTCTGTTTTATTGATTGAGGCGAATGATTGATTTGATTGATTGATTTGATTGATTGATTGAGGTAGAAACGCACTTCACAGATATCCCCTTACCATCCATCTTACAACGACCTCCTCGTGTTTGTACATAGGCGTTTCGAGATTTGATAGTGAAGATCCGAATTTGCGACAATTTGATCTCTTGCTGCCCTACTGCACTCCTTCTGGTGCATTTGTATTATGTGTACTCTATATGTAATCCTTTGAAACATTTATGATCATCTCAATGATCATAAATGCAATAGAATCAACCGTTTAATTCCATTAATTAAATATTCATAGAGTAATTAAGGATTTATAAACATTTGTGCGTCTGTAAATTATTTACGCTTTAGATGCTGTCAATACATCAGGATTGTGTTTTAGAGACAATGTAAACGTAAGTAAAAAATATGTGGGGTAAAACCATATTTTTGTAAAAATTATTGCAAATCCTTATGAGATCTTGTTGAAAATATTGAGGTGGTGTTGTATCATAGCATTCTTCTTTCTGTTTGTGAACACGATAGCTCCGTTACCTCTCATACTTATAGACTAGATAGTATTTATCTTTGTCCAGCCATTGTAAAAAAACCCATAATTTTCTTTCTGCCTTTGTGGCATATGAAGAGGCCTCCATCATTGTCTCTCATTGCACATGGACCTCAAGTGCTCTCCATGAGAAAGTCTGAACACTCAAGTATGTCACGGTCTCTTTGAAATCGGGCAATGAAGGGTCTCCTCGTGCTTTTAACGTTCTTCAGGCAGGTTGGTCAGAAACAACACCGGGCTGTTTCCTTTGAAGGTGGATTCTTTACCTGAGTCAGTGGTTTCCAAGGCAGCTGAGGTATCACCCGTGGCATGAATAGATGGAGGGCAGATACTTAGTGTGAATAATACAGCGTGTTTCATTTCAGCTTGGTATCTGGCATTATGAATGAGTGTGCATTAGTCTGGAGATTTGGGTCCTGAACAGAGCTGCTAAGATGAATCATGAGTCTTCTAAAAGCCGTTGTGACTGCTTTGTCTATTTGCATAACATAAATAATTCATTAGAGTGAATCTGCTCCCAAAAGAGCAAAAATTAATTAATCATTGAATGAATGAAAGAAAAAACAGAGAACATCCAGTAACTATAAATATATATACTGTATTATTCCAGTGAATATTTTTCTCTGTGTGTATTAGTGAAAGTCCATTTTGTGTAGGCACAAGCTATTGAACAGTTCACTGAACCAGTTTAGCATCATTAGGATAGTATTATACATTGTATTAATATTTGTATTTTTTATTTTTATATTTTCTGTTTACATTGTAATTTTAAAGTTTTAGCCATTTTTTTATATCTCTACATAGTTTAAATTTTTTTCAGTTTTAGTTTTAACAAATATAGTACATTAAGTTAAACTAAATAAAAATGAAAACTATGATTAATAAATGAATACAAAAAATAGACAATAGAAAAATGAAATAGATTTTTATAAACAAAAGCCTGCTGCGATCTCAAAACTCTGGCCAGGCCCTTTTATACACTTCCTGAATATCAAAATTAACTGCGGGTGGCAGATCCTTTTCCTATTTAGCACCCACATTCTTGAACAATCTACCTTGCATTGTTTGGGAGGCAGACACACTCTGTCGTTTTAAATCTACGATTAACAGCAACCAGTCTCTTTCGAGGTACTCTTGGACGCTGGCTTACACATAACACACTAACACATTTCTATCATTTAAATCCATTAAGGTGCTCGGGGGGGAAGTATTACTTAAGTTCAACTGCACCCCTGGAACACAACCCTAAGGGTTCTTGTTACATCAGAAGAAGAATGGCTCTACACGCTAATATTACTGCTTTATTCTTATTCTGAGGTCCCATCGCCCCCAGATCCAGTCCCAGATGGGGATCAGCACCTAGAGATGACTCCACAAGCCCGAATGTCAGCAGTGCGCGACCCGTCCAACTAACAAACTTAGTAGGACCAATCCCCAGTGAAAGACTTGTTCGAGTTCTCTGCTTCACAGACAGTTCTCTGCTCAAGCGACTTGCTTGCAGCCTGGAATTAAAGCCACCATGCTGGTTTCGTCTGTCGAGAGAACTGGCCCCACCGATGAGCCTGTTCTCCTCCCAGTTTTTTTTTTTCTCTCCATTTCTGTTTCACCGATGGGCCTGTTTGTAGCGAAAAATGTGTATTGTATAAGCTCTTATTATGCGTCCAACGATTTCGCATCCAATAAGTTTTGTTTACATTATATATTATATTTTATGTGTACTTGTGTATTGTACTTATGTATTTATATTAGTCCACACTACAGTAATATATTTTGCAAATAATTTATATGTTTATCCATTTATCTTTTTTTTGATATATTTATATAATATAAATTATTTACTATCTAACTACATATTTTTTCTCTAAATCACGGTATAACTGCTGTGTTTGTATTTAATTGTACATAACAAAAACTTTTATTTTGGGTGCGTTTATTCGTGATTAATCGTTTGACAGCACTAAGCTCTATATAAATAAAGGTAATATATAAATATAGGGAGCTAGATAGAAAGAAGACTAGAAGATTATTATTTAAGAATTCAAAGATAGAAGATTATTGAAGATACAAGAAGATTATTTATGAAATAAAAGGAGCATTCTGACTGGAAGTTGATGATTAATTGCATTTGTGGATAAACTCTATTCACATGCACAGCTGTCTTCTTCATTAAGAATCTATATCCTGAGCCATTGAGCCTTATCTAGTGCCTGTGGGTGTGCGAAGCAGTCATGTTTCACTGTTTTATGTTCTTTATGTGAGGCAGGAGCACCTGTTACTTTCTGTCTCAGAGAGAACAGGAAGTCCCCACGACCTCAAAGAGGTTCTTAATGTACTGCCAGACATAATGTTAAATACTGGACAATCTTTCTGTGAGTGAAAGAGCTCTCTCTTCCTTTAACCCTGTATATAATTTTTTTTCAGATTATGCTTTGTTTTTTAATATGTTAGGATGTCATCTAGATGTGTTTATAGTATGTACTTAAGTGTTTAGTTTACATTTTCTTGTTTTATGCTGATGCAGGCCAAACACACTTTTTACTGTTAGCACATACAGGTATCTCAGTATTGCATCATGGGTATTTACCGTGACAGTGCACATTTACACCCAATATCCCTCAGGATTTCTTCCATACATCCTGTAAAGCTCTTTTTAAAGCAGGCAGTAACCCTGAGAAAGAGAGTGAGAGTGACAAGGAAACTGTTCTCCCACTTAATTGGTGTGAAAGCTTTATGACGGGGCAGATAAGATCATGCCTCTGCTCACCCGTTTCCCCTGATGGCACTGAAGCGTTTGAGGCACATTTCAAAGCTGTTCTCAGAAGGGTCAGGAAACAGGGCCTCTCTCACCACTGCAAATTTAAGAGTGTCCTGTTGCTTCAGCCCCTCTCATTCCTGGAATAACAGTCGTTCGTCAAAGTGTGAGGCCTAAAAGAGATATAGAGAGAGAGACAGAGATGGTGAGGTGAGGGGGGAAGCTGTCACTTTAAAAAACCATGGCCTTTATGTTCAGACAGATCGCTCTTGTGCTATGTCCCCCCTCGTCTGGCCGGTGAAGCAAAGTTGACCTTGAAGAAGGTAGATATGGGCACACATTAAAAAATTAATATCCGGCTGAAAACCAAGGACCCTCTCCACAAAAGGTTTCCCAGCCCAAAGACAGGCGGCAAACATGAAAATGTATCAAGGATACCAGCCAATGATTCTAATTTAGATGAGCCCGGCAGAACTCAAATGGCATTTACTCACACTTTTGGGACTTTACTTGCCAACAGTTGACCACGATATTACAATATTAGAACTTATTTCTTTTGTAACAATTAATGTCTAGATATTTGATGTTGATTCTGATCTCAGTTCAGTTTCTGTGTCCATTTTTATTAAAGGTTAGTTCATGCCAAATGGAAAATTCTTCATTAATTACCACCGGCTCGTGTCGTTTCCAAACCGTAGACCTCGTTCATACTGCGAACCAAGATTAAGAGATTTTTTGATCGCATTCCGACCGCTCTCTGACCCTCCCTACGACAGCAAGGTCCTTTCCCCCGTCAACGTTCCAAATGTAGCAAGGAGATCGTAAAATAATCCATGTGATCGTCATGGGGGTTCCAACCGTAATTTTTACGAAGGCTACGAGAATATGTTTTGTGCACAAGAAACATTCTTCTCCTCCACGTCACGCCTGGTGCCATTTTGAAAGTGAAACGTGAAATGGTGTGACTGGCCCGTATTGTTACCCACACTAGGAGATTAGTGCTCTTTCAGTCTATCCCTCCTAAGTGCACAACACAGCAGTGAACACACCCTGAACCACACACCCGAGCAGTGGGCAGTCCATTTTATGCTGCGGCCCCCAGGGAGCAGTTCCTGCTCATGGGCCCTTCAGTCGTCGATGTATTGAGGTGGAAGATAGCACTGTACATTCCTCCTCCCACCTACAATTCTGCCGATCTGAGACTCCAACTCGACACCTTTGGGTTACGAGTGCCACTTCTCTAACCTTAGGCCACAACTCCTAATCGTGTAGATTTTGGAGAGTCTCCACTGAAGCAAACAGCGTCGGCTGTTCTGTGTCTTAATTTGTGGTTCCTTACCTTAGCTCCTCCCCAAAACGTGTTACTTACTAGCCCTGGTTCTCGGAATTTTTTGGGTGAAATATCCCTTTAAGTGGTATATTAAAATAATTGAGAATTCAACTGAAATATAATCAAATATTGGTTATTTAATATTTAAAATAAAATAAGTGGAATAAGAATATTACATT
This sequence comes from Sinocyclocheilus anophthalmus, assembly GCA_018155175.1. NCBI lineage: Eukaryota > Metazoa > Chordata > Actinopteri > Cypriniformes > Cyprinidae > Sinocyclocheilus > Sinocyclocheilus anophthalmus. The sequence continues at coordinate 387,279 of JADLZN010009504.1, read as the reverse complement.
TTTAAACTCAATAAATATTTATTGTACTTTTTTATTTATACATATATTAGCGAGTCACAATATAGAATACCTTCAGGGTGATACCCTGTCTGATTAATTTGTGTGCATTAATTACCAGCTGACTGTACAATATACCTTATGATAGATTGCTGCTGTATGTAAAGGTGATACATAATGTAGCAGTTCACCTATCAAACTTAGTGTTAGATTGTCAACAACAGTGTTGGGGGTAACGCAATACAAGTAACACAAGTTACGTAATCAAATTAGTTTTTAAGTAACTAGTAAAGTAACACATAACTTTTTAAAAAAAGTAACGCCATTTACTTTGTTTTGTTCCCTTTACATGCTGTTTTGAAACATGATGTTACTGTTACTTTCTGACAAAATGTGAATGCTGCATTAGATCATACCACTGGACGCAAAAAAAAACCAGATTAGTATTCATCATAAAACTATAAACGAGTGAATGCAACTCACGAATATGACTCAAACTTCAATAAATTATATTAAAATCCGCTGAAATCAAATTGACTTACCTTACGCACTGCTAGTCTTGATGTGAACAATTGCAAGTCCGTGCAAGTTAATCCGCTGAAAAAATTTGTTTGTCTTCGTAATCTTTAATCAAAATCTAATCATTTGCTTCCGCTCTGGAATGGCATTCCTTTTCTGATGACGTCAGTTTGATGGCTTGGACAGAATATCCTTAAACACACCCCTCTAACCGTTAAATTGCTATGAGTGAGAGACAGAGAGGAGGAGAGCAAAAATTAAACCATGCCCTCTATTCAATATTCCTTTTCAGCTGGAAATACGTCACTACACTGAAACAAAGTCAGCAGCAACTTCCGGTTCACGCGGACTTTAAATAACACAAATGTATCTAATCCCATTTTATTAACCAATGTCTTTGCTGCTGACCTTTGATGATCCAGTTCAACCATACTAATAAGCAAAAATGACTTTAGATAAACTAACAATTGTGCTTACCTGTTTACTTTTTGTTATTGCTGAAGAGTGTTGAACCTTCTTCTCCTGTGTTCTACTGTGCAGACGTGAATTTACTTTTGCTTCAGCCTGAGGTTTATTCATTACACTTTTTGGTGTGAAAGGGATTTTACATTTGCTATAAATAGAACTTCTTATATTAAAAACAATCAAGCCCTGCTCATATTTAAAAAGCAAAAGTAATGCAAAAGTAACATAACACATTACTTTCCATAAAGTAACCAAGTAACGTAATTAGTTACTTTTTTATGGAGTAACGCAATATTGTAATGCATTACTTTTAAAAGTAACTTTCCCCAACACTGGTCAACAAACAAGCGTATGTTTGCAGAACTTCATCTACTATCTAAATATAAAAGTAATGTTGCAGTCTTGCCAAAATTGGGATATGGCATAAGAGTACTATTAAATAACGTCAGTGCACAACTAATTTAAAGAAGGTAAGGTGTGATAAAACTAAGGATGCAAAAATGCATCTTAAAATCTCCAGTGCAGAATGTACTCTAAAATCACTTTTAAACCACATTATTTTTCATTTTACAGATTTATGAGATACTATAATCTCAGTTTCCCCAGAGACTTAATCCAGATGGGTTAAAAACAAAAATGAATGCACGGTCATGAACATAAATCAAAACAAAAACAATGCTGTCGCGTGATCATGGCCAAATAGGGGCACATTGCGCAACGCAGGGCATCATAAGCCGATACAGGCAGGATTATACTGTAGTTCAATCTGAGAAACACACAGTAACACACTAACCCAAGGATCTGCCTCGTAACGACAAACACCACCACACGACAACCACAGCACCCTCTTACACTATCTGTTCACTCACTCATGTTATTTTCCAATAGTTCCAATCTCTGTGCCCTCTGTAACTACCCTTTCAGTGTGCTTTACGTCTTTGGCTATTTCACTTTTCGCTTCTTATCTGCCGCCCCCCAGCCCAAATCAACATCTCACTCTGTTCGGTCTTGCTGCATTGTCCACTGGCATTGCTCCTAATTTCTGTCCCTCGAGAGGGAAGCCTGCCACGGCCCAGCCACGTTTCAGTGGAGTAAACGACAAGTACAATTGACTGGGCCGAACCGACGTGTGCACTGCCTAGGTCACGTGCATCATGTGCATTGTCATGGTAAGAACGAACTAGCATTAACTCTGACCTTCAGATTGCTATCTAGAACACTGCGAACGTGACCTAAGTAACTCTATCTCGGCTATCTCTCTATCTATCTAATCCTATCTATCTATCTATCTATCTATCTATCTAGCTATCTATCAATAATCTATCTATCTATCTATCTATCTGTCTGGCTGTCTGTCTGTATATTCTATATCTGCTGTCTTCTGTCTGTATATCCTTAAGCTGTCTGTCTGTCTGTCTACATCACAGTTGTGATTTATTATATAGCCACATTCTTATGAAGCATTAGTGTAATCCAATTCAGACTGTTTACAATCCAGCAAAGATCTCTGGTCTCAGCCTGTTTTCACAACTACTTCTCTTGCTATGTTGCAAAAGACAGTACAATCATGAGTGTCCCCCTTTTTTTGTTTGTTTGTTTGTCCTATTTAATTTAATTTGACATAATGGCAAAAAAAAAAAAAAAAAAAAAAAGAAAAAAAAAAATAAGGTGCGTTCGTTCCGGGGATTTGGTAATATATCTATCTTAAACCAAACATTTTGTCATGTCCCTGAGGCACTTCACTGAGTTTGTACTTTAACAAAATTAACAAAATGTGCATAGCAAAAAAAGGTGTCTAAAAGGTATCCTGCTCTTGACCCCCTCGGTGTCTGTCTGTCTATCTAGCTATCTAGCTATCTATCTATCTATCTATCTAATCACTATCTATCTATCTATCTATCTATCTAAAAGTAAAATCTATTCTGCTTACAGTACATTTTGCACTTGCCAATAGTTTTATACAATGTTTGTTTTTGGATGCCCTCCTGTGACTACTTCATTATATGTAGTCACGAAAAAAAAATCATCCGTATAAAGTATATTTACTACAACAACCACACAAATACACAATATACAGGCGTGGCGAAACCCGGTCCTGGAGGCCGTCCCTGAAGAGTTCAGCTCCAACTCCTAAGGTTAGCAACTCTCCTGCTTGTAACTTTCTAGTAATCCTGAAGACCCTGATGATTTTGTTCAGGTGTGTTTGATTAGGGTTTAAGCAAAACTCTGCAGGGCTGCGGCTCTCCAGGACCGACGTTCGCCACCCCTGCAATATAAGAACATATAAGAAAATTAGTCACATTGATTAAGCTGCAGAGGTAGATATCACACCAGGATTGATTCTGCAATATATTGTGTTGGAATGTACCTGCTGTAACCATTCCAATTTGTCACATGCCTTTATTTATAGCACATAACTTAAAGTCCACAGTTGTAGAATAGCATTGCATCCTGCAAGGAAATGGATGCACACATGTGAGATGCAGTGTAATTATAGGCGTAGTCTCTCTGAGGGTTGTGTGTGTATACAGTATGTACATATGTACACATTCGTGTGATTGATGATCCTGGGGTCTGCTATTGTTGAATCCCTTTTGCCATTGTCCTGCTTTGCTACTGACTCCAAAGCAGCACATTTAGCTACCTCTCTCTTTCCATTTCGCAAGGTTAACACATGTGTCTTTGTCACTGAAAATACAATACACATGCAGCGCATGTCACACACATTTATTAAAGCACACTGTATTATAAACCCATATCACAATCACAAAAGAACATCTATAAATGTTTTGCACAAAAAAGATCAGGTTGGATCACACCGTAACCTTTTCAGTGTTAGTGGATCAGATGCATTTTCTCTTCAAAGGTCTGTTTGTTAAACTCTAAACTATGTATTGTGATGATTTATGTTATTAGCTGTAGGCAAGTTGTCAGGTATTCCACAAGCGCCATCATTCACGTCTTTATCTGCCTCCTGATCTACTGTGAGAAAATTCAAACACGCCTCTTGAGCCATAGAATGAAATGAAGAGGCCTCTCATTCCTCACATCAGTATTTTTTGACAAAGTGAGTGATTTTGAAATAACTTCAACCCCTAATTTACAGTGGCACCACATATGTGTTATGTTGTAACTGATTTATGGAGCACCTGGACATTATAGACAACAGGAAAATACTTTTAGAAATAAATTACAACTTATGAGGCAGTTGTTTGGTTAAAGGGTGTCATGGATCACATGGGCCGTAGATGAAAGTTATCATAATTTTAAGTGATAAAGACAAGTTTTAAAGTCATGCAAAGGAATTGATCAAGGTGAAACAGTTTGCCTTAAGACAATTTTTTACTTGTTAAATTATTAGTGGTATTATATGCACCTCAGGACATATTCTTGGTATTTCAGGAACCTACTGTCTGTCTTTCTCACAGAAATACATTGCACATGAATACACATAACTTGTTTAATTGCTTAAGAAAATGTTAAGCTTATGGCATAAGCGTAAGCACACTTTGCCCATGTTGAACTCATATTAAAATCAGCAGGAATTGAAAATACACCCTAATTTCTAATGTGCATGTATGTGCGTGTAATAAAATGTAATGTATCTATAGAGTATTATATATATATATATTATCTATTGTTCATATACTATATATAATATATTCTATCATATTGTAGCATAATGCTAATATCTAAGATTAATTACATATTTTCTGTGACATTTTAGGAATAATATAAATTGACTTATTGAATTCATTTTATTGCATTTCAGAAAACACTTTTTTCTTGAGTAAGGTTTTAACTGCTGCTTATCTACAGCATTTAATAATAAAACAATTAATGATCCACTTTCTATTGCTTACAACAAGAAGATTCTCATTCACTGCGCGGTTTGAATTGGACTAACAAAACAGAATATCAGTTTTAGTTTTTTTTTTCTTTTCTGTGAGCAATTTATGTGCCGATGACATCAAAGACATTGACGGCCTCTTTAGCCTCCAAACCCACTTCCTGTTTGCATTTATTTTATTGCCTCTTTAGAATGTCACCATTACCACTGTTTTATAGATAATAAAACACACCACATGCTTTCCCGTAAGAGACCTTAGGATGATAGGGTGACATTACAAGCAGGGTACAGGAAACTGATGTAAGACTTTCCACCAGTTATGTTAATACTGTGTAATACCATGAATATTTATTCTTTGCTTTGGTTTTAAACAAGTCAGTTGATGTGATTTGTGCCAGAGGTGAAAGATATTGTGTTCATTAATAATGAGTGCAATGGATAATATGTTTTGACATGTTAGCAGTAGTAATTTGAACTTAATTCTTTTAGGAAATTGCAGCCTTTTTTACAGAAACATTTCAGTTTATGACCATTTTATCGGTTTCATCTGGTCTAATGTTTCCCTTTGTACTGGCTTATTCAATACAGTATACAAGTTTCAGCATAAATGGATGACTTGAGTTGTGCTCCTCAGCTGTCTGTAGCTTTCAAAGTTGCTCTGATGCAAATGCCATGCGTGTCAAAAATATGAAACAGCACATCCTTTCTTTCCTTGAATGAAAAAAGGCTGTTCTCTCTTTTCTAGGAATACACTTGGCATGGAGCAGAGGGAAATAGCCGGTTTTACTGACAAGCCCACGTACATGGGCAGAGTAGAGCACTATTATTTAGCAGGAAGTAGCAAACCTATTGAACATGCAGAGCTGGGCTTACAGGCTTATCACACACCATCTCTGCCTGGTCAGCAGCCAGAACAAAGTGGCTCATTCAACAATTGTGCAGCCTCCGCAGCAACCCTGCTGAATCTGATCAACGAAGAGTCCTTTATCGCATGCGACGAGGCTAAAGTTACCGTTGCAAATGTTCCGCACGGTAATGCTTCTTTAACCTCCTGGGGTCACGAGGTGTTTTGGGGCCTGGAAAGTTTGACATGCCCTACATTTGTGCTTTTTTCAGTTGCTTACTAACATTTGAATGTCTAAAGTTTAATAACACCATATTCAGCACAAACTGGGCTACAATAATATGTGAGCAGCATGTACACCTCTTAAAAATAAATGTTCTTCACGATTCCATAGAATAACCTTTTTTTTTTTGTCTAAATGGTTCCATAAAGAACCTTAACATCTGAAGAACCTTTCTGTTTCACAAAATGTTCTTTGTGGTGAGAGAATGTTCTTTAGATTATAAAAAGGTAAGAAAGAGATTTTCTTTAAAGAACCTTTGACTGAATGTTCTTTGTGGAACCAAAAATGGTTATTCTACGGCATCGCTTGAAGAACCTTTTAAGCACCTTTATTTTTAAGAATGTATGTACGTGATTGTGTTTTTGAGAAAACAACGTTTATGTGTGCTTAGTGGAAAAACTAAAATTTTAAAGTCACTGAAATAAGGCCATAAAACACATATAGAACATTTGATCACAAGACTTTTGAGAACTGATCTTGAAGTCTAGAGTTTTTGCTTCAAAATTATGTGAAAATCATCTTACTCACTCGTTCACAGAAAACAATATATTGATTTAAATTTTCTAAGACACTTACTTTTTGTGTAGAAAAGATATATGCAAGGAGGCGTGAATGTTCATGCATAATGCTGTGATTCACACCTAAGAAGACAAAGGCCCACATAATGAGCCGCATAATGAGTCTTTCAGTCAGGTGTGTGACAGAGAGAATTGCTACAAGAAAGAATGAGGAAAAAATAAATTTATATATTTTTTGTTTGTAGTTTATTTAGAATACATATAACTATCACATAAAATAAATCATGGGAGTGTGTTCATCGCATGGTCTTAGCTGTGGTCCAGGTTCTTGTGCAGGCAGGAATCTTCATTTCCATGGCCAAGTGGGCTGCTTTGCTTTGGCTCTCTTTGCAACAAGTTCTTTTACACTGTTATTCTCACATCTGAAATAAAAAAGCAAGCATGCTGTTTACACAAACTACATTATTAACATTATTATGATGTTCACTGATTCTAGTACTAATTTATCGAAACAACTTGGTTGTTGTACCCAGTCCTGGCATGCTACTTGGCGAGGGTATCAAGTCTGTGAGAGGAACCCAGGATTGTCAAACCATGGCTTTTTCGCATTACCATCTTCACAAATTCCGTGAAGTTACCGTTTATCCAAACGGGTTACCATTTGCATCCAGTGACATTGCAGCCCTTAACTGACCTTTCAGCTTCTATAGTGTCTCTATAGGACGGGAAATCTGTGATATGGATTTCAAAGTGGTTAAAGAGAGTCCTGATCTTCTGCTTTCTGATTCACAAATGTAATAAATGAAATGAAAACATGAATATCAAGATAATAATATTTATAAAGACCATTAAAAATATTCTGTTTTATAACAGTATGAAGTCTTTGGTAAAAAAAAAAGGTTTCAAGCTAGTTTTGGTTTTCTACTATTACTAAAGCCATTTCCAGCACTGACGTTCAAGCCATGTGTGCATAATGGCCAGTCTCTTCAAAATAATGATACAAATGTTCATTATCAAATTAAAATGGGCTGCGTCATCAAGTCCAAAACAGATGCAGAGGCTTGGCTTCTGTTGCCATGCCAACGCTGGTAAAAGTCAATTAGAGGCATGGCTTGCTAATTGGCTCTGGTGAAGAGGCCGATTATTTCTCTTGTTTGGTGTAATGTGGCGTGGCGTTTGTTACAAGCTGCCAGTGACCTCTGGATTTGCCACCCGTCCCACAAAGCAACCTACATGTCCTAATGCAATTACCAAGATTTTGTAGCGCACTTCTCACAGTCAGTCTGTCAGTTTTTGTGTTTTTTTTTTTAAATGAGCATTTTTGGCATTTGAATGGCAGTACAGGAGCTGCAGTGCATTATCTGTTCTGCTTAATTAAATCTGAGTCTACTATTTTATCGGAGATGAAATTCTGATATGTTTGATGTTGCAAGATTTTTCTGCTCTGTGTATCTTCTGAAAACCAAAAGACACATTTTTGTTCTCTGACAATTTGATCTAAAACTAAGCAAAATAATCTCTTGAGCTCTGCCGAGCAATCATCACATTTATCAATTTTTGTCAAATTTATTTAACTACTTATTTATTTAACAAAATTATGTAACAGGATTTATCAGCTGAAGTGTGTTCATTTATAATATGCAATACCAACTATAAGACTTGCCTATAACATTTAAACTTGGCATCAATAAAAACTCACCCTATCTATTTTTAAATGCATGCTATAGATCTTACTGTGAATGATTCAGCCATGCATTTTTTTTACTTGGTTGAAGGATGGATGCTGGATTTATCCAATCTAGTCTTAATCTAGTCTAGTCTTAAATGCATATGAACATTTCAGACTCAGTGTGCAAGGACCTTCAGTCTGCTTAAACAATCAACACCCACAATTCAAAATATAACCAACAACCAATGGATAGAGTTCAACCAATTGCAAAGTTATGTTTTAGTACTATCAACTGGGTGAATGTTCAGCAAACTTGTTAAAAAATATATTTTTAAAAAAAAGTGCCATTTAGTGACGCTGATGGTGCACAGATTTCAGCTTTAAATGCGGAACTGCATGTACGTTTATTTCTCAAATTAGTTATAAAAAAAAAATCTAATACAAATTCACATATGGAGTGTTTTTAGAGTCTAACATTCTCATTCCGTCCACATGAGATGACCCCATTACACAGAAACCTTTCTGACAGGAAACTCTTTTTTTTTTTTTAGGCTTGAAAGAGAGAGGAATGATAAATAAACTGCTAAAGAGGCAAGGACTGTGTTTCTCATGTGCACCATTCTCTGTGCTCTTTGAAAACTTCAGAATCAGCTGGTCTCCATATAATCAGAACTGTATAATGGTTGAAATGATTGTTATTCTGGAAGAACATCACAGCTGGTTTATCACCAACACATCCAAAATCAATAAGTCATGACACTGGCAGTTGAGTAGATGGACATACTTGGACATTAGCCCGAGCAATTTCTGAAACATATGCCAATTTAAAAAAAATTGTTTTATATACGTGATAGCAGCAATGCAATGTGGGAGATAGAGTTAAATCTTTGAAAGAAGCCAACAGGGTCTTTAAGGGGACACAAATGCTAGTCATCTGAGGATGTAGCCGATGTGCTTAGCAAATGTTTATTCACTCTATTTGAAAATGTTAAAATCTAACAACATATTGCTACCATCAGGGCCATAGCTGGGCGTTTCTTCAACTAGGGGCACTTTTATCCTTGTGAAGTTGAATAAAAAAAACTTGTTCAAAAGTCACGTAACACAGTCTCATAAGTTTAAATAATTTGTCTAGTTTTAAGGTCTGTAAGAGGACAAACTTAGATTACAAGAGGAATTGTTCATATTTTACATTTTTTCCAACCTGCAATGAACGAATGTCATTTCCACCGCATCTCAATATACAGCTGTTATTTAAAAATAGAATAACTTATGCCACTCAAGAATTGTCTAAGATCATTTTTGTAACTAGTTTTACCAGTTTTTCCACAATGTACAATAATTGTACATTTGTCAATGAGATAAATGAACTGCCCTAAGGATCAAATGCTGAACTGTACACCTGTCACACTATGAAATGTAATATTGGTTTGGGTAAGAGCTTATTAGAAAATAAATACCTTGAATTTTTAAATTAAGTAGAGCATGATCTCATAAATTTGGATACATTTTTAATGTGTGATGAGAACTTTTAAAATATATTTTTAAAATGTGTGGTGATGGAAATGACAGGGTGTTGTGTAAATGACAATGAATTAACGTGAATGTAGAGAAACAGTAGAGATATTTATTAGAAAAATTCTTAAACTCATCACACTCATTAAACTCAATTCACAAAGTGATTAAACATAACCACACCTGTTTTTAGTGAAGTGCTGAGATTGATGTATAAAACTGATTTGTCTCAAAGATTAACAGTTACAGTGCATACTGTAAATAACCGACACAACTGATGGCAAGGCAAAAATATAAGCAATAGATGATGCATCAAAATTTCAACATTGTGAGATAATCATGAGGCTATATAATTGTGAGAGTTTGATACTGAAATGTTCTCATTGGACTCTTTTTTTTAATATCTCCTCTCGTCTATTTCTTTGTTTGATTCTCCATTATCTCCTTTGTTTCGTTACTCCCGCTTTGCACAGATCTACAATTGACTTTTCTACTCCTTTTACTTTCTATCCTCAGGTCAGTTGGCGGTACGGAATGTATTCAGACCCCCTTATATTTTTCACTCTTTGTGATATTGCAGACATTTGCTAAAATCATTTAAGTTATTTTTTTCCTCAATAATGTACACACAGCACCCCATATTGACAGAAAAACACAAGAATTGTTGACATTTTTGCAGATTATTAAAAAAGAAAAACTGAAATATCAAATATCACTTAAGTATTCAGACCCTTTGCTCCCGCGCCGCACACCGACATATATTAACGAATGGTTCTGTCCATTTCTTCTGATCATCCTTGGGATGGTTCTACACCTTAATTTGAGTCCAGCTGTGTTTTATTATACCGATTGGACTTGATTAGGAAAGCCACACCCCTCTCTATATAAGACCTTACAGCTCACAGTGCATGTCAGACCAAATGAGAATCATGAGGTCAAAGGAACTGCATGAGGAGCTCAGAGACAGAATTGTGGCAAGGCGCAGATCTGGCCAAGGCTACAAAAAAAATTATGCTGCACTTAAAGTTCCTAAGAGCACAGTCGCCTCCATAATCCTTAAATGGAAGACATTTGGGAAGACCAGAACCCTTCCTAGAGCTGGCCGGTCCGGCCAAACTGAGCTATCGGGGGGAGAAGAGCCTTGGTGAGAGAAAGAGTAAAGAGAACCCAAAGAATCACTGTGCGCTGAGCTCCAGAGATTCAGTCGGGAGATGGGAGAAAGTTGTAGATAGTCAACCATCACTGCAGCCCTTCACCAGTCGGGGTTTTATGGCAGAGTGGCCCGATGGAAGCCTTTCCTCAGTGCAAGACACATGAAAGCCGCATGGAGTTTGCTAAAAAACACCTGAAGCACTCCAAGATGGTGAGAAATAAGATTCTCTGGTCTTTTTTCTTGTGTTTTTTTGCACTCCTGATGAGACCAAGATAGAACTTTTTGCCCTTAATTCTAAGCGGTATGTGTGGACAAAACCAGGCACTGCTCATCACCTGTACAAAACAGTCCCAACAGTGAAGCATGGTGGAGGCAGCATCATGCTGTGGGGGTGTTTTTCAGCTGCAGGGACAGGACGACTGGTTGCAATCGAATCGAGGGAAAGATGAATGCGGCCAAGTACAGGGATATCTAGTACCAAGTACTTTCTCCAGAGTGCTCAGGACCTCAGACTTTGCCGAAGGTTTACCTTCCAACAAGACCATGACCCTAACCACACAGCTAAAATAACGAAGGAGTGCCTTCACAACAACTCTGTGACTGTTCTAGAATGGCCCAGCCAGAGCCCTTACTTAAACCAAATTGAGCATCTCTGGAGAAACCTAAAAATGGCTGACCACCAACGTTTACCATCCAACCTGAAAGAACTGGAGATGCGATCTGCAAGCGAGGAATGGCAGGGATCCCCAATCCCAGGTGGTGCAAAAACTTGTTGACATACTTTCCCAAAAAGACTCCATGCCGGCCCTGTATTAGATCAAAGGCGTGCTTCTACTAACTATGCGCAAAGGGTCTGAGAATTAGCGGACCATGTGATATTTCAGTTTTCTTTTTTAAGAAATCTGCAAAAATTTCAACAATTCTATGTTTTTCTGTCAAAATGGGGTGCTCTGTGTACATTAATGAAGAAAAAAATTAACTTAAATGATTTTATCAAATGGCTACAATATAACAAAGAGTGAAAATTTTAAGGGGGTCTGAATACTTTCCGTACCCACTGTATCTCTCCCTGTCTCTTTTAAGTCTCTCTTCATATTTTATAGGGCCAGCTTTTATTTTGTTCCTATAGGCCTGTGACCTTTCTTTTGTTGTCTTAGGTGGCATCTTAAAAATAGATAAAAATGAAATCAATTAATATAAAAGTAATATAATTTAGAAATAAAAATAATATCATAATATAAATATAAATATAAAAAGTATTGTAATATAATATAATATAAAAAGTATTACACAAATCTACTCTCGCAATCCATATCAATAGTACTTTGTAACCATAAATGTCATTTCCACCACAGAGGGCAGTGTGGTGGAAATGACTGTGGCGGGGAGGAAATGAACATTTTCTGTAGTAGTTTTTTTTTTTGTGAAAAAATGGAAGATAGCTTCACTGATTAGCTTTGAATTAATACTTAGCATTTCATGTATGCAAAATACTCTTATTTAACTTAACATTTTTAGCTTTTTAAAAACACCCTTTAAGGTACAGCATGTTTGGAAATGACGTAGAATAAATATATTAACTGATCAAGCAATATTTACCATGATTTTTCTTCATTTGTTGTTGATGAAAATTTTAATTCCCTCCATGTCCAACATGTGCTCTGATGTCACTGAACATTTCCATAGAAACCACATAAACAATCTTTCACACAAACTTTTTAAAGGGACATTACAGTGTTGTGGTGGAAATGACACCAATACTGTGCGACAGCTATATTTTGTATAGAAAGTAATATTGATCGTGGTCTCACATTAAATACTATTATGTATTTTAATTATTTTACTAGTGCTTAATTCAGGTACATTAATAGTTACCAGATAAGTCATATTTTTAAACTGTATTTTCATTGTTGAAGTTTAAAAGTCTGGGTGTGCAACAAGGAGAAAACAGTGATTTTGACACCTATAAGGAGGTTGAAAAGTATGAAAAAATCATAATAGAAAAGTAGTAAAACGTTTTTAAGGTGGTTAGTTTGACTAAGAAAGAGGAATTTGTCCAAAATGATATGCATTTTAATAAATATGACCAAAGAACATAAAAGTGCCCATAGTCTAAGAATCACCCATCTATGAAATCTGGGCCCCTTGGCTATATACTGATCTGGGCCCCTCACATTCTTGTTCAGTAAAATTCAGACCAGAGCGCGGATTATATATACATTGTATGGTGATGTTAAAGTGTGGCCAACCAGTTTGAATCCTGCTCAAGTCATTCTCAGCAGCATCTTCCAGTTTTTCCCCCCTCTTTATTAAGTTGGCTTGAAAAAGCTTTTATAAGTGTTTATAAGCTTATATTTATAAAAATATGGTGTATTTAAGCTGTCTACTGCTATAGCAAAGCTTAACAACTCACTTCTGAAAAACAAACAAACAGCTAAAACCAGCCTAAGCTGATTGACTGCTTTGGCTGGTCTCCCAAGCTGGTTTTAAAGTGGTTTTGGCCACTTTTTTAGCAGGCCAGTCTGGTCTTAGCTGTTTTTTACTTTTAGTTTTTTACTGAATCAACTGGTTTTAGCTGGATTAGCACAGACACGTGCTAACAACATGCTACTTGCTAATCATGCTAGAAATATGCCAACAACATGCCAGTAACATGCTAATAATGCTAGAATCATGGTAGTAACATGTTAGTAACTTGCTAATAATGCTAACAACATGCTAGTAACTTGTTAATCATGCTAGAAACATGTTAACAAAATGCTAGTTACTTGTTAATCATTCTAGTAACATGCTAATCGTGCTAGGCATACTGCTGAAAAGTAACAAAGTAGAAATCATCTGCAACAGGCTAGTAAACTTGCTAATCATGATATAGAAAATACTACCCTCATGCTAGGAACCTGCTAATTATGCTACAAACATGCTAGTAACTTGCTAATCATGCTAGAATAATGCTAACAACATGCTAGTAACTTGTTAATCATGCTAGAAACATGCTAGCAAAATGTTAAATATGTTAGAAAAGTGCTAGCATTATGCTAGTAAAATTATAACCATGCTAGAACCATGCTAGTAACATGTTAATCATGCTAGAATCATGTTAACAACATGCTAGTAACTTGCTAATCATGTTAACAACATACTAGTAACATGCTAATCATTTAGAAACATGCTAGTAACTCCTAATCATGTTAACAAAATGTTAACACCATGCTAGTAACATGCTAATAATGTTAGAATCATGCTAGCAACATGCTAGTAACTTGCTAATCATGTTAACAACATGTTAGTAACTTGCTAATCATGCCAGCAACATGCTAGTAACATGCTAATCATGCTAGAAACATGCTAGTAACTTGTTAATCATGCTAGCAAAATGTTAACCATCTTAGACACATGCCAATCATGATAAAAACATGATAACAACATGCTAGTCATGCTAGAAACAGCATATCAACCACCCCAGGTACCCTAGCAATATGTTTTACCCCTATCTGTTTTTCTGATAGCCTTGAAAACATTCAAACTTTAATCTTTAAAAATATTTTAACTTTCAAACTACTTCAAACTGAAAACTTTCAGACTGCAAGCTTTTAAAACTACTTCAAACTTTCTGGCTAGGCTTTTTCGAGCCAACTTAAAGTTTGTCTACAAACTTTACTCATCTAGTTATTTCTTTGAACTCTATTTTAACTAAAACCAATCAACTGATATATTAATTTTTCTAAAATAAATATCCACTTTTTATTTATTTTTTTACTAATTATTACACTGTTAACAATCAGCAAAAGGTTCGCTCTATGAACACAGTAATAAGCATTTTTAAAAACTGGGTACAATGAAGTGACATTATTTTACACAGCCTTCAACCATCAATCATTAAAAGTACATTTAAAAGTGTGAAAGCATTAACAAATTACTTTCAACATACTATGAATAACTCCTAAAGATCCTCCTATCAGCAGCAATATTATGGATGTGTTAAATATCATTAAAGTAATATACAGTATGTCTATATTTCATAACAATTAAATTTTGTCCCCTTGGAATTATAAGGTTCTATCTGCATTCCGAGTAGTTTTGAGATATTGAGTTTATTATTCATGGTTTATATAATAAATTAAATCGAGAGAGAAGACTGCAAATGTACAGCGGAACAGTGAATACAAAAGGAAACATGAATATAATCAGAAAAAAGAGCTAATCAGAAAAGAGCTATTATATAGATATTGTTTATATCACATCACAATAATATACCAAAAGTAATATTATTCTCCTGACATCTGAAATTAGAAAATGAAGCTCATTCAGCCCATTCAGTCAAAATGACAGATAAGGATTATTTTACTTTGACAAATTTTTCCGATGACACAAAATAGTTTAAAAATATAACTTCATTTGTCTATTAAAGTACAAATCTAATTTGTAAATTATTTTCCATCCAATTTTTACAGTGACATGACGTAAGAATAACCTTTGCAGTAACTTTACTTATCTGTTAAAATGACTTTCATATTTCTTACAGGATCCTACATCAATCCTACTGGAATAGTTGTGGACATTCCTTGGATGAGACACCTAGAATAATTCCCACCTTTCACCCCATTAGTGGCAATCCTGGCAACCATTGTGAACCGCTTTGGGGTTTGTGCAATTTCATGGCTAGTTTGCATACACACTTATCTGGCAGTTGTTTCCTCCATTTTTTATGACAGTACTAAGAGCATGTCACACTCCTGGATGTGAATACTGCAAGGATTCCTCACTGAGTTTAATTTACTGCACTAACTCTTTCCAAACACAATATGATGTGCTCCAGAGGGCTGTGATTGGTTCTGGGAGTCAGACTCTCTCATCCTCTTCCATTTTTAGACATGTGTCACGTTATTCCCCTAAACACCTGATTTAGTTTCCATTCCCTTTTTCCTTGCAGCTAATGTCAAGCTAGATATTTAAACTGATCCAAAGCTGACTGAACAATATTTACAGTTTTGTTCCAAATGCCATTCTTTTCCCACATCTCTGTAATCGAAATTGAAAATCCTAAATCAACTCCCACATACTAAAAGTGACAGTTTAAGTATGTGTATTTAGTCTTAGTGTACATTTTTCTTGTGTTATACACTGCATTTACAGTAACAAACAAACCAAACAGTTTTTAGAAGTAGTTTAATACATAAATAAAATAAATATCAACTTCCTTACTCCATTTGGCCCTTTTCTTCTTTTATGCACAAATATAAAATTTTAAATAATTTAAAATAAAAATGAGTGAGGTTAATATTAAAATGTTGTGAGGTTTTTCCTTTAAAGAAGAATAAACCTGGTTTAGAATATATCTTGCATTTATCTACTTTCCTATGCTGTTTTGCCAATTCCCTTTTGTTCATTCCATCTGGCCCTCTCGTCTTTCTCCATGCCCTTTCTTTTCTCCTGTCTTCCTCACCTCCTCCTGTATATTTATGTTATTTTAGGTATGTTTCTATATTTTTACAAAATAAAAAAAAATAATAAAGAAAATAATTCTTTGCTGGCAAAAGTGTGTGTGGCTCTGTACGTGTATGTGTCTGTGTGGGTTATTATTTATGACTCTAATTACCCCTTGCTCTACTCATGTTGAGTCTACTTCCTCTCCTCCTCTGTTGGTTGACCGGGCCTCCTCCCCAAAGGTCCTCCTCCCCGTCCCAGTGTTAATCCAACCATGTCAAGACTCTACTCCTGTTTGCCCTCCCCAAACAGAGTGTTAGAGATGCAGTGACACGGTCATCTAAACCACTGAAGGCCGATAAGTGGTTTGACTTTACACAGACTGTTATAAAGCATGTAATGAGAAGGTGCATAGGATCACAGGATGGAAATGGGGGTTAGTCTAGGCAAACACATGTGTCTTTTATGGTTTCGAATGAAAAACTAGAGAGCAACATTATTGGGATGTGACAAAAGAAGTCTATCATTTTAATTTAAGTATTTTTAATCAGTATTACAGTATTACTATTTATCTTTAAAGCAACAAATATTTTAAAGAAGAAGTGAAAGATGTTAGACTTTTTTTTCTTGAATTGCACTGGAAAAGTGTATTTTTATACACATGAAAAAAAAAACTGTCTGCAGATGGTATTCAAAATATATATATTTTTTTATGTCAGGAAATTCATTTAATGTTTTAAGGGTGCTATTTTTAATGGGTATTTAATTTTTTAGTGTAAAAGAAGACAAAATTACTCATTAAAGGGGTCATATGATGCTATTTAAATTTTTCCTTTCTTTTTGGAGTGTTACAAGCTCCTTGGCTGCCATAAAGAAGATCTGTAAAGTTGCAAAAAACTAAAGTCTCAAATCCAAAGAAATAATCTTTATAAAAGTTAAGAGTCAACCACGCCTACCTAAAACGGCTCGTTCTAACACGCACCCACACGTCACTATGTGGAAATATTAGCATAATGCCACCCAAATGTGCACACAAAGAAAGAAGGCGTGATTTCAGAAACAGCAGTGTGTTAATGCCCCCCCCCCCCCCCCCGCATGTCAGGGAGGACGGGTGTGTGTTTCAGTGCGAAAGCAAAAGCACTTTATTTGGCCTTTCGGAAGTAGATGCAATTAGGAATCATTGGTTAAGATTTATTTACAACAGAACAGCACAACCCAGATGTTCGAATTGTGCAACGCTTTATGGATGACAGTGTTTTTTGAAACTAGAAGGAGTACAAGATGGCTGGCACAAAAGGATATTTCTAACAAAAAAAAAAAGAGGGCCAATTCGACTTTGCTATGACAATCTGGCGCTTCTGAATCAGCGACTGTAAGTATGTTTTGTTACTAATTTAAGTATTTGCTATTGACTGTTCAAATGCGGAGTTTTGCGCAACGCAACAGAAGAACGTGCGTGTGTGTGTTGAGGGAAACCGGCACAATCACAGGAAGAGTGAAATGCCTGCAGAAAATCATAGCCGTCAGTATGTCCGTAACCGCAGCTTGTTACTGCATCATCACTGTGTCTGTCACGCAACCCTGTTCCCCTTTCAGGCTTGAACTGAAGGTAAAACTAATGACATTATTTACTTTACATTTATTTTGAAAGATGAAGATCACGATTATGGTAAGGGGCGTTACATCTCCGACGAGTGCTTGCGGTGTTCAGCAAATCACAATGCACTGGGTCAGCTGGCCAATCAGAGCAGACTGCGCTTGTCAAAGGAGGGGGCTTTGTTGAAAATGATGCGTTTGAGAGAGGCGGGGCATAGAGGACCTACAATAATGTACAGTATTTGAAAAATAATGTGTTTTTTGAACATTAAAGCATGTCAACATATTCTGTTATACCAAATACTCAAAATAATGATATTTAAAATAGCATCATATGACCCCTTTAAGAAAATATTTTTGTAGTGTACATTTTCTATTAATTTGATGTAAATATATAATATTATGCAGGAAAACAAAATAAAATGGCAAAATCACTTCAATGGTGGACTCAAGTGTGCATAATTTTATTATGTTTAGCATTGTTTGCACAATTTCACTGCACACACATCCTATGCCATTGCGTCCCACACAGGTTCACAAACTAAAAATAATTGTTTTTTTTCTGAAAACTATTTCTAAATGACTGTTGTGCAAATGATTGATTACTTATACAGATTGTATATTTGATGAGATGCATGCTGGGAAATGCTGATGAGATTAGCTGTGCGAGCATAATAATGTATGAACGTCAAACTGTCAAAATGGTCAGTCAGTTACTTTTTTAATTTTTTTTTTTTTCAAAGAGTGCTCATTATTACTTCACTTGAAACCTCCTGGGTATTCATTCAAACCGTAAACCCTTCTATGTAGTTGTTAGTCTTCCATACGATTTACACACGTGTGGAAAATCTCTTATTATGGGATAAAACACAGAAAAAACACAGAAAGAAGCTAACATATCTTTTAAAAACCTCACAGGCCAACAGGCCACTGTAAAGAGCAGATTTAGATGAAAAGCATACAGCACATGTAGCACTTTTGAAATCCCTGGTTTTTAGAGTGGTAGAAGCACAAAGTATTCTCGCTTCCAGCACAATCCCCTCCAAAGCTCTTGGCTGCAAAAGTATCACCATATAAGTACGTTTACCTATTCCTGAAACCTTTCCAGCACAATAAGAGTGAATAACCATGACAGCAGAGGAAAAGATCCTTTAAGAGGGAAAAAGGGCTCTGATATTGAACAGCAGCGAGGGGATACAGAACAGTCTCCTTCCTTGGGCTTGTGAAAGCAGAATGCTTAATTTCCCATCTTGGCCACATATGGCCAAGTCATATTAGCTCTCTCAACATTCCAGCTGCTTTCTGGAATTTTTACTACTGCATTCCTCCGGTGGTATTGGGTAATTTACAGTAGGGCTGCGGGCCTCAGTGACTCATTTCATGCCAAAGTTTCCTCAGGTATAACTGGAGGTTGTGTCGGACAGGTCTCTGATTGATGCTCATTGACAAATGAAAATAATCGAATTAAAGGAGACGGCCCCTTTATGACTATACCTGAAATTTTCATAATATTGCAGCTTTCAGTGAACTGTTTAATTGACAACTCTTAATGATGATCATCTGCTGACTGTAAATGACATCACTTTGTTGTAATTTTATTTTGAAATACTTTTTTTAAGTAGAAATAGAATATGTTTTATAGGTGTAGCTTGATGTAAAGCTTGATGTAAAACAATGAATACTGAATACTGTGCCAGTTGCAAAGTCCATCAGAAGATTAACACCTGTTTTTAAAACAATATGAGCAATGCTGTCTAAAACAGCAAATTCCAGCACATAAAGTTATGGGGCCCTATCATACACCCGGCGCAATGTGGTGCCAGGAGCGACTTGTAGCGTCTCGACCAATCTGACACACTAATTTTTATTTGATTTAACAAATCAATTATTCATTAGATTAACAAATCGTCAGTCCCCTCATTCAATAGACTGGATGTCAGGGCTTCGCTTGAACACCATCCCCCAACCTTGGTCACCATGTCAACTAATCATGATATCACTGGTTTTCTGACCCCCCAGGAATGTGAATGTTAGGATAACCCACCTTGTCCCCATAGGAGAGGCAGAGTAGAAATTGACTTTTCTACTAATTAAATCATAGGAAAACCTTTCTTTGATTGAATACACATATACTTCAGGTCATTGTGTAAGTTTTTACTGTTCTTGTATATTGTCTTTTGAATTTTATACTGTTTTTTTATGCATGTTATGATAGACCACTAATTAATATAACCTCACCTATACCATGTTTGGTATCTATGAATTCGCCTTCTTATGATCGATACAAGTGTGTATATTATATGCTGATATCTATGCAACATATTGATGTTCTAAGATTTTTTACTAATTTGTGCCTCAACACCCAAGCTAATTACATATGCGAAATACCATGCTTACAGACAAAGAGTAATAAAAATCCCCAGTATTTCCAACCTACCGCTTGGGATTTCAGCCTTCCTCATAGGACGAACCCATCTTGAGAGGCGTGAAACTCTGCAGGCTTTAAAAGGCCACACTACATGTGACCCGCCCAGTCGGTGGTTCGGTCAGATGCAGATGAAGATGTGAGTAAAACGCTTCAGGATACCAAAGCATTTGTGCCAGGCCTTTTTTCGGCCTTGTCCTTTCCATTCTTCATGTTACTCTGACGCAAACTGGTTCTTTCTCTTCAACCAACTTCAGCAAGATCTTGGGCATTAAGATTGCATCAGGAATCTATTTTAAGACAGACGAGACTTGCAAGTATCAAAATTAATCTTATTAATTGATACGTTAGGTATCATTTGCACCTTTTTACAAAAGTGTTTTTGAACTAAGAATCTGATGTTTCCCTCAGGTGTAGATCTCTGAATATGCATGTTTAATAAATTCCATTCATCGAGGTCCCTTTTGTAGAGTTAAGCTTTAACCCTTTTTCCTATGCCAACTTTATGTGTGTGTGTGTGTATGTTAGACCAGCTTATGTGTGTATGTAGGATGTTAGACAAGTTTATGTGTTTATGTAGTATTGTTAGACTAGTTTAAGTGTTTATGTAGTTAATAAACCTTACTTGTATCACACTTGACATTGTTCATTGTTTGCTCATAAACCGGAGTCAATAATCATGCAGATTTACGCTACAAACTTTGTAGAATTGTACAGTAAGAAAGTTATTTCACTTAACCAGGAAACTAACGTTCTTAGAACTGACAAGACAGTTGACCCTGAGTGGTCAGTTAAATATCTACAGCGGATCTAAAATAGGAATAGTTAATTATAATTAGTTATGGTTAATTATTAATATTTCCTGTCATGAGCTGATTCGCTACACGCAAGTATTTTTTTTTTTGCTTAGTTCAGCTGCCGCAGTTTATCATTTCATGCCCGCGTCCAAATGTTAAAAAAGTCTGAAAATGAGGTGTGTTCAGGTGCATTGCTGGCGCGTTGCTATTTTGAGTTAACTGAAAGACTGCGCCATTGACCATCAAAAACCTGGTCTAAAGTCTGGCGCAATTATTATAATTTTTTTGTTATTTAAAGAGTGCGTTAGTTATATGCGCCTATAGGCGGGTGCACAACGCGCTTACACTTTGCTTATTACACACACAGGGATGTGCAGCAGCACACAAACATTTTTAGAAATGAAAAATTAAAGGATTAAAGGTTATTATTGAGTACATAAATATAAAAATACCTCCAGTCATAATGGATAGTCATTGCATGTACCAGAATTAGGCTACCGAGCCGATCCGTTCCCTCACTAGAGAAGCGTTCAGTTTTTCTGCTTGCAAATTTCACCATGTAAATAGCGAATCTGCCATGGTGCGAGCGAAACTGGCTTTTAAAGGGAATAGGAGATGAGACTCTGATTGGTTTATGGCACGTTATGCCCAAAACACACCCATTACTCATTAAGAGAATAGGGACAACCCTTTTAGACCATGCGCCGGCGCGCCAACCGTTTTTCCCATTGTTAAACTAGCAAAAGTGGATTCGGACACACCCTAAGCGCAATTGCGCCGTGCGCTTTAGACCACGTTGCCCCCCTTTAGACCTATTTTAATTAGATCGTTAAAATAGGGCCCATGGTCTTTTTTCCACTTCAATCAATATTTAATGTCTATTTATTTATATATTTGATAGGTAGCCATGCAATAAGCCGGAAGATATAATGAGCTAATCATTATTACTAAATGAACTCCTTGCCTTAAAATACACCCTAAGAGCCAAAGGGACTAGTGATGTCTTTCTAACTCAAATGTTTCATGGCTAAGAGGTCATTCAAGGT
Source organism: Sinocyclocheilus anophthalmus (assembly GCA_018155175.1). Taxonomy (NCBI): domain Eukaryota; kingdom Metazoa; phylum Chordata; class Actinopteri; order Cypriniformes; family Cyprinidae; genus Sinocyclocheilus; species Sinocyclocheilus anophthalmus. The sequence goes on along the minus strand of JADLZN010009504.1, from coordinate 365,175 downwards.
CATGTGTAATCAATGTTATATAACAGAATCTTATAATCTGACCACACTAGTATAACAGTCTGTAGAAGTTATTGAAGTGTATGCAATCCCTCTTCTCTTGAAGCTTAAGTTGACCCCCATTCTAGTAGAGTGCAGCAGCTTTTAAAGATTTTGTGTCTTCAGCAGCGTGTGTTACAAGTTCCAGCCTGTTTTCCCTTGTAAAAAAAGAAGTACAACTTTACCATATGTTTAAAAAGAGTGCTTGATACAGATTTAATCAAACTACTTACTTCAATAGCAAATATACTTATGTGTAAGTGCATGCAATTTTTTTGGACACGTATACAAATGCAATGATGTATAATGTAATGTAAACAACATATAATAAAATATAATTAGATAACAATTACATAATATATTATACTATACTATAAAATATAAATTTGGTGGTATGTTAATAGGTCAAAAGTAATTTCATTATACAAACGCTGGATTGTATAACTCATATGAGGCTACAGGAATTTATTTGCATTCTTGGCTGATCGCTATATGATGGCTTCTGTTTGCAATAAGTACTTGCCCATTTACCTTTAAAGCAACTCCTTTGAAGTATTACAACCCTTTCCTTCCACAATATACATATAAAACACAATATGCTTTTCTTCTCTGACTTTTGTCAAGCGGGAGCGCAGAATTGGGAACCCTGAGTGGAGCCCCCCTGCAAAGCTCCCTTCATTTCATAAAGCAGTGGAATTCTCCTAAATGAAGGGAAAAGCTTTCACTTCCCCCGTAAACGACACAACTGGGCCGTTTAACAATCTCTGCTCAAATAGCCTCCAACCAAAGTAAATAGCCTCGATTGCTGGTTAATTTATTAGAGACAAGCCGGGTGCTGAGATCAAACAGGTCGTGGTCGCTAGCAGCACCTCCACTGCAATCAATTTGCTGACCCTGCAGCCCTCAGCATTTTTCTAAAGGGCCATGTGAGAGACAAAGCCAAAGAGAAGAGGAGAGGATTGGGGTGAAACCCAAGGGAGAGCCTCACATGTGGTTTGGGTTTACAGTCTTTTTGTCTTTTAATGTTGAGGTCTCTTTTTGATCAAGCAGGGTCGTGAGCTACTGTTACATGCTAACAGGGAACAGAAACACTGTGGAAGTAAGGAGTAATGATGCCATGGTGTCAGGTTAGCTGAGAGAAACCAACTATTGGTTGATAAAAGGTACACAAATACCCAGGTGCTGCTGTATATCTCTCAAAGTGTTGGGCACACACTCAGCAGGGCAGGGCAACAGAGCCAATGTCCCGCATATATGCACAAAAACCCCACACAACTACTGACAATCCAAGTGCAATAAAGCTGTACAAGCTGACTGATGGCCTATTAACTTTGGCATGTTTGGCCCTTAGTTTGCTAAAACCATTCTCTGGTTTCATTAGTGCATGTTTTAATAGATGGGTTATGGGTTGAGTGAATACACATGCGTGTACACACTTACAACTACACAAAGTGTCGTGCTTTCATTTTTCAGAATCAGAAGAGCAATGTTTAGGGACAAGGCTTGAGGCCAGAAAATAACAATAGATTTCAATTTTGGGGGGATACACGGCCTTGGAAATTGGCAAAACATGCTGTCATAAACAATGTTGTATTCATGTTGGGTTTTTATCAGAATCAATGCAATTTGACGCAATAACTTATACATTCTGTTCTGGCTGATTTTGACTGATCTTGCTATTGGAGCTGTTTGAAACTATACACTAGGATAATTTCATATCATTCTTACAAATCTGTATGCAAAACCTTTGTGTTAAAAAATTGAATAAAAAAATAATTTCAAATTAATTTTCACAAAAACCCACTCCAGACAGCTGTATAACAATAGAAAAAATATACAAATTAAATACAATCCACATATATTATTGTATTTTAGTATTATTTAAGTTAATTCTATTTTTAATAAATAAATTACAATTCTTTTTATTTATTTCTATTTGAATTTCGTATTTTATTTTATTCATTCTAATTTTTTAGTTTAGTTTAATTACTTTTTATTTTAGCCTTTGATGCAGGCATTATAATATTTGTTAGAATATGAAATATATACATATTTGTAAAAAATAAATAACTAAATAAATATAATTGTAATACAAATTAAAAAAATAATAAAATTGGACAAGTTGGAATTATGCTGCCTATAAATAATAAACACAATAACATAAAAAGGACGACCATTGCAGTATAGAAAAGGGTCAAATGTGATGGATGTAACATTTCACTCTTGAATGGTTAAAAGTCACATCAGAGGGTATTTTACACTGAGAAACAAATGCACTTCACCCGAGTCACTCATACATGCTGGCAACACTCTACTGCATGCTGGGAAAATTTGTTAGTCACTTCCTACTGCCTTTACCTCGACTGTAATTTGTATTACAGCACTGGTTACTAGGACACCAGAAACTGCTGTCCATGGTGCTGCGGTGCTGTTATTTGCTAATTAGTGATAAAGATATTTCCTCCCTAAAGACCTACATACAGGCGGCTTAGCTGAGTGATGTAGTTCCCCTTTCATTCACTGCCAAATCAGCATTTTTTTGCGGTCAGGCTCTTGTGGTATACTCATAATAATTCCTTGAAGTCCTCAGTCGACACCTCGTTAGCATTATGCTAAGCGTCTGTGGTTCGAACTCACACAGAAATGGTGGTTAGAGATCGACGTAAATGGAAGGGAGCTTCTCTTTTTTCTTTGTTTTATTAAACTCATTCACCATGCGTCACCTAAGTCGGTCCAAACGAAGCGAAAAAACAGTATAATCACAGTCTACATGTGTTATGAATTACACTGCTCATGCACAAGACCTGTCGTTAGCATGTAGTCACACTGCATTGCATTATCAGTTTCTAGTTAAGTGAGGCTTCAGACAACTGCTCCACAGATAATTCTCGGGGGATTTTTGTCAGTTGTATATGGAGTTTTCCCAATAAGAAAAGTGTTTTTTTTTTTTCAAGTCAACCTTCACTATTACTATTGCCCATACTTGAGTTAGGGTCCTGAAAAAGCAAAGTATTGGCTCTAGAAAGCATCAAAGGGGGTTCAATTGATCTGATAGGCAGAGTTTTTCCTCAAAATTCCTTGATATTCCATATATTTATGAGAAAATATAGTATGTGAGCCTCAGTAATGTAATTTACACATCTGTTGTTGTAGGTTCAGGTAAAAAGATTTTTGCAGCACTTGGGTTTTGTCAATATTTATTTTTTCTTTGCCAATGCATAGATTAATCAGAATTTTAATTGTAATGCCATTTTCATATTTTGGTTTGATTTAATTTCTACAGTATATTTGTTTAAGCACCAATGTATTTAGGATTTTTTAAAAGCATAATCAGTATTTGATTTCATAACTGATTGGACTAACAGTGCAAATACATTTACCTCGATTAGTCAAAGTTTGTTACCAAAATCCAGTCATTTCAATAGGAATCCACACAACTTAGAATTTCGCATAACAGAGAAAGTTATATTTTTCACAATGGGTTCAATTTGATCATGCAACTTTGCTGTGTTGACCAACAGAGAGCAGCTTGGTTTGACTTTTATGTAAGCTGTGTTTCATACACCTCTACACTTATTGATGATAGACTGTAAGCATTTTTTCAATGCACAATTTTGACCAAAATTTCACTAGTCTGACTGCACTTAGATAATTTACACCTGCCCGATAATAAAATCGACATATTGACCAAGGGGCGAGTAAGCAATGTAATCACCTTTTGAATGCATTATAATTAAGAGAAAAAAGTGATAATGATTATGGAGATTAAAAAATTCCTTTAAAAACACCCACATGACAGGCAAGTGAGGGATGAATGTGTATAAGTGAATGATATATGTGTGCTTTATCAGTGCTGTGCGCTGTATCTGAATCTGTGTTTGAAATACATACCATTTGAAAGGACTAGGAGAAAGGGGCTGGCTGCTTTCTTGTAAGCAGAGGAAGCAGCGTAGCTTGGTAAGCTAGGACACATCTGTCGAACTTGACACACAGGCTGATTAATGGCAGAGTGCGAAATGTTGTGCTCACCAGCCAGAACTGTACATGCAGTACAGCTCACATTGCACTCATGAACGCACACATATATTACACCTATATTTGAACATCATTAGAGTACATAAACAGAGCTGGGCTTTCCTGTATACACACAACATAATGAGTTTAAAATGACTTCGCTTATAGACCTGTCTGACGCATCAACGAGGTCAAGTCTATTTTAGTTTTGCTAATTCAGGTCATGCATTTCATGTTTAGAGCTAATTTGTTACTTTAAAACTCCAGAGACGGAGACAAATGTGACTTTTCAATTATAAATCAGTGTGTTCCATGGATTTAGCTTTGCCATTCTTTACAACTGCCCTCTAAATGTGTGACAAGCCTGTTGAATTGCTCACTGCTGACCACGGAATGTGTGCCAATGCCAATAGTCATCATTCTAACACATACTATATGTCATACGGATATAAACTATATACTAAATATATGTGGAAGAATTTGTGACTTTATGGCATACAGTAAATGGGTGTTTATTTATGTTGGCTAGGCACTTTTGGATAATATACTCCCTTAAAATATACTCCCTTAAAACACACTTTTCATACTTACACTCACTAGTTGACTTAATTTGTCCAACAGGGAATATACAATCCATGCATTTCAGAAGTCAGTTTTTTTTTCTTTTTTTTTGTAATTGTCTAGCTAAGGCAAATTTAAAATTTAGCATTTCATATATCTTAAATATACTCAATTTTAAAATGATGTAAAATCTCAATAATTAAAGATTAATAATTCAAAAAGACCCTAAATTTTCACCAATAAATATGATTATTTTACTCTGCCATGAAATAAAATTGACATTTTTTTTTTTTTTTAGGAATATTGCAGTATAGATTATAAATGATATATCCTTGCACTTTTTTTTAAAATGCTCAATGGACAAAACCAAGTCCCAACCAACATTCTCTTCTCGTTGGTGAAGCCGTGTTACTCAGATACTTAACAACAAAAGATGATCGCAATTTCAGTTCCATGACGACAAGTAGAAAAAAAATAAATGATGACTGCATAATAAAAAAATAATAAAAATAATTTATTTATTTTTAATAACCCCCATCCCCCATGACTATAATCCAATACAATACACCATAAGCTTGAAATACTTAGATAACACCATTATAACACACTAAAACCGATAATGACAAATCAATCCCCACACATAATCAGCTGGTGCTGGGCTTGACCAGTCCAGGCATTGGCAGCATCTCTTGTGCTTGCTCTATATGTGGAATGTGTTGACAGGCTCAAGAGATTTTGTTCTGCAGTCAATTAAGGTTGGAAGTCTTACATTAGAGTCTGCTTGATAAAGTTACATCATTCTAACAATGCACTGCCCACAAAACCACTAAGCAGGGCTTTGATTGTTAATAAAAATGGCCAATAAACATTCCCTGGAATTGAATATCGCTGACATAGACCCAGTATTCAGTGTACCTCAAGCAAGTTCATGTTATTGTGAAATGAATTGAAGTAACACTTCATCTATTGTGTCATCTATAACTGCATGGCTGCCAGGCTTCCATGGAGCTAAAGCCCAGTTTTTGGTCACGGGAATAATGACACATGGCTCCTGTAATGCTACTCGCTCGGATTCCGGGAATCCCTGCAACGGCCAACTGTGTGGAAATCCAATACACAATATGCTGTTATATCTGAGAGCTCAAGCCACGCACTGCACCATTCCCTCTAGAAACAGCTGTCCTTTCAAGGAGAGTAATCTGATAGCAAGCCAAAAGGATTGTATATTTCCTTTGACACAGGGCATAAACTTGTTAAGGGTTGTTCGAATCACCCGGGATGTTTCTTTGCTATATAGTCGATTTCAATTTGTACGTATTGAAAGGTTGTTTCATCTCCTTTGGCTGTTTGGACAGGATGTCTCTTCAAACTAAAACAACTGACAGAAATAGGTTATGGAAAAGAAAAAAAAAGTTATTCTGCTCAAACAAACTGTATAGATGAGTTTGACAGCATCAGAGGAACATTTTAAAAGACTTGAAAAAATAAAGAGTTAACATATTAGTTTTACATATATAATTGGACTCCCCCCCCCCCCCCCACCCCCCCCCCCCCCCCCCCCCCCCCCCCCCCCCCCCCCCCCCCCCCCCCCCCCCCCCCCCCCCCCCCCCCGCCCCCCCCCCCCCCCCCCCCCGCCCCCCCCCCCCCCCCCCCCCCCTCCCCCCCTCTCTAGGGACCACCTCAAAACTGAATAAATACACTGGGGAAAAAAAAGAAGTGGCAGCTGTGGTTACCAGAACTTTAATACCAAAAATACAGCAGTAACATTTAAATTTTTACAACCTGAAGTTCAATTTTACATCAATATTTTCCAATAATCTGTTTTGTACCTTTATAATACACTGATAACCACAAAACACAGGTGGTAAGAAAAAAGCCACATAATGAATCAAAGTTCATCACAAGTAACTTTTCCAAACATGACACTAAAATAATTCAATAAACATGAATTTAACAACATGATATAACAAAAGAACCCTAATGCACATAATAGATAAGAAACTAAGAAGAAACCCTTATTTCAGCGAAAAACCATCAAATGTGAGCCTTTGTTTTATTTCTGGGATTAAAAAAAATAAGGTTTTTCACTTTCAGTTATAAGAAGACTTGTTTTTATCAAGTTTTTACCATTGCATTTTTGCAGTTACCATTAAAATTACAATAATTTTTACAGTGTTTATTATTTCTTGATTGGAGCACCAGTAACCCCAGCAACCCGGGACGGGTAGATTAGCTCATTAAAGGGACCATGATGGGGAGGGAGAGGGAGAAACCCCCCCCCCCCTCATTGTGTGACTGTGTTTTCTCTGCCTTACCCTCCCTTACAGGTGGAATTTACACACAAAGGCCTTCGGGCTTCTATCTGCTCATCTGAGTGGACGCAGCAGTTTTGAAAAGCTCTAAAAGGATTAAATTGAGGACTGTCGAACCACAGAGCTGCTGTGGTGACAAACCCTTCCCACATCTCCCTGATCACTCTTCTTCATACTCATACAAGAAGAGTAAAAAAAAAAAAAACTTTTACAAGAACACAAAAATATGCAAGCCTGTTTCCACCAAAGAAAATTATGAGATTACAGTAATTTTAAATGAATTTATATATAAAAAAAAAAAAAAAAGGGGGGGATACCTAATAGGTGTTATTAAAAAATAAGAAATAATCCAATTGTGTTATTTATAAAGTTGGAATTTTGAGATTTAAAGTCACACTGCAAGATACAAAATTTGATTTTTTTTTACACTATTTAAATTTTCTTTTAATGATGACTTTATATTCTCAGTATCGTCTGCAAAACTTATCAGAACTAACTAGACTTTTCTGAATACATTTTACAATTACTTTTAACTAATTACTTTTTAGTGTGGGGGGGTTTTCACTTTACTTTTTACTTTGGGTATAGAAGCTATATTAGGTTGAACAAAATACAAGAAAGTGAATAGCAGTATATCAAGACGAAGTATCCACTATTTTGCTTCATTTTGGGGGTGTGAACATTAGCCGAAAAAAGTAAAAAAAATTAAAACCACATGTTTATAATTGAAAAACCAACACATGTTTAGGGTGGGGCGGGTGTGGGGAAATTGAAAATAATAGCTTATGATGCCACTTGCTTCGATATTCTATCATATAATAATGATATTTATAATTAAAGTGTCTAAATTCTTTTACTTTTTGGTCCCTTGTACATGCAAACAACTAAAAGGGATTTCAAACACAGCAGGAACATGCATTGTGTGTGTTTGCATGTGTGTCTGTGATTATATCTGTCTGTCTGTGTATATTAAAGAAGTTTATCTCCCTCTCATCTTTGGGCCTGTGTTGTATCAGTGTTGTTTGACCCATTTCTGGTCTTCTATATACACTCTGAGAGAGGGAAACGCTGCTGACACAACAGGATGTGTTAGTAAAAAGGAACGGGGGGAAAGAAGGGCCACTGGATCATCTTTCCACACAGCCCAGAATACAGTAACCATGCAGATCTGGGATTTGCTTCTTTACCTAAGAGTTGGGCAGGGGAGGCGGAGCAGTACTAAACCATATAATAGCTGATTGGTCTAAATGACTGGGGGGGGGGGGGGGGGGGTCCTTGTCTAGTTGATCTTTGATACAGAAAGTTGTAGCTGAAGGCGGGGGGGGGGTGGATGACTGAACTTTGATCCGACGTATAAGAGAAGGGGTTTTCGGGTCATGTGGAACAGATGTTAAAAATTAATTGCTTAGACACCTAGAGGAGGGGGGCAATGCAAGCACAACTTACAAAGCAAATCAGGTCAAGGGTTTTAAAAGGCTTCACCAAGACTGATATTCATTCATTCATGTTTCATTCCTAAGTAAATCAGTATTTTTAACAAATCGGTGAAGTTAATTATTCAGTGACTCACTCACAAAGGCAGTCATTTGTTTTGTTCCTAAACTAATCAACATTTTGTACAAATCACTTCAATGAATGATTCAGTCAATCAGTTACAGTACTTGACCTCACCTACTGGTATAACCTATTTGGATGCTTTGGATAATAGCATCTGCTAAATAAACTAAATGTAATTGAATGTAAATAAACCCACAAAAAATATATGGACCTAACATGCTGACAGAGTCACTAAACGTTCCCCACAAGTAAGTACAATCTAGGTGCGGAATTAGTGTGTGTATATTAGAAACTTTTTATTTTTTACTAATGTAAAAATTCACTATGGGGGTTTAGATATACATTCAGATTTGCTTTCTCTCACGTCATCCTCATCTATACAGCATACTGGATTAACGGGTTACCTTGCCACCCCAAAATGAACAATTTGTCATTAATCACTTTAACCCCATGTTGTTCCAAACCCGTAAAAAGCTTTGTAAAAGGGGGAAAATTTTTTCTTCGGAACACAATTTAAGATATTTTGGATGAAAACCGGAAGGCTTGTGACTATCAAATTAACTGCCTAGTAAATTACACTGTCAAGGCCCAGAAAAGTATGAAAGACATCGTCAAAATAGTCCATCTGCCATCAGTGGTTCAATCTGAATTTTATGAAGCGACGAGAATACCTTTTGTACGCAAAGAAAACAAAAATAATGACTTTATTCAACAATTCGTCTCCTCCGCTTCGCCGTAGCGCCATTTTGGAGAGTATCCACTGAACATAAACTGCGTATACTGTTCTACTGTGTCAGCTGCACCACACGGACACGTTTTCTACGTTTATTTACGCTTTGATTTGAACAAAAACAGTGTATCCGTGTGGTGCGGCTGACACAGAACAGCATACGCAGTTTACGTTCAGTGGATCAGTCACAAGCCTCCCGGTTTTCATCCAAAATATCTTAAATTGTGTTCCAAAGACGAACAAAGCTTTTACAGGTTTGGAACGACATGGGGGTAAGTGATTAATGACAAAATTTTCATTTTGGGGTGGAGTAACTCTTTAACTTTCCTTTTCTTTCGGAGATACCTCTTTTTACCCTGAGCCACTCTTCCTTTTAGAACAGTAAGAAGAAATGGGTTCACACGTGGTATGACGTGGTTGTGTAACAAAACTCTGCAACATTATGAAAAGCACCTAGCAGATGGCGGGAACAAGATAGAGAGAGAGTTTTGTGAATGTCGCCTGAGGAGCCGGCACATAAGTTCCCAGTCTTATCCAATCTCTTCAAACCCTCCCCAGTGGCCTTAAGCAATGACATTGGTAATTGTAATTGCTTTAGTGCAACATTGTCAGCATACTATAGAGAACAGTCATAACTCACAGAGCTCCTTGCGGAGGGTGACTGTCATTGTTTTTGTAACCAGAAGTGTTGGGTTGGAAAACAGTGGAAGATACATTAGTGTAGATTCATCTTTGTGTCATAATCGTTTGGGATCCTTCTGGAAGAAATTGTAGTTTTGGAGTTCTTGCAAAACTGACAATTGATTTGAGATAGAGAAAGACAGCAGAATGTGTACCATCAAAATAAAAACTGTGAAAACTGAAAATTTCAGTTGGGAGGTTATTGTGGAACAGAAATAACAGACCGTGAAGCAAGACACCCACGCACTCACACACAATCACACACCACACACACACCACACACACACCCACACACCCACACACACACACAGCACACACACACAAACACAGCACACACATACTGTAAATGTACATGTGTACAAAATTTTTTTTATTAAAGGATTTGAAATAACCAAGACTCATCCAGTTTCTGCAGTTCTCCAGCTGTGATGCTTGGAGAGTCTTTGGCCACTCAAACTATCCTCCTTGCTTTGCATTGAGAGAGTATTGACACACGTCCTCTTCCAGACAGATTTGTAACATATCCTGTTGATTGGAACTTCTTAATTATTTCCCTGATGATAGAAATGGGAATTTCCAATGCTTTAGCTGTTTTCTAACAGCTACTTTCTCATTTGTGGGGCTCAACAATATTTTTCTGCATTTCAAAACTATATTCTTTGGTTTTACTCGTGATGGATGATTAAGGGAATTTGGCCTTTGTGTTGCCTTATATTTATAGTCCCTTGACAGAAAACTGGACATTTTCATGTTTGCAGTCACCCTGGTGTGCTAAAATAAATGGTAATATGAATGGGAATATACTTCAGAGATATTTTACTCATAAGAATGTCTATGGTTGCCAATAACTGTCACCAACATGCATTAGAGAAAAACATTTATTTCATAATGTGATTCACCCCCCCTCACACACACACTTGTTCTTGTTTCAATATTAATCGATATATATATGTTTCAATATATATAACGATTCAATATTTGTGATTTAAAAAAAAAGATAAAAAAAATAAACAATACAGATTTATTTTCATAGGCTTCTTTGTACATATTTACCAAGGGTGTCAATAAATCTGACCTGTAAAGTAGGACTGTAATTATGTGTTTTTCAGCTTTTTCATCCACCCTATGGCTTCATGCTTCATGCTTCTATCTGACTGGCTTCATATGTGCCATAACCATGAATTTCTGCCACATCAGTTGACTCTAATGTGCATATATGTGCATATGTATTTCCAGTTGCCCCAAATAAAATATAATTACATTTGTGAAATATGTACAGTGTGATCCTTAGCAATTATATAATTTCTCTGACAGACATCCAAGTCAAATCACTTTCTTAAGATCAAATTTATTTACTGGAAATAATATAGCATGTGGATGAACTCACTCATTGCATTGCTATATTTGCTCCCAAAAGCTTTTGGACTATACTTTGATGAATACATTTTACTAAATAATTTGTTTCTCAATTCATACTGTACACTCATTACTACAAAAGGTTTCTGTTTGAAAATTGAAAACGCTCATTATTTAAAATTCTTTAAAAAAAATGCGTAAGAGCAAATAAGATTTTCTTGTTGAAGTGGAAGATAAAGCCAAGCGGCTAATTTAATTATGACCTTTGACCCTGAAGAAGAAGCCAGGGGAAGCCCTTAAGTTAAATCTTTAATGAGGCGCAGTAGACAATAGTAAATAGGTCATAGAATTAAATGAAGCCTGCTTGTAATTTATTCAGTTAGTTTACAAAGGTTTTTGTCAGAGGCTTGATTGATTTATGTTAATTTGAGTGTAACTCAAATGTGCAGCGACATTGAGAACTGCATCATGTCTGCAGTTTCCAACATAGCTCAATTTGTTTGTCTGATTAAACAGTTAGTAGAGCTGTCTATCCATCATGAAAGGCTTCTGCTTATATAAAATCTTTTTTGAAATTTGATAGATTACATTGAATATTATATCTGATTATGTTACATTCATTTTTTTAAAAATCAGATCCAACATCTGATTAACTTGTTTAAGTTGTGCATACTTGTCAGCTGAACATGTTTCTCTACTCTTAAAACAGCCATAAAAAATGCTGCTTATGACATTTGCTGCATATTCATGTTTCAAAACAAGCTGCACTAATAAAAGAGATGAATGTTCATTGATTGATTTGACATCAAGGCAAGAGGATTGAGGTAAAGACTCTTTGAAAGTCTGCACCACTTATCCAAGTAATTGTTGTTAATTAGATGACCTTTCACCTTTGCTAATCACCCCCCAGCAATGCTTATTTTCAGATAGTAAAAAGCCTATTATCAACACTCACTGCAGCCTTTAAATGTTGTTAATTAAAATGCATCCATTAAATGTTTCTAAACACATGGTAGTAAATCTAAACACACGAAAGCAGCTTGCTATGTTGGCAAAAGGTAAGAAATGATTGGGCTAATATCGATGTAGTATCTGCAAAGCATGTCAGTACAGAGCTGAGGTTTCCATACAGACTTTTACACCACTTTCGTATGCTTCCGTACTTGCTCCTTTGACCCCATCTTAGTGAAAGGTCTCCCTCAGCTCAGAGAAGATCATGGACTGTTTGGTAATAAGACTACTGTAATTGTTCTTCCATCCACCTCAATTATAGCACATCTCGAGCTTGCCAAATTTTTTCTGAGAGGGCTGTGACATGGTCATTTGTTGGAGTGGTACCAGGGGAAATTCAATTAGTTATGCTGTGACTCTCCCATAACAAAATACTTTGTTTTCGTTAGTGGACACCAGGGTGTCTATACAGTAGGTTAAAGTCAACTCTAATTATTACAGAAGCTAAATAATCACGCGTCAAGGGAATACAGCCGATCTGAATTGCCAGTTTTATGCTATGCTTTCTTTGTACAATATATGCATTTAAAGCCAGAAGTTATGTTTTGGTAACTTTAATTACATCAGGTCTTTATGATCAGTGTTATTATTGTTATGTACTACACTGAAGAAAAAATGGTGTAGAAACCAATTTCCCGTAGAAATGTTACAATTAATTGTAAAGAAGAAATGTCAACACACTGAATTAAACATGACATTTTGTAGTAGAAAGGATTTTCTTGTAAAACATACTCCAATATTTGTTCTATTATTTAATAATTCCTTTGGCTAATACTTCTCTTGATTCAGCTTTACTAATATGTTCATTGTTGATGTGGATTAAACTGGTGGAAGCTGTAATGATTGGATGTGACAGGTGTAAATCTTGCTCCAGGTTTTTCACTTCATTGATGTTATTTTGATCCTTGAGCTTTAAGGCAGAGAGGTTGATTAGCATGCTGAAAACAGCACTACGGGTTTAAGAAGCTAAGTTCCTAGATCTCTCCAACTCTAGATGTTCTTGGAGTAGATCTGTGGGAGTCAGCGAACAAAAGTTTGAAATAGTTTTTAAAAGTTATTTACTGGGTTGTTTTAATCAACTTGTGAATCAGGCATAAGATTTATTTCATTAAAGCATGCAAGTTGAGTCATGGTTTACGTCATTGCCCAAAGTTGTTTCCTGTCACTGTGCATTTAACTACCATCACAAGTGTTGCCACTTGTTGTAATGAGCATGTTTGCTAATTAAAAACAGGCTAATGGTTAATACTTGCATTTAACATTTAAACGCTTATTTTGTGTGAAGTGAAGGGAATACCATTGTCACAGTACAGTGGGGGCTTAGATATTGATTCATTTAACAATGTTCACTTAATCTCATTAATTTAAATAAATGTGGGGCATATCTATAAATAAACATTTCAGTTGTAAACAACTGTTAAAGAAACATTATTACTTTAATCTATGAGTTACCCTTTTGAAAAAGTATTTTGCTACTACTTGTATTGTTATAGCTTGTACTTATATTGAAACTATTTTTATTTTATTTTACTTAAAGTATATTACTGTTTAAAAGTTGAGACAGTAAGATTTTTTAAGAAGATCTTGTAAGAAGATTTTAGAAGAACATTCATAATGTTACGTCATGTTGATGTAAAAAAAATGCTTTTGAACTTTCTTTCAATCAAAGAATCTTTCAAAAGCATTAAAAAACTTACCAACCCCAAACTTTTAAATGGTAGTGCATGCTTATTTACTATTTTATATTTTACACAAAATACTACCAATAACACTCAAAAACAACATAATTTATAACTGATTTGCAAGAATACATATGAATTGTCCCATTTAAGTAAATATTATAATTTTCTATAAGTTATGGTTTAATATATCAAAAAAGACAAAGATAAAAGATAAAATGCTGCATCTGCCAATCATGTGAATCATTTTTCGAACCACTTCATTTAAGTGAATCATCTGAAAGAATTGATTAATTAAGATTATCCAGTTCTTTAACAAAACCTTATATTATTTAGGTGAGCATGTTTAATTGTCTCACATTGCTTGACTGTAAATCTGTATGTATGATACACTGTGATAAAAGACAGGAATGTAGAGTTTTGTCATGTAACAGCGGTTTTTGCCCTTTTTTATCACTCTCTGCTGCAACTGTAGATCTGAGCCAGAGCTGTTCCAGCTTTTCTATCTCCAGATTTTGGCCACATGTAAACAACACCACCCAGCATGCCCTTCCTGGTCAGAGAAAAATGCTTCTACTTGGCGCTACTGTTGTCTTGCAGCTCTCCCATCACAAGTTAGGGAAGCCAAGCTTTCTGAGCTCAGCAACATATGGTCACCTCCTTGAGAGAGCTATAAAACAGGCTATTTAAATCTAACCTAATTACAGTCTAGACAAGTTTCTTTAGTACACCCAGAAAGCTGTGGACATTCATCTGCATTCACACATTTAGTCACTAGCATTCTTTAGGTTAGTTTAATCCAGACCACCAAGCAGTGAAAAGATGCTTACTCACTGGGAAACTCGTCAAGCCAGTAAGAATCAGCTGCTTATACTGTACATTAAAGAGAACAGGATTGTCAGGAATCCGGTCCATGAACTTCCGTCTGCTTGCCACCAGAGGTCACCCTTTCCATTTTCAATGACTCTCGCACTACACACTGTTGCACTTCACCCGGACTACAGTTCCCATCATCCATTGCACTGATTACACAAACACACAGTTGATTGCACACAGCTGTCATCTATAAATCTTCCTAAAACATCACTATGAGACTTCCTATCGCGAGTATTGTATAGCGGTTATCCATCTATAGGATAGCTACTCTACGGGCTGTTCCCCCCTTTTTCCCCCCCTCTCTAGTTTGTCCATAGCCTTATCTTAGTCTTGCCTTGTCTGTTTTCTCGTGTCCTGATCTTTGCCCGTTTTCCTGGATTTATCCCTCTAGTCTCGCCCCTGTTGGATTACGTTCGCCGTCGACTGACCCTAGCTCGCAATAGGGACTATTTTGTTTTGCCCACCATATACTGTTTGCCATTGTTCGGACCCTGCGTTACGACAAGGCTCTAATAAAAAGCTGGCAGATGGATCCACATGTCTCAAGTTCGTAGCCGGGACAGAATATCGGACATCAAGGACAGCAGCTGTTCTGAGGAACATTGGCCAGGTATGGACACTGCAAAAATATTATTAGCCCTTAAACAAGGCCCGCGATCATTGGAGAACTATGTTCGAGAGTTTTTAGCCATCGCTCACTATTCCGATTTACCAGACTGTTTATTGATAGTTTTTCTGCGATGGCATAAATCAACCTCTTAGGTCTAAGCTTAGACGTGAGGGTCCACGTTCATCACTCGCTCAGTTTATAGATTATGCTTTGTTGGCTGTCGGGTTTTTGTTTACTGTGGGTGTCGCGGAGGAGGAATGCGACACTGTGTCTGTGACTGAAATGGCGGCCGCACCTGAGCGCACTCACATAATGGCGGCGACAGCGGAGCCTGATCGCAAAATGGCGAACACAACAGCGACCCGTTATGTCACAGCTGATATTCATGAGTCTGGTCAAGTCACGGCTGATATTCATGAGTCTAGTAAAGTCACAACTGATCTTCATGAATCAAGTCTAGTCACAGTTGATCGTCATGAGTCAAGTCTAGTCACAGTTGATCGTCATGAGTGAAGTCACAGTTGATCGTCATGAGTCAAGTAAAGTCACAGGTGATCGTCATGAGTGAAGTCACAGTTGATCTTCATGAGCCAAGTCAAGTCACAGCTGATCTTCATGAGTCAAGTCACAGGTGATCTTCATGAGTCAAGTCCCCGTTGATCTCATGAGCAGTCACAGGTTGATGCTTCCCTGCGTCAAGTCACCGTTGATCGTCATGAGTCAAGTCACAACTGATCTTCCTGAGTCTAGTCACTGTTGATCGTCATGAGTCAAGTCAAGTCACGGTTGATCTTCATGAGTCAAGTCAAGTCACAGTTGATCGTCATGAGTCAAGTCAAGTCACAATTGATCTTCATGAGTCAAGTCAAGTCACCGTTTCCACTCCTGAGTCAAGTCAAGTCACCGTTTCCACTCCTGAGTCAAGTCAAGTCACCGTTTCCATTCCTGAGTCAAGTCTCAGCTGATCGTGCCAGGCTCGACACGTCCAGTGTTCATACAGATAACGTCGCATCCAGCTGATCATCCAGAGTATGTAACGTCTGTCTGGTACACCCAGATTTCATTAACCCTTCTGTTCATGAACTCATTCCCTTGTCTGCAGCACTTCCCATATGGGGGTTGCTTTATGGTGTATCTGGGCCGCGTACCCCACCGCCGATTTGCTAGAGGCAGCGACACCGCCTACAACATCTCCAGAGGTGGCGGCTCACACTGCAGAACCTCCCGAGGTAGCGGTGTCCGCTGCTGTGCTCCCAGAGGCCATGGTATCCGCTGCAGTCTCTTCAGAGGTGGCGGCGCAGGCTGCAGAACCTTCCGAGATGGCGACACTTGTCTCAGTTTCTTGCGTGGTGGTGGCGCCCAGCAACGTACTTTTTGCCTGTCCTGTTCCGGCCAAGGAGGCCGCCTATGAACTCTCTGCCTGTTCTGTTCCAGCCAAGGAGGCCATCTATGAACTCTCTGATTGTCCTGTTCCGGCCAAGGAGGCCGCCTATGAATTCTCTTGCCTGTCCTGTTCGGCCAAGGAGGCCGCCTATGAACTCTCTGATTGTCCTGTTCCGGCCAAGGAGGCCGCCTACGAACTCTCTGTCTGTCCTGTCACGGCTAGGAGCGTCTGTGAACTCTGTCCCGTCGGTCAAGGATTGAGGCCGTCGGTTGAACTCTTGTCTGTCCTGTCATGGATAAGGAGGAGTCTGTAAATCCTCATCCTGCCGTCACGCTATACGAGGCCGGTTACGAACTCCCTGCTTGTCCTGTCACGGCTATGGAGGCCGTCTGTGAAACTCTCGCCCTCTGTCACAGCTATGGAGGCCGTCTGTGCCATCCCGTCATGCCCTGTCACGGATGGAGGCCGGTTATGACCCTCTGACCTTCCTGTCACGGTGAGGAGGCCGTAGGGGAATCTCATACCTGTCCTGTTCACGGTCTGGAGGAGTTTGTGAATGCTTTCCTTGCTTTGTTTCGGCCCAGGAGGTCGTTTGTGAACTGTTGTCCTGTCACGGACCAGCAGGGGAGGCTGCCTCTGAACTCCCAGCCTTATCTGTCAACCTCAATGTTCTGTCTGTGTTGTCTGTCTCTGCTCTCTCGTTGTTACAGTCTCCGCCATGGGCTCCTGGTCGGTGTGGTTCACCGGGGGGCTTCCCTGTTACTTCTGCTCCGCCGTGGTGGTCCTCTTCCCCGCCGTGGTGGTCTACTGTCTGGCCGTGGTGGTTCTCTGCTCCGCCGTGGTGGTCTGCTGTCTGGCTCTGGTGGTCTTCTGCTCCTCCGTGGTGGTCTTCTGCTCTGCCGTGTTGGTCTTCTGCTCTGCCATGGTGGTCTGCTGTCTGGCTCTGGGGGTCATCTGCTTCAATGTACTGCCGGTCACCCTGGATCTCTGTCCGCGGCTGGTTCTGCCTCAGTTCCCGGTTTCTCCACTTTCAGGTGGACCTGGCCCTCAATCCCTCCCCCTGTTCCGCCTCCACTCCACCGCCCTCCGGAATCATAAAGTGTTTTGGAGCGTCTGGAAGCCACTCCTTGGGGGGTGGCTCTGTCACGAATCCGGTCCATGAACTTCCGTCTGCTTGCTACCAGAGGTCACCCTTTAACTACTATGGACTCTTGCACCACACCACTGTTGCACTGCAAAAAAGGCTTTTCTAGCTTAGATCTTTTGTCTTGTTTCCAGCCAAAATATCAAAAAATTCTTAAATAAAGAAGGATTTTCTAGACAAGTAAAAGTTATCTTGTTTTTAGAAAAAAAAAAACAAGTCAAAATGAAGTGAGTTTTTGCTTGAAACAAGCTAAATAATCTGCCAATGGGGTAAGAAAAATAAGTAGGTTCTAACAGAAAACAAGATTATTTTTCTTACCCCATTGGTAGATTATTTAGCTTGTTTCAAGCAAAAACTCACTTGAATTCGACTTGTTTTTTCTGAAAACAAGACAATAATTTTTACTTGTCTAGAAAATCCTTCTTGATTTAATAATTTTTAGATATTTTGGCTGGAAACAAGACAAAAGATCAAAGATAGAAAAGCATTTTTTGCAGTGCACCCCCGGATACAGTTCCACTCATCCATTGCACTGATACCCACACACGTGATTGCACACAGAAATGATTGACACACCGCTGTCATCCATCACATCTTACCTATATAACATCACTCTTGTCCCTTCCCTTTGCCGAGTAGTGTATAGCGTTTATCACTCTCATAGCGATTAGCTACTCTACGGGAGCTTGGTCTAGTTTGTCCCTGCCTTATCTTATCTTGCCTTGCTTGTTTTCTCGGTTTCTGATCTTTTCCTGTTTTCCTGGATTTATCCCTCTATTCTCGCCCCTGTGATTCTGTCTGCCGACCGTCGACCTACGCTAGCCCTAGGACTAATCTTGTGTCTTGCCCACCATATACCTGTTTGCCATTGATCGACCTGCCTGTTACGACCACGTCTCTTAAATAAAGCTTGCAGATGGATCCACACGTCGTCAGCCCCGTTACAATGATGTTGGTTTATAGTAAAGGGCTGAGGAATTTAAAAAGACTTCAAAGGTGCAAAGCACCAACCAAATTGGCCGATCTCTCAACCAATGGCATAAGTCTGTATAGTTTAAGTCTGTTTTTTTGGCAGACTGGGGAAGATTGTTTTGAAAACGTCTTTGAAAATGTTCACATATTAAAAATTATTTATTTTTATTATTATTATATATATATATATTATACACACACACACGTATGTTAACACGTTAATTCTAATTATGAAAATATGACGCGCATTAAAAAAGTTACGAAGTTAACGCACTGGCCCCGCCCCTGTACATCATCTTACATTTCATATATAGTTGACTGTTGACAAATATGATGCAGAGCAACAACTCCATCAATGCATATGCCCTAAAAATTCAAGATATTTGAGCAAAAATATGCCCCTGTATGAGTTTTGGTCTCATATTTATATCACATAAGCGATATCACACGAGCAGCAAGAGCAATATCACACGAGTGCTGATTTTGTCACGAAGAACACGAGTGCAAATGTGAATTTATACAACAGTTCAGTAAATAAGAAGTTAATGTGCAAAATTTATACACAATATTGTGCATTTTGTTCAATTTTGCCAATGAAAATATTACCTCTAAAGCCACAGCAGAACTGTTGCGCATCTCTGAGCAACACAGCGATGTTTAGTTTCTGAATGAATCCGCGTTTTGAACGAATCGTGTGAACCAATGATTCAGTAGCCCATTCATAGCTACTATCTGCTGGTAGTTTTAGTTTCTTCTTTAGAGTATCATTTCATTTATTAAAAAAAACAAACAAACAAAAACCATTAAATGAGAGAGTTCATCATAAATAAAAAATGGTCATAATTTTCCCCTCAAGTTGTTCAAACCTGAATGGCTTACTTACTTTTGCACAGCATAAAAGAAGGTATTTTGAATACTGAGATGTTTCTCGAATTACCTTCTTTTATGTTCCATACTGTATGTTAGGCAGGGCCGGAATGGGAGTCATTTTCAACCCTGGAGTTTCATGCCTTAGAGCGGCCCACTTTAGTTCACAACTGACTATAGCTATTACAATAATGCAATTAAAACGTCAGTATATAAGTCTGCAATAGCACACTATTCTCTACAGACTTGTAATTCATTATATTTTTCTACAGCTTTGTTTTTTTTTTATTATTATTTTACTGGCCTTTTCAGCGCCGCCTTTGCGCTTTCTATTATACATTTTTTAATCTATTATTTTTTGCTCTCATATCTCCAACAAAATATTTGTAGGCCTACTGTAGTAATTTAGGAGGTGAAAATACTGTGAAATTACATACATACAAATGGCAAGAAATTTGAAAGCATAACAACTGAACGCCTATGAAACGTCTATGCACTTAAATTTTTTTAACTAAAATGGCTATTATTGCAACCATATAGCCTATGAATGAATGAAAATGCATATTTTTCAATTAAAGAAAACCTTGTGGGGAGTTGTCGGCTGCTTTTCTGGTGCGTGGATTCTACTTCATAAAATGAAGTCCAAGATGCAATAGAAGTAACATTTTTTAAAACATATTTTCTCTCTATTTAAACAGCCTAACACAATAGGGAAAGGAAGTCTCCCTCAGGTAGCTTACAATGTTTTCCTGCCTTGCTAATTTTGGGCTCATGATCAATAAATTGCATTTGCTCAAACTGATTTGCCAAAATCAAATGCGGATGAAGCGCGAGTCTCTCGCCATGAAACAGGAGTAGCCACAGAGGATGCCACTGGTCTTCAAGCCTTCATAAAATGATAAGTCACAAATAAAACAATTATTTGTGCAAAAAGAATGGTTACTTATCAGCTGAGATTTTGTTATTCATATGGTCTGGTGGTCATATGGCGTGTGCCTGCGAATAAGGGATAAACTGTGTTATAGCTTTCATACGGGACGCTTCTTTGATGCCTTAAATATGGGCATCCATATTTCAACCCCATAGCAGTGGCATGACAGTACCGGCCCTCGCAGCCAAAAAACAGACAGGCCCACCGGGAATTTTCCCAGTGCTCCCAATTTGCCAATCCGGGCCTGATAGGTTTAAATTATCTTTGGGGGTATTAATTAGATTAATCATTGGAGCACCCTGTAATTATGTATTTAAAGGGGTCCTATTATGCTTCTTTACAAAGTCTTGATTTTGTTTTGGGGTGTACTAGAACAGGCTCTCATACAGGTTGTTCGAAAAACACATAATTTTTCACATATTTTACATTATTACAACCCCTCTCTCCCCAGTCTGGCATGAACGGCTCGAATAGTTCCTGTATCAAATGAAGGCCCACCTTCTGAAATATGAAATGTGCTGTGATTGGTTAGCTGGGCCAGTGTGTGTTGTGATTTCAGCACTCAGAAATGTCTTGCCCTTACCATAGCCGCCTGCGAGCTTAAGTGTAAATATTGCGTCAAAATCAAATCATTTTGAGAGCAATTTAAACCCGGATGATTGTAACCACACTAAGTTCGTCTTCCTTGGGAAAGCTAGCGTGTCTCCGAAATAGTGATAACACTCGGTGCCTTCTCTAGTGCAGCTCAACCAGGTCTCATCCGATTCGTTGGTATTTGTGATATCACAAATCCGGAAATATGCGTTGAGTCCAAACGGAGTCGTTCGTGTAGTTTTGAAAAGGATTTATGTTAACTAAAATAATCTCCTTAAAGTGGACCCCCCCTTTGAACTTGGAAATTTGAAGATAAGTTTTATGCTCTAACAGCAACATTACAGACGAACTAAAGTTGAAAAGTGAAAAAGCATAATAGAACCCCTTTAAACATTTTTAATTAATAAATAATAATATAATTATATCAAACTAACTAACTTACTAAGTAACTAATATATTGTATAATATATTATATAATATTATATATATATATATACAGTATATAGGCCTATATATATATACAGTATATATATATTTAAGGTTAGCTAGTTCGTTAGTTATTGTTTAGTGCCTAGTGTACCGTAGCCTATACATCTATTAGTCTATCAATCGAAAATATATTTTTACTGTGACATGAGCAAATGTCAGCTTTTATGGTTGCCTTTTCTCTGTTGCCTATATATTTAAGTAACATTGGTATGCATACCTTTATGTGTCTGTTAAAAGGATCATTACATGGCCATTGGACCTTCAACTTAAATGGTGAAAAAGGTACAGCAGTTTGGTCTGTATTTTTTTTTGTGGCTGGTCACATCGTTTTAACCTCTCCGCCAGGGATTGTCGCATTATGAGCGCACACACAACACACAACACCACACACAAACACACACACACACACACACACACACACACCACAAGCCCTGTCTGTCGTCTGTCTGTCTGCGAACATTATTTCACTATTAATAATAGTTAAGATACGTATATATAATATTAATATATCACTATTTATACTTGTCAGTATTAAAGCTGATAAGGTTCATAATGTATGTCCTATCCCACTTTTGACTTTTCAGACTTTTGGTTCTACACCCCTCCAAAACACTATTGTGCTATATGGGGCTGTACCTAAATACATAAAAGGAAATTTGAAGCATAGTGAGGATTCAGTATACTAAAGAAAAAACAAATCTGCCATCAATCTCTTTCATCCTATGAAGTTGAAAGCATTCAAGATCAAACATTTTCCCAGACCATGCTTTTCAGACATGTTGCATACTCATAAAGTAAATCTCCTCATAAAACATGAATATGCCATCCCGCTTCGTATGACTGTGGTATTTTGAAGAGAAACAAGCCATAGGGTGGGAGCTCATGCTAACATCTTGTTTCTTTTTGAGTAAACCTGAGGTAACCCTGCTGGAATATTTCATTTCAGGTAAATCTGCAGCAAGCTCATGCAGTTTCTGTATTCTTCACAAGGTATGTCAGTCTTATTATAAAGGGTCTTCAGATGAATGCATACAAACAGTACACATGAACTTCATTTTATTAAAGGGGTCATATGATGTTGCTAAAAAGAACATTATTTTGTGTATTTGGTGTAATGAAATGTGTTTATGCGGTTTAAGGTTAAAAAAAACACATTATTTTCCACATACTGTACATTATTGTTTCTCCTTTTTGCCCCGCCTTTCTGAAACGCGTCGATTTTTACAAAGCTCATCGGTTTGAAAAGCGAGGTGTGCTCTGATTGGCCAGCTATCCAGTGTGTTGTGATTGGCCGAATACTTCAAGCATGTGACCGAAATGTTACGCCCCTACCATACTGTGATGCCCTGTCAGGCCGGAGCGATGATTCAAAAACATGAAAACCCATTATAAATGAGGCATTCGTTGCATCCAGTGAGGACATGATTATAATGACTTATACTGTCTTTTTCATCGCGCTGCGTAAACATAAAACCATGTCTGCTTTTGTGATCTGAGAAATTACAAACAACAAGCGCTACTCTACACTGCCCAAAACTTGTGTTTGAATCATCAGTGGCAAATTCTTTAAATATAAAAAATGTACTTACAGTCTGTGAGTATTAACAGCATTGTAGTCTACTCTACCAGGATCAGTACACAGTCCTCCATAAAATATGCTGCACACATCTGAATATTTGGGTGTTCTGGAACAATGTTGTAAATACAACCTAACCACTAACCTAACAAACGTAACCACTGATTTCTAGTCATGTCCTCTTTTGGAAGGCCAAACAAAGTAGTTTCGCTTTCACAACGATACACAGTGTCACACACGGCGGCCTAGAGTGAGCGGCGGCCTAGAGTGAGCAGAGGCAGCGGGGTCGGCTTTTTGGGAAAAAAGAACGCGCGTGTCGGCGGATTGAACATTGAAGGAGGTCGGCGGGCTTGCAGCAACCACATGTGACGACCCGGGCTGGACTCCGCTTCGTCCACGGTGAAAGCCGATCCGGCGATCACAGCGCAAAGTTGATGTATTTCCTAAGCGACCAGCACGGATCAGCTCCAGCATGAAGAGCGCATATTTTGCCTCTTGTTTGGACTATTTTGGAAGGCCAAACAAGTAGTTTCACTTTCACAACGAATCACACAGTGCCTTCACGACATGGCGGTGGCGGCAACAATACAACAGCGAGAATAAAAGTTACGCCTTCTTTCTTTGCGTGAACATTTGGGCGGCGTTATGCAAATCTTCCCACATCGTGACGTAGACATGTGGGGGCGTGTTAGAATGAGCCGTTTTAGGTAGGCGTGGCTGACTCTTAACTTTTATAAAGAATATCTCTTTGGATTTGAGACTTTAGTCTTTGCAACTTTACAGATCTTCTTTATGCACCAAGAGCTTGTAACACTCCGAAGAGAAAGAAAAAAATGAAACGCATCATATGACCCCTTTAATTATTATGGACCCATGTAAAGTCAAAGTTTTAGGACATGGCATGATAGACTCAGAAATAGTGATGGGAAATAAATTAATCATTCCAATTCATTAATGGTTCATTTAAAAAAATCATCTAATAAGTGTAAGGAATATTTTAAATAAAGAAATTGTTTTAATTCATTTAAATTAATTTCGTTGCCAAATGATGAAATAATGTCATAAAAAAATTATTACAAATTAGTTGTATGATATATGTTTGATTGACTAAACCAAACCGTGTTCATTTTTTCGGAAATCAGACTGCACCAGTTGTGCTGAAATATTTTGATTCACTGAAAATAACCAATTCATAAGTAAATTAGAGTCTACAGTGGTTGTGATCAATGTCTTTGATTCTCTAAAGAAGAAATGGCTCATTAGAGTCATTGGTACAGAGAGTTGGGTAACGTTTTAGATTACAACCCACAATGTACTGCGTAAGTAAACAGAATTTACAGCGTAACTTTTTTGTAATTACAGTGTCCCTATTCAGTACCTCCGTGTAAGAATAAGGGAACAATATGCAAAGTTTGGGAAATAAAGGAGTAATAATCTGTAAAATCACAAATTATTTCTACTGTAAGTATTTTGAAACTAAGGTGTACCTATTCTAATATTACAGGGTATGTATGACCTCTTATTTTTGCAAGTGATTAAACAAAAACATACACTTTGTGTACTTTGTGGCGCTCATGACAGGAATATGTGTAGAAAATACAAGAAAACTGATCGACACGAAGAGGAGAGAGATTTTTGAAACTGACTGGAATGTGTTCTTTTAAAACTGGAGGGTTTTGTCTGAGTATGTTCTCACAACATTGAGCAGTGACTGATGAGCGGTAAAACCGGGAAATGAAATATGTTAGTCAAAATGGTGCTTAAGGACGTGGATCAAAACGGTAACATCAAAGACGGTAAAATCCTGTCAGTTCGCTATAATACACAGTTTAATCTTGACTTTCAGTGTTTATTACTGTGTTTATTGGCGTGATGGTTTGGCCATAATAGTTTAAATAGTCATTACTAGTTAATCAACTAGTCATTAAAACAGTGGGTGAAAAACATGAACAAAGTTAACAAAATCTATTCTTAAACAGGCTTTTCAAAAGAATTTGGTTTAACTGTATAATCTGTATAAGTATGGAGTTGCTTTGCTTTTTTTCTGAACTGGTGTAATACATTTTAATCTTTTATTAGGCTATATGTTGCCTGTGTTGTTACTGTTGTCATATTGTGTGTGATTTTAATTTTAAAACCCACTTTGGGTTAATTTAAACCAGCAGTAGGCCTATAGTAAATTGCAAACAATACTTGAATTAAATAAAACAGTCCACCGTGTTTATTGATACATTACCTGATATATAATGTATGTATGTATGACCTAACTGTATAAACAATCGTTTCAGAGCAGTTTGTTGTAGCCACTTACCCTGTAACTACGTGGAACAAGGGGGGAACAAAGCACCACTTTAATTCACGATCCGCAAATGTTGTATTTACCCTGTAACTACATGGAACAAGGGGGGAACAAAGCACCACTTTAATTTACAGCCCGCAAATGTTGTATTTACCCTGTAACTACATGGAACAAGGGGGGAACAAAGCACCACTTTAATTTACAGCCCGCAAATGTATTTACCCTGTAACTACATGGAACAAAGGGGGGAACAAGCACCACTTTAAATTACAGCCAAATGTTATTTACTCTGTAACTACATGGAACAATGGGGGAACAAAGCAACACTTTAATTTACAGCCCACAAATGTTGTATTTACCCGTAACGACATGGAACAAGGGGGAACAAAGCACCACTTTAATTCACGATCCGCAAATGTTGTATTTACCCTGTAAATACATGGAACAAGTTGGACTTAAACACAGAACAAGTGTATATTTGCACAGTAATTACAGAGAAAAATATTGCACTAGTTTTAATTTAATAGTTCGATGGCCAAATTAAACCCTCTACATTTTTTTGCTATAAAAACACCACAGTATACATCCACTGAAATACAAATGTTGTATCATGTATTTTTTTCTGCGAACAGCTGGAAAGAGGTAAACTTGTTTTAAGCTGCATTGAACCTTGATGGTATATCATGCAAACTTATTTGGTGATAGTGGTGTTGACAAGTTGCTGGTGTGAAGTTGCTGAAATCGACGAATAAGCTTTCATAAGGTAAGTAGACACGTGAACTATAAATCATAGCAGAAACTCATTAAATCATTTCACTAGATGTCCAGTTTTGTTGTTCAGTAATCTCAATCATGTCCGTCCTTTTATAATAGAATGTGTACCCCATGGTTAAAAAATACCTATACGCCTATAATAAAATACCAATATAAAATTATAAAAAGTATATATCGTCTTTCTAAATCATTCCCAAACATAAGATTGTTGTTTAGGCCAAACATACCACATAATATTAGAATAGGTACCCCTAACTTTCAAAATACTTACAGTAGAAATTATTTGTAATTTTAAAGGTTGTTACCCCTTTATTCCCAAACTTTGCATATTATTCCCTTATACCTACATGGAGGTACTGTATAGGTACACTATAATTACAAAAAAATGTATGCTGTAACTTCAGTTTACTTGCTCGGTTCTTTGCAGGTTGCATATCTGGTTGTCACCCCCTTACTAGCCAAACGTAACACATTGTTCCCTTATACATACACATATGTACTTTATAGGTACACTATAATTACAGAAACGTACACCGTAAATTCAGTATACTTACATAGTTCTTTGCGGGTTGTAATCTAAAGCGTTACCGAGAGTTGTACTACACTGGTGGTCGTGCTGACTGTTTCTCACTTCAGTAATGGTGTTGTAGCAGCATTGTATAAGCAGGAGTATTTTTGTTTGGTGATCAGTCTGCATAAGGTGGAAAAATGCTCAGGCAAGAACCATTAATGTAACCAAGCATCATTTGGTTGTGGTATTTTTTAAATGAAATTGGCTCTGAATAACACTACCTATCTACCGTATACTCAAAAAACACTCTAAATTATTTTATTTAATTATTCATATGACTGAATAATTAAATAAAATTCTCTTCAATTAATTTTTATATTAGATTAAAAAAATCTAATATAATAATTGCATTCAAACAGGTTTACCAAAAACTCATGTTTTGCTCCTGTCTGTCAGTTATTATAGGTAGTCCTGGCCTAAATTTAGGTCATTGGTTGGATAAGAACTTAACATGTTGGTCTGCTCAAACAAACAGCAGTGTTTTAAAAGAGGAACTGAGCCACAGTGTTTACAGGCAACATGTGAGTTGTTTACTATATTTGTCTCTGCACATTAAGCTGGAATAAAAGAAAGCATTTTAATATTGAATAAATTGCACAAGGGTTATTTCCCTTCCCAGACTACATTTATATTGCATTGACTTTTTAAAGTATGAAACACATTAAGAAGGTACACAGAGTAAATGATATATGAGTCTAAGGCATTTATCCCCCATGTTTCTTACGCATATGTTAGTGATATAATCTTAAAGAACACACCAGAATAAATCTGCTTAAAGCCTTTGCTCATTTCTCCAGATGGCTCAACAACCTCGACTATGCTTAAAGCACTCACATATTAGATCAGCCAAGAGCTTTGCAAGGTTCAAATCCATTTAGTCATATATCTTATTCCCTCTGCAAATTAACACCGTCTCTTAAGATAGCGAAGATTTATGATGATGTCTTCTTGCTAAATAATTTAGCATGCTTTGAGAATAAATAATGACTACACTCTGTCAGGATGAGAAATTCATCTTAAATAATTATTTAAACATAAAAAAGTAGTTTTCATTGTACACTTTAGCCACATTTTATCATTGGTTCCAGTGTTATTTTAGTATTGTTTATATCTATTACAGTAATTTTTTAATATTCTGAAATAGAATTTATTTTCTTTTTTTTTCTTTGCATTTAACTTTATTAAAAGGTTTAGTAATTTTATTATGTACTTTCAGTATTATTATTAGTATATTATATTATTAAATCACCAAGTGACACTAATGTTCAGTTAACAGACATTTAAAATTTCGTTTACGTTTAAAATTTCTTCTGTGTATGTTACTTTTTAATAGGACTTTCTTAGAGAAAATGTAAGAATCTTGCTTTTTTGAAGTGTGTACATGCACTGCAGCAATTCAAACAAATTTAAAGATAAATCTATATTAATATATAGCTAAATATGACTGTACGTGTATCATATATTATTAAAGGAGGGCATATGATGCGATTTCACTTTGCTCCTTCTACTTTGGAGGTTACAAAGCTTTGGACAGAAAGAAGATCTGTACAGGTGCAAAGACAAAGTCTCAAATTCACAAGAGCTCTTTTTTATAAACTAAGAAGTACAGCCACGCGTACCTAAAATGCGCTTGTCTAACAAGCCCCCAAATATATACAATCAGATGTGGAGAAGATTGCATAAAACAAGCCCAAATGTGTTCCGCAAGAAGAAGGTAACTTTATTCTGTGAATGCGCTGTGGATTCGTGTGAAATGCGAAAACTACTGTTGGTTTCCACAAAGGGCAGAGCCGACATAACTCAAACCGAATCAAACAGCGCAGTACAGGATGGCTCTGGCTTGTCATGCCTGGAGCTGATCCGTGCTGGTTGCTTAGGAAATACATCAACTTCGCGCTGTGTTCGCCGGATCGGCTTTCATTGTGGACGAAGCGGAGTCCAGCCCGGGTTGTCACATGTGGTTGCTGCAAGCCCACCAACCGCTCCTTAGTCGAATCCGCCGCCTCCGCTCACTCAAGCCCTCCGGCCATTCCTCACTCTACCCCCCAGCCTCTGCTCACTCGACGAGGCCAACGTGGTTGACGCTGTGTGTTGCTTGGAGGAAAGGCACGAAAACTATGTTTTTGGCTTCCAAAAAAGATGGAACAAGACGACTAGAAATCAATGGTTAAGTTGTATTTACAACACTGTTCCAGAACAGTTCAATCCAGATATTCAGATGTGTGCAGCACAGACTGTTTCCTGATCCTGGTAGAGTTAGACTAACAATGCCGGCTGTTCGGACTCAAAGACTGCAAGTACATTTTTATATTTAAACAAGAGTTTTATATTTTATATATTTAAAATGAGTTTTTTGGGCAGTGTAGAGTAGGGCTTGTTGTTTGTCATTTCTCCGATCACAAATGCAGACATGATTTTATGTTTACATGGAGCGATGCAACGTGTAAAAAGACAGTATAAGTCATTATAATCCATAATTATGTCCCCACTGGATGCAACAAATGCCCCGTTTATAATGGGTTTTCATGTTTTTGAATCATCGCTCCGGCCTGACAGGGAAGTTGACAGAACTGTACAAAACAAAAAGACTGATTCATACGAATCCTTCCTGCGTTAAACAAACACAGCCATTTGTCTCTGAAGGCTTCAAAAGTGTACATGTGTGTCTAACACTAAAAAAAGACAAAAGTGGCCCTTGGAAGTTTTCACCAGTTTTTGTGCCTCAACACCAATTAGATGAGTAGCTATTATATTCTCTAAAATACTCTTTCAACAAAAGAAAGAGAGAACACTCATCTCCTAAGAAGTTGATGAAAGGATCCTGATGGATGTTCCGTCATGACAAAGAACATCCATCAATCTTTGGTCACCCGATGAGAGAGCTTGGAACGCACCGCATTAAGCTAACTGCAGTTTGATTCGCCTCCTCCACCAGGAGACCCAAATGCTGTCATGGCATCCCCAGGGTTCACTAATCACCCCGGGGGAACGCTGATGATTACGCTGGAGGTTTCTGATAGCACCTCTTTGAAGAGCTGCTTGCCTTCTTGAAGGATGAGTTCCTCATGGGAAAAAATGGTCTGTCCCACTGCTCCACCCCCTGCTGTCCCCACAATGCTTGCTAACAAGGCGTACATCAAACCTCGAAAGCCCTCATTCAGACTCTGTCACCATTCATGGCCATCACTTCCTTAAAGACAAATGCCTTCAGAAGCTCCCTTTCATCTTATTGTCAGAACTTCACTGTCTCCTTCCCAGTCGGGACCCTAAAGTGGAGGAATAGCCTGTTAGCGCTAGC
Organism: Sinocyclocheilus anophthalmus; assembly: GCA_018155175.1. Taxonomy (NCBI): domain Eukaryota; kingdom Metazoa; phylum Chordata; class Actinopteri; order Cypriniformes; family Cyprinidae; genus Sinocyclocheilus; species Sinocyclocheilus anophthalmus. Next base: position 334,853 of record JADLZN010009504.1, on the reverse strand, counting down.
TCAGGCCTTGACCCGAGGACCTCTCTACAAGGGGACCCCCCCCCCCCACCTTCAGAACACTTTTGTTCCAGAGATCGGTGCCCCAAACTGAGGCAAATCAGACCCCGATTGGCTCTTGGAAGGCGGGAGCCACCAGGAGTGCCATTATGCTCCCATTCATGAGTTAGACAAACGGAGCAGAGTGGACTGGACATTAGCGGCTCTTGTATGGGACAATGTCCACGCAGAGTGACAGCTCCAACTGAGAGTGGAATGCAGGCATATTAAGGTCCAGATATACTCACAGCAAAATTATTTTTCGAGCTTAAAAAGAAATTTGAAATACCTTTGCAGTGGTATACTGTTTACAAACATCTCAACGCTGCCTACGCTGCTGGGAGTGGCATTTAAATGAATATGTAAATATGTGCTACATGCTTTCCTCTCAATAAGAAAAAAAATGCAACAAAAATAAAACCGGAGAGAAAACAGCAGTTAAGAACTTTTGATCATAGCGATGTGCACATGCTTGCATGAGGTCTGCAATTCTGCAATTCACATTTCTTTATATAGCACTTTATGTAATGGATTGCTTTAAAGTGAACAGCGTATTAAACATAAAAATACAGTGTCAGTGTCACTTCCAGGTTGGACCTCAACAAATGGAACAGAAGAAATAAACTAGAGAAGATTTCCATGTCAAAGAAGGCAGCATCGCAGTGCACACCTACCAGTGATATCAGTGATGGTGTTTACTTTCTGTAAAGTTTGTTTTGGCAAGCTGTTTTTAACTCAGGAAAAAGATTTTTGCCTGATTTTGTTCAATATGACTCTGCAACAATTCTTTCTTCAGTATACTGAAGTATATTGGTACCTTAGGGTTGATTGTAGGAGTTGTACAAAGGCAAACTATGTATTATAATGTTGCAACAATCAGAATGGTGGATAAGTTGTCCATGGCTACATCACAGAGAGCAACTTTTACATCAAATTGATTTTGATTCACCAATATGCCATCCGTTTCAGCTGTGCTCAAACTGTCAGAGCAAATAGCAAGTTCACAGATCAATATTTTGGAACCAGCCCAACCGAAGTGTTTATCCTCTCTTTTAACTGTATGTTTTGGAGAGTCATGATGCCAGAATAAACGCTAATTCCAGCGCCACTCTTATTGATCAGTGCAAGCAAAAATCAATGCAATAATAATTTCGATAATAATTCACATAATACTTTCAATTAATAATTGAGCATTATTTGAAAATTGAAATAACATTTCTCAATATTACTGCTTTTACTGTATTTTGATCAAATAAATGCGGCTTTCAAAAAACTTTTCTCCAGTACTCATGGGGACCTTTTTATTGGATCCAGCCCTAACAAAATACTTTGAAAATACTTATAATAATATAGAAACATGCTGGGCCCTTTTCACACTGTAAAAAAAAATTAAGCTAAATCCAGCTCCAAGTGTCTTTCTCAATGGCCCCACCCCCCTTTCCCCTCATGATGACCGTCTACAGAGGAAGAGATCCATCAGGTCTGATTGGTCTTAGGCTACTGTTTGTGTCCAAGGCAACGAAGACTCTTTCTCTCATCTTATTCACTCAGCTCTTTAGGGGGCGGCAGAGTGCCTTGTTAGGACTGCTCAGACCTCACAGGATGAACCCTGGAGGTTACTGAGGGGTACCCAGTAACAATGGCAAGGAGGGGTGGTCCCCTCCTGATGATAACCCCTCTTCAACTATTCCCGCCAAGACCTCAGGAAACACAGGGATTACTGAAGTGATGCGTGAGATTGACATCCTCACTTTAGTGTTCAATCCATTTCCTATTCTCAGCAGTGTAAGAATCCACCCGCCAGTCCAAAACAGCGGAATCCAGCGGCCTGGTCGAAGGTTTAATGCGTATTCGGTCTTTTACTTGCGCTTTTGAATTTATTAGTTTCAATTTTAGTCTAGCTCCGTGTTCAATCTGACTCCAATTTCAAGTGATCAGTTTTTAATTATAAATATTGCCTAAATTTATGATCACAGATATTGATTGTATATTCATTTAGATATTTGATTATTAAATGTAGGCAATATTTCTAGTTAAAAACTGATCATGTGAAATTGGATTCAGATTGAACACGGAGCTAGACTAAAATTGAAACTATAAGTCTTGATAAATTCAAAAGCGCAAGTAAAAGACCAAATACACATTAAAACTTCGACCAGGCCGCTGAATTCCGCTTTTTGGGCTGGCGGGTGGAATCTAACAGCGGGGTGGGGACATGTAGATAGGGTGGGTTTTAGATAATTACCGCAGTTTGTGGATAGCGGCCGTTATCATCACATTGGAGGCCACTTTTTCTTGCTTCCGCTCTGTCTCTCTTCCATCGCTGTCACCCGCAGTTTTTTTGGCCACCAGCTTCCCATCTTACCATAAATATTGGACTTTCCTGCTTGGGCTAGGACCAGGACAATGTGTTTGTCACACGGCGCCCCCAGTGTGCTTCCACGCCCCCTCGTGTAATTCCTCCGCGGAACTCGGGCTGTGCCCTTGCTCCCCCGTGCCCTTGCCGCCGTGTGGCTTCATTCTTCGCTTCCCACGAATGCCCTTACATTCCCTTTGTTTTAGACCCACCAAGTAAGCAGGCTACTGGCAACTCTAACCAATTGTTCACCTATGTAGAACGCTTGCGGATAATTGGATATAACGATCATATAGGCTCTCAGTTCGCTTTTGTCCCATGTTGTAGGGGTATTCAGGCTAAATAACTCAAGGCAGCTACCCCCACCCCAGACCCGTTGTACGTAGGGCTCCGCGACTCCGTTGAGCTCAACATTCCATTCGCCTAGTGGCGACGGCTGTAGTGCTACTGGCCGATGGAAGGGCCTTATTTCGTGCGTTTTCGCAGAGTATGATCTATTCTGGCGTGTGCTCAGTGGCCTGCGAGACCTTTGTTCAGGTTGGTGGAGTTTCCACCTCTGCTGCGAGTCTGAGCTTGACACGGCATTCACATCACCCAAGCGATGGCCCCAGTGCGATGGCGCCGTGAAATTAGTAACATGATTATGAAATCTGTTGAGGTAATACGCTATGCCTATCCCGCGTCGTCATTTTTACTACAGCGTGGCATGTTCAGAATACATGGATTAACAGCCACTACCTGTAGTTAATGGTTAGTTTGTTTTACTTGGTCTGTCGAAGTTTTTGTTTTCGTCCCAGTAATGGAATCGGTTTTAGGTCAGTGTGGACAAGTGTTGATGGGGCGGGCGCATGGTGTTGGTACGGCTGTGGGGTGTGGATGTTGCGTAATAGGTGTATGCTATGAGTTTTAAGTGCTGCTAAGGGTTGCGTGGTGATGGGTGATACCCCCGCTTCACTGACATACTGTAAGCAATCCAACCCGTATTGCTCCCAATGCTCAAAAAACACAGCTTCGCACGTCAAGTTTGTGCACTCGAGGTATGCAAACCCCACAGGTGAAAGTCCATCAGCTGCTAGGGTGCTCACGTAGGTATAGCATGACCAGATGGAGCGATGAGCTGAAATTTATGGGCGCAAGATAGTCTTGGTCTCATTACGAGGAGTGGGCGCTTATGTACAGGCAGAATCTGAAACTGGACCCCGTAATAGAGGCATGAGATGTCATGAGGTTGACGTGGCTGCGGGGTTAGTTTACTGGTTTCGTACACAGAGTGGCAGAGCTGGCTTTGCGCACCCAATGAAGCGCTATTGAAATAAAGGTGACTTGCCTTGACTAATTACCTATAGCATCAGTTTCAACAGTGCTGCATGATTCACAGCCCCTTCTTCATGTCAGAACATTAATGAATTTTCACGCTGACACGTGGCCATGTGGATATTGTATGAAATGGTGATGTCCAATATTTTTAGAAGCACTTTAAGTGTCTCTGTTATTAGGTTCTCAATGGAGCGCCTCTTGGAATTATTAGAGATCCATCTTTTGGAAAGACTATTAAGAATGGCAACCTGCTGGTTAAGCTAGACAGGACTGTATGAGTCATTATTTTTCTCTTTGAGTCTTTTGAAAGTCCATCTTCCGAGCCTTCGCAAAGACCTTAACGGTGATGAAGCATCAGTCTAAATCTGATACTTTTGTCCTGATCCTCCCTGCGCTTATCAGAATTAGCTTTGCCACACTGGACCCGGCGCTTAATCAGGCCTCCCTTACCAGGAAACAATAAATCTTGGCATAAGTGCTGGCTAAGTGGGAATTAGTCTTTTTTGAGTCTGTCTCTCTCCCATCGGCCCCTATCTGCAGCGAAAACAGCTGGGCTGCATTACGCGGATGGGAAGGGGGTCTGAGTTTCCTTCCTTAGGAAGACGCTGTCTGTAGAAAAGCCCCAGGGCAGGCTATTTTGGCTCTGCAACAGACCACTTAAATGTGGCATGTACATGTGGCTGCCGTGGTTCATTAATAATGGACAGCTTTACCGCCAGCTGCTGTTATAGGATGCTGGGGAAGGCAGCGCTGGAGAAAGTCAAGGTGGATGTGGCATTTTGATGATGAAATCAACAAGAGGAAACGCTATACACCTCTAAAGAACAAAATGTATCAAGTTGATCAATTCAAGAACATGTTCTACGTGAATGCCCCAAAATCTGCTTCAGAATGATTGATAAACTTGGTAAATCAAAAAATAAATTGTAATGTAATGCTTATGTTCAGTAATAAGGAAATGAAACAATATATTGCCTTTCAGTTGTTATATTGCACTTTATACAATGTAAATGGTTTCAAAGCATCGTCACACTCATAAACAGGAACATGATAGCATTAGGCTGCTGTTATAAAATGAATCAATTCTGAAATAAATGTCAGGTATAGAACTATAATTATCAATTATGAAATAGGTTCAGTTCAGGTACAAGTAGCTCTACAGAAGGCAACAGTGACAAAGTCACTTTTTGTAATATTTAATAATGTCATTTCTATAAACTATCTTCATTTGGGTGCTTTGCCTGCGTAATATTGATGCATTGTGATTAATTTTAGTAAGCAGTTAGCATATCATGTAAATAATTGATTACATTTTTAATTGACTGACTTTCATAATACTGTTATAATGTTGTTTCATAATATCCATATATTTGTATAGATTGATACATTGGTAAATGGAACAGATAGAAAATATATAAATCATATAATATAATTGTAAATCTCCAATTATAATTAATTTTTTATCTTTTCCATTTTAAATCTCTTTTGTTCAATTTATTTAATTGAATGGAAGAAATCAAAAAAATATTGTTTTTGTTTTTTTTAGTTGCCACAGCCACACTAAAATTCTACAATAAAGTCAATATATTTATATTAGTTTTACCACTGCAATGACTAATGGTTAAACAGAAAGCACGTGTCTGTATTTCATCATAGAGGTTGCACAAATCAACTGCATGTGAGCTTTGAATAATCTATTGACCCATGCCTGGCAGAAAGAAAAGTTTTGTCAGACTGCCATTGGCCTTTCATGTTTATCTGACTTGTGTCACCTGGGTCGCCTTTTGAGATTTTGCACACCCGTTTATTAGTGCTGATAAACTGCGGCTTAACAAAGACATAATTTACCTGATACATAAGTAGGATAGTGAAATCTTTGCCATAATATATGACAACGTTATGAATTGCTGTATATGTTGGCAAACGTTTATTACATGAGTACTACATATGTTTTCATGTTCTTTTTGAAGAAATAATAAGACGGCATAGTTCTTTAAATCATTGATAAGCTACGCTTGCAGGATTGTTCCAGACACCTACATCAAAGGCAACAAAAACATCATGAAGAACATCAAAAATGGAGATTTATGAGAAAGAAATCCCTGAGTGTAAGCTCTGGGACAACATCCCTCAAAAAGAAGCCTTTTGCAAACAGAATTCTATTCCCAAGTCGTCTCTGTCACTTGTTTATGTAACATCCCACCTAGCTGATCTAACCCTCCCAAAGCCATCTTCCAATTTTAGCAGCTGTAAGTTAATGCTTCAGTCTCACACAGAATATTCCAGAAGCTTTCATCACTACATTGCAGGAAACAACCAAAAATTTAACAGCTTCTGCAGACGGGACCTTAAAGGAACACCTCAAAAAATGCGAATCATTGACTTTGTCTCAAAAAGTTTATTATCCCGACTGTTCATTTCCACACAGTTAAAGTGAATAAGGATGGGAGCTGTTGTGCTCCAAAAATGACATGAATGTAGCATGTTGTATACCATATTGTGCACAAGTCATCAGAAGACACACACATTATCTTGAGGAACAGACTTTAAGTTCACTGAAAATGTTGTCCTTCTTTGTAGCTGCTCTGAACTATTCTGTACCAGTCAGCTGAATAGAGCTACCAAAAATATTCAACTTTAACCTCATTCAACAGTTGTTAAATGCCAAACTGAATTACTGCCGTTTTCTCTGCTTGCCCGTGATGTCAAGCTCTGGGTGTCATGGAAATTATTATGTCATTCACCAAACGCCCTAAATGCAAGCTATCAAATGGTTTCTATGGCAACAGAACCACGTTAGCAGCTTCCTTCCTGCCTGAATATGTCACCACACTCACTTGTGTAAGGCTGAACCTTTGTTTATATGAAAAGTCACTCATCTGCTGTCAGCTGCCTGACACTCAAAAACTTCTCAAAAAGTGACCTTTTAAATTTAGTTTTTTTAACAATTTGAGCATTTCATCTGATCATTGTATCCATTCCATCTTTGAGTGTCAAGCATTACATTTTCCACTGTTTGTGCTAAGGACATACACGATACCTTCATGCACTTTTTTATTTAGTAGAAAACAGTTATGCTGTTACTTTCCTATGTCATCGGTTCAGCTGATAAAACAAGCAAAAAACAAAAAATAAAACAAAACAAAAAGCATTGACTATTATACCATTATATTGTTGGACTAGAACATTTCGTCATCATTCCAAACCTGTATGATTTTCTTCTGCAGAACATGAAAAAAGTTATTAAAGATATTAAAGAATGCTAATAGGATTAAAAAACACTGAAACATTTTTCAAAAGTTCTTCTTTTATGTTCTATGGAAAAAAAAGTCATACAGGTTTAAAATGATATGAGAATGAGTAAAGTATGACATTAATTTCTGTGTGAAAAATCCTCTTCTGACTTGGATCGGCAACCACAAAAACACTCTAGCAACTCCATAGCAATGCTCTAAAAAATTTAGCAAGCCCATCAACATTTTTTAATCACCTACAACTCCTTTTTCATGAAAGAAACTTTTGCCATCTAAAAATCTAATTTTTTAAAAATCTAAATATTTTCTTTCCAGTACCACATAAAAGAAGTGTGCTGAATTCTACTGATTGCACACTTGTATTGTACTTCAAATCTTAAAGGCAGATTTTTAACAAATGAACACGTAGATAATATATTAAATAAACCTATTTTCAAAGGAAACATAGGACTTAAAACAAAAATTGCATAAAGATATCCTACATATCCTTGAGTGGTTGAAAAGCAAACCCTTCAGTTCAACTAATCTCATTTAATATAAATTCAAACTACACTGTAAAAAAAAATATTTAGCCATTTTTGGAAAATGTCAAATTACTTTGGTAGGGGAACATAAAACACATTTTTATATTTAAATTGCGGAGCGGAACACCAGAAAATTAAGTATGGCCTCACAAGTGAAAGGTAAATAAATAGTTACAATGTTCACTCAAAAACAGATGTTAATGGATAAAACTGCTTGTCCTTCATACACAAACACACGACTGCGCTGCGTAACTACTTGTAGTTGTTGGCCCAGATTTGAACAGCTGGTTGTGGCAGTTAATGGACGTCCTGCTTGGCTCACGGCTCAAGTCATCTCTTTATTAAATTGCCAGCTAAGGAGAACTGACCACATGGTGTCAACTGTCTCTATAGCTGTCTTTCTCACTCTAACTGCATTCATACACACATAAACAGACGTACAGTACTGCATACACATCATGCACAGGGAGTCAGGGACAAATGCACACCAGCCCATGTGAAAGCGTTCGTTCTCACAATGACACCTGCCCAGAACACAGCTGACATGCAGCACACACTACTTACACAAGTGACATAGAGCCATCCGTACACCTGCGCTTGACTGCACGCCTCCCTAATGAACACGCAGAAGGAGTGACACTCTCTCTGACTGCTTTGGCATCGTGCCAGTCCTTGATCCTGCATGATCGGGCTTGAGTGAGTATCGCCATGGCAACAGGAACGCCATTGTTGCCAAGGGAGCAGCTGGCGCATGGTGGCAGATTAGCCCTTAAACAGATTTATTGGCAGAAAGAGAGAAAGAGAGAGAGTGGACTCTTAAACTAAGGGCAAGAGGCGAACATTTATATTTACAAATGACAACTTTTGTTAGTCCGTCTGTCACTTAAGAGGAGCTACAGCACCAAAGTGATTGGGTTTCATGATAGGACAGAAGTTAAGATAATATTGCTACAGGATATAGGTTTTCTTTTGTACTAAGAGTCCAGTTGTATCAGGAGATAAACAGACTTTAAGCTTTTTACTGTATGGGTACCGTTAATTTTTTTACCGTTCCGTTTTACCAGTTACCGTTCAGCTTTTGTATATATCTTAGAAATGCCTCACTTACTGAAATGTACCATGATATTGGACATGGTATCTTGGTAATTGCGTGGATGGTGATACTATGGTATTGTTTGAAGTTCTTTGGAGTAACACGTAAATGCCATGGTACATAAGATATGAAAAAAGTACCACATTCATGTCCACAACATTTAATGAAGTGCATTAAAGTCAAAAATCTGCTAATATATTTCAAGCAATTTTGAATATTTACACTGGCGTTGAAAAGTTTGGGATCAGTAAAATTTGTTATGCTTTTTTTGAGTCTCTTATGCTTATTAAATACAGAAAAAACAGCAATATTGCTGAAATATTTGAAATATTATTTAAATTTCTAATATTGGTTTCCTATTTTTTCAGTTCACTTATTTTACTATTAAAAATAATTGTTTTATTATGAAATTAGACTTTAAAATTAATGATTTCGGTAAACACAGGCGCGAAATTTTTCATCAGGCCATTATCTAGTCTTAGGGTTCATATGATCTTCAGGAAACCGTTCTATATGCTGATTATTATCGTTTTGAAACTGTTTGATGATAATGTTTTTTAGGGGAATTCTGTGATACTTTTTCTTTGATTTCTTGATGATAAAAAGTAAAAAAAAAATACAAAAAAAAGCAGCATTTATCAAAAAATAGAAATATTTTTCTAGCTATATAAAGTCTCCTAACACATTTAATTTAATTTCTTTAAAAAAAGAAAGAAAAAATTTACTGACCCCAATGATAGCATTATTGTAACACAACAATTTTTATTTAAAAAAAATAATTTTTTTTTTTTTATTTTTTTGCAAAAGAATCTTGGGGGGAAAAAAAAGTATCACAGGTTCCTAAAAAATATTAAGCAGCACAAACTGTTTCCATTAATAATAAATCTGCATGTTAGAATGATTTCTGAAGGGATTCTGGAGTAATGATGCTTGAAAATTCAGCTTTACTTTACAGGAATAAATTACATTTTGAAAAAAAATAGAAAACAGTTATTTTAAATTTGCAATAATATTTCAAAATGATTTTTTTCAGTATTTTGATCAAGTAGATACAAGCCTGATTTGGCGCAATAAAGAAAACTTATTTTTTTTTAAAAAACTTAAAAATCTACGATCCAACGTTGAAAAGGCAGTGTGTTATTAAAAAGATATTATTATTTCATGTGAACTGTACGTTTTATATGTATTTTTTAATTATAAACATTTTAAATGGAAGAAGATGCAGTTTCAAGTTGGGCCTAGTCATGAAATTAATTTTAATTTAAACAATGAGTCAAACAATTTAATTAACACTAAAACCTTTGCAGTCATGCCTTTTAGTTAAAACGTGACCACTTCTATTATTTCATTACATTTTTATTTTTGTTGGCTTGGTTTTTAAACAGCTAATAAGATTAAATAAAGCATAACTGTCAACCTTTCTGTTTTATAGTGACAAAATTTCTATTTTTGGACTGTTGCTATGGTACGAGGTAGTGACCTTGATAAACAGCAGCCTTTTGTTTAAAAACCTGCCACAAACTTCAGAATATGTAGCAAACTGATCGCAGAATGCGTTTTTTATAGGCTTTGATTTAAAATTAAAATAAATAAATTCGTTAAATTAAAATTCCTTTGAATATACAGTATATGTGGCCAATTTTACAGATTTTTTTCGAGTGCGTGTAAAGGCAGGTTACCCAAAAATGAAACTGGGATGTTTATATGCTTACCCCAGGGAATTCAGTGTAGGGGACTTTGTTTGTCAGTAGAAAACACAAAATGAGGATTTTTAACTCAAAAACCGTTGCAGGTCTGCGTCCTATCATGTCAGGGATGGAAAATCACGGGCTTGGAGAGTCCATAAAACATACACAAAACAAAAAACAAATTAAAACCCTGCGTCTCTGGAGCTACTTGTGTGTAAAGCACACAAAACGTTTCGGTCTGTGCAAAGAAACTGAAACAGTATTTATTGGGTTTTACCTCTGATTTTTCACCGCAATGTCTGAAACTGTACTGAGAGCCTTCACGTCTCTTTCTTCAGCCTGCTTGGTCCCAATTTGAGGTGTGATGAGTGTCACTGGTCCATTTTGAGGGAATGGGTGGCGGTTAAAAGCAACTAAAGTCTGCGATCCGCCTTAAAGCAAGGAAGAAGAAAAAGAAACCTCACCGCAGGCTGAAGAAGAAGACTCGAAAGGGACCAGGGAACAGTTTAGAATTGGCGTGGAAAATTCAGAGGTAAAAAAAAACGATAAAATATGTCAGTTCTTGCACAGACCAATCGTTTTGTGTCTTTCACATCAATGTATCGTCACGAGCAGCAAGGTTTAATTTTGTGTGTTTGGGTAGTGTATGACTCCAAAGCTGTGATTTCCCAATCCAACTGATATTATTAGGGACTGACAAGAATCAAAACGGTTTGAGGTTTAAAATCTCTGTTTGTGTCTATTGAAGAAAAAACTAAGTCACCTACATCTGGATGCACCTGTGGTAGCAGATAAACATATCAAATTTAAATGTTTGGGTGAAAAAAACACTATACATTTAATACGGTATGATTTTTCCAGGTCATTGCACATGGTACCCCCAGGCAGTTTTTCGTTAAGTCTGTGCTATTACATTTCCATTTATTCTTTAGTCCATGTGGGTGACAACTGATGACACAGGGGTGGGAGTAACGAAGTACAAATACTCACGTTACAGTAATTAAATAATTTTTATCAGTAATTGTACTTTTTTGAAGTAGTTTAAAAATGGTGTACTTTTACATTTACTTGAGTACATATTAAGTGATGTATCGGTACTTTTAATCCGCTATTTTCCTCTGTTTGTGGTCATAACATGCTTATTTTAATTGTATTTTTATACATCAACGTGATTGGATAGAGAGATAAATAGGTCTCGTGACTTTCGTCAAATAAAATTGTGCATAGAAAACTTTAACCGCAAACTGTCGTGGCTGCTGGAAGTGCATTCTTCAAGCATCAATTCAGTCGCATATTCCTCAAACTTAATATGTTAAGGTAAATTTCGGATTTCTGCTTACTAAATGATTTGTATATATGCTTGCATATCTACACGGCCTGAAATTTGGTGTGAAGTTGCGGGTATTGCATACAGTGTGAAACTATGCAGTTCACGCAAGTGAGTAGTAAAACACTGCACGCAATACAGTGTTAACTCACGCAAGTGCCACGTTCGGTAAATTCCCGCTCACTTATAAGACGCGCGATCTGCGCTCTCTCTTGCGTGCGTTCTGCAGCAGTCACTTAGATAAGTCGTTGTTGCTTGTTGAACTTGTTTACTTTTGATGAGTTTGAGCGTGTGATGCATGCTGTGAAAAAGTGTGTTGGAAAAACAAATTGAGGGGACCAAATCTTCACCTTATTGATGACCCGTGGCATTAATATACTGCATCAGTGCCAGCGCGTGATGTAATAAAACTGCAACTCGTTAATAAACTTTTTAAAAAAGAATCCATTTTATACAAGCGGCTGCAAGTTTAGGCAAGGTGCACTCGAGAATCATAATAAAAACATTTTTCAAGTTCAACACTTTTTGTTCCATTCAGTTGCGGATGCTGCTGATTCACCGAGACCGCCGCGGCTCAGCAAAGAGACAGGCGTGTGTGTGTGTGTGTGTGTGTTTTCCTTTGGAAAAAAGTTTCTCCCAGGAAAGACCGCCTATTTAATTCATTTGTCCTTAAAATGTATGATCCAGCATAACAATGAGGAAAATGCGTAAAAAGGTACTGGGCATGATAGGCAATCCTTCTAGAACAATGTGAATTTAATGTTAAAAATTGGTAACATAAATTATCAAGTTGTGACGGTATTCTTATGTCTTTATTGCAAAAAAACGCTAAAAAATGGCACAGTTGTTGGATAGGGGAAATGGGCTCTCATTTGAAACCCTATCATGGTGTGTGGATGCTGAAAAAAAACTATTGAAGTTTCGATGTGTGTGTATTGCATTGTCTAAACATAATTATTTATTGTGCAACAACAGCAGGCTGTTCCTCCGTGGCTTACGGCATGTTTTACACTCTATTTTCCAAAACGTTATGACTTTATAAATTGGGGATGGATTGTACTGAGAATAACTTTTAATCTTTTCGTCAACGAGGTTGACTGTTTGTCCGTGCTGTTTTGAGGTATTTGAAGAGTTGAAGTCAAAATTAAAAACTTGCTGGATGATAGAATATTTCCTTTCATTCTTTAGGACAAACAAGATTAATGTGATCATTGTACAAACGGTTTTTTAAAAAGTTAAATTGCCGGTTGTACAGAGTGTATTATGGAGGGGGTAGAATCAACAGCTCAGTACTCATCTTCAATATCTTGGAGTACTTTTAAATGGGCTACTTTTTTACTCTTACTCAAGTAGTTTTTTTGACAAGGTACTTTTACTCTACTCACACTACATTTTTTGGAAGGTAATGGTAATTTTACTTGAGTATATTTTTTCAGTACTCTTTCCACCACTGGATGACATAGACATATTTAAGTGCTGGTGGTCTAGCCTCCCCAATTCAAGATGCATGGCCCTAGTTGATCTCTCAATTAAAGCAGACAGGCTCCAGTATTTCATATGCACAGCCTAAGAAATATATCTATTACTAGCCATGGATGGGTCTGCCATATTAAATGGCCAACATTAATTATTCTCATGCTCATTGATTTACATCTGCGGTGTCGTCATTGCCAGACAGTCCACCGGGTCGCTGAGATAACAAACAAATTACCGGCTAGGGAGACATGTCTAGATGAGATGTTTTGACATTACCTTTCGTGTTCCCCGACTCAGGATAAACAAAAGAATTTATACTATGCATCCCAAATACAAAATCTGACATGAAAGGTCATTCATGAATATGCAGAGGATCTGATGCACTTTAGAGAGACAGAGATGCTCTGACGCAAGAATTCTTTTATTAACGTAAATTGGCACTAGTTATGCTTGCAAAGATACATGACAAGAATTTCATTAGAGCTGCTTTTTTTTACAGATAGTTGTGCCACCGTATACTCGGCTTCCATTAAAGATTTTTTTATGTGGGCCATTTCTGAGATTTACTGAGTTTTATAACACCTTCACAAAAAGCATAGGGGGCATATACTGCTCTTCTAATGGACAAGTTTGCAATTTCGCAAGTTAATGCAACCACACTGTATGTAATTGATGGATGACTTCTGCTCTAGAGAGCAGCTTGGCATTTAGTAATGGAAATATAACCACTGAATCTTTCTTATTAGGTGTGTGCATAGTGAAAATCATGAAATAATCATAAAAGTAAGTGTTTTATTCAATCATGTATATCATAACACTGTTGGAACCTGGTAAATGTATGCAAATCCTGATTTATTTACTGTATATTGAGGTTATTAGTGCTTTTTGATTAGCTATATTTTCACAAATCAAAACATCTAGCACATTGGCCGCACATTATCATAACTTTCATTTGTAATTTGACAAACTCATTGAAAATTACCATCATAATCCAGGAATCTTTTCAATGGATTGCCGCAAGCATCGAATGCAAGTTCAGTTATAGGTTACATTGACATGGCACTTTTTAAAATATGGCGCTTTTTTAAAAATTGGCACAATTTTATTACACAATCTGTTCATTGAGTTCACAGAGAGAATAACATATAGGCTATTTTCTAACATTACATAGATATGTTTTATATTTCTGCTGTAATTATGATAAAGCTGTTTGAATTTTGCATTAACATAAACTAGGAGTATTGACTTTTAATTATAAAACGAATTAAACACAATTCATTTTGTAACTCGAGAAATTTCAAGAACTTGATTTTATTTATTACAATTTTTGTTTTAGCTAGTAGATGCAACCTTAAATATGAAAGATTAAATAGCAAAATCACACCTTTTGTAATTCACCAAATCCAAGTATTAATACACTGTCTTTCTTCTTATGAAATGTATTCATATCAATAAAAATATGTATTTAATGTGTGATTGACAGGAAGAATATTAAAATAACATATTTAACTTTACCTGTATTCCCCTGTATTCACCCGAAGTGATATTTTTAAGTATTCTGGCAATGTTCCTTTAATATTCATGCTTCTAGTCTTCATCCCTTGAGACTGAATGTAATGAAGCTAATTCTGCAGATATGTAAACAAAGATCAGTAATAGGGTTTAAATCCCTCTGCAGTATTGTTCTTTAGGGAGAACATGTTTGGACATGCCTGAGGAAACTTTTCATTCGATATGGAGATGTGACCAAGGGTGACTGCTCATTTAAGGGACTCTTTGTTTCTCTCTCTCTCTCTCTCTCTCTGTCTGTGTGTGTGTGTGTGTGTGTGTGTGAAAAGTGTTTGTACATTCACACATTTGCCAGCTTTTATCTAAAACCACTAATGGCGATTGCATTTAAGATACACATTTGATCAATTCAAGCTTTTCTTGGGAACTTAGCCTACGACTTTGAGCTACAGGAGATTATTTTCCAGGTCACATAGAAATGAACATAATAATATGTTAGCTTTGTATTATAATTAAAACTCAGTAAGCTAGGTGAATTGATTCACAGCTTCACACAACATTCTGGTGAACAAAACTACAATAATGTGTAGCTTAACTGAAATTGATTTGGATTTTGGGTCATGATAGGGCATGGTGAAAACATAGGATGACCCTTGACATGTCTCTCACCCTGTGCCCTGTCATTACCCCTTTAGTGCGTTAAGAGATCAGCCACAGCTGTTCCAGATAAACTTTACTTTAGAAGCAGTGCGGCTCGTGGGTTTAAAAATAGAGGAGGCACACTAATTGTATTGGTCTGGGATCCCTGCCGATTATTATTATTATTATTATTATTATACAGTTGTTTAAACCCCTTATTTAAAATGACTTTTTGGTTTGCTTTCGTCACGAGGAACGAAAACGACACACATACAGCAAGATAATATAATTTCACTTACTTGGCCTATCACTTGAAGCAAACATCCATTCCTTCTTAAAAGTCTGTGTTAAAAGATAGCTGCTTGTTGCGCCATTTAATTAAGCCGCGACTGCTGTAGTCTATATCCAGTTGGGTGTGTTTTCCCTTTTTTTTTTAAATTTGATTTAGATTTAGATTTAGCTTGGTAAATCTGTTGGCAATCAAAAATTCAATATCGCTACTCATCATAAGTACATCGTACATTATCAATGCAGCGGGAGACGTTCAAACTAATATCACGTAATTTACGTCTCTGTGATGATTGGTTGATATCAGAAGGAGGCTAGCCTCCTTACGATGTTTCTTTTCTCAACACTCCTCAGCGCTGAAAGTGAACACTCGATGCTGATTGGCCTTTTTTTTTTTTTTTTACCAACGGAGGCACAAGAGGCACCTCCCCCGGCTCCCCCTAACATGCTCTATCAGTAGCGGTTAGTAATACATCAGCAGAGTTGGGCCAACAGCGCGATAGAAAGTGGCGCTTTCACGTTATGGTATTACAACTGTGAAATTACAAACATAAAATACACATTTTGAGACATGAACTAAAATTAATTGTGAATTTTATTAACATTAAATCATCTTCCTCCCATTTTCACTTCAAAATTTTGAGGAAGCTGTGCCTCCCCTGCCTCCCCCAACGAGCCGCCACTGCTTTAGAGGTGTCATCATTTGGACTTAGAAAACAATTAACCCATATCACAATCTTTTGGTAACGGTCACGTCATCCTTGCCTTTCTGAAAGTGGAGGGGTAATTTACAGCTTCCTTCTTTTCAGTTGCTCACAGTAATTATTTTGTCGCATTCATATCCTGGTCATGACCTCTGGGGCGAGACTGGGACATATCCGCCACCCGGCATTTGTCATTTATGTCATTTACTATCTACAGGAAAAGTAGAATGACATAGCTAGGAAATGACATCTGGAATGACATAGCTAGGAAACAGAATTGAGCATGTTTTGAATGCTGATGTCTTCATTTTGAATTATTTGCACTGAAATCCAATACAATATACTGTAAAAGTCTTGCAGTCTTTCCGGAATGCTATAGTCACCCAAAAGGAAAACTATATGATTACTGACTTTCTTTAAAATATAAAGGAATATTTCACACGAAAAATGACAGAATATTCTGTTATTATTTACTTAACCTCATGTCATTCCCAGTTAACATTGTATTGTTTCTTTCTTGCTTATTACTTTTTTCTTATATTTGTTAGTCATTTTGAATAAAAGTGCCTGCTAAATGAACAAATAAAATGTATAATTGAATAAATAACTACCATTCAAAAATTTGGGGTGTGTAAGATTTTGTAATGTTATTGAAAGTCTGTTATGTCAGAACAGGTGTTCCTGTAGCTCAGATAGTACAGCATGACTCTAGCAATGCTGAAGTGATGGGTTCAATTTCCAGGCAATGCAGGAACTGATAAAAATGGATAATTTGCATTGTGAGTGGATTTGCTTATAAAAACCTCTGTCAAATACATAAATACAGGCTATATTCAGCCACAATACTAAAACCACCTGCATAATACAGTGTACTGTAGGTCTCCCTTGTGAGGCCAAAACAGCTTGAATATGTCAAAGCATGGACTCGAGAAGACCTCTGAAATTGTCATGTGGTATCTGGCACCAAGACATTAGCATTAACAAGTTGTGAGGTGGGGCCTCCATGGATTGGATTTATTGGTTCAGCACATCCAATAGATGTGTATTGAGATCTGGGGAATTTGGAGTCCAGGGCAACACCTTGAACTCTTTGTCATGTTCCTTAAACCATTCCTGAACCATCCTTTTTATGCAGTGTGGCAGAGTGCATTTTCCTGTTGAGAGGGGGGGCCATGCCATCAGGAAAAACTCGGAAGGGGTTGTATGTGGTTTTGGACAATCTTTAGGGACGATTTACTAAGGTTTTCCCAGGCAGAAACATTGCCCAGAACGCAATAAAACACGTCTCCATTGGCCTGCCTTTTCCCCAGAGGCATACTGCTGCCATCTCTTCACCAGGTAAAACAAAGCCACCCACAAACCTGGCCATCCAACTGATTCATCAGACCAGGCAACCTTCATTTTGGCAACCACCCCATAGTCCATTTGACCAACATGGGCTCATTGGAAATACGTGCCTCTACCTACATTTCTGCGACACAAAAAACTACCATACACACAAAATAGCGCAGTTCCGTTGAAATTGAAAAACACTGGCGACAAGAATATTCCGACAACTTTATTCATTTACACAAAATATGATTTGCAGGTCACAGTTTTTCTAATTAATAAAGCCTTAATTTTCACATAATACTGGCGGAATATTATGTTAAGAATTCAAACAATTTTAGGCATGCTGCGAAATTTGAAAACTGATACATTCGAACGTTGTCGTTCAAAATACAGCTTCATACGCATGTTCTTTTTATACAGTAGGTTTTTTTGGCACTCGGTAGCTCACAAGATATACGGTGTTGCAAAATTGAGAAGAAATTAAGAGCTTCCGGTTACAAAACTCTTTGAAACTATGGTTCCACAAAACAGCTCAAATCCGCATTAGGAAGTTTAAATAGCATGGCGCACAACAAGGCGTTTTTTTATATGCACGTTTGGCTTTGTTAACACTGGATAGGTTTAGGGTTGGGTTTGGTGTAGTGGATATTTCCAACATGACAGAGCATCAATTTTTAGCGACTCATCGGAGATTGAAAATTAGACCACCGCAAACATTTCAAGCACTAATACAAAACCAGCAAATGTACGTGGCCTATAATTCAACGTAACAAAACATTGTGACAGGGTCACGTATTTGAACTGCGCTTAGATCACTAATGAATTTCACATTGAAACTGCCGCGAAACGTGTAGTAAGGTACATAATAATGGTGTTGCAGAAATGTATTTAGAGGCACGTATTTTGAATAAGCCTCGGTTGTTTTTGTGCTCACATGTCCATTGTTGGTGCTTTCGATAAAGGGGTCATCATGGGCTCTGCAGCCATGTAGCCCCATACACAGTAAACCTCGATGGGCTGTGTGTTCTGATATATTTCTATATTGGCCTGCATGTTTCAGCTGCCAGCAAGTTTTTCAGCAATTTCAGCCACAGAAGCTCTTCCATGTGATTGGACTAGACACACAAGCCTTCATTCCCCACATTCATCAATAATGTGGGCCCATGGTCCTGATGCCAGTTCACTGGTTGTCCTTCTTTGCACCACTTTTGGTAAGCACTAACCACTGCATTGCAGGAACACCCCACAAGACTTGCCTTTATTTTAGATTTCCCAACCAAGCTGTCTGTAGCATCACTTTGTCAAAGTCACTCAGATCTTTTCACTTGCCCATTTTTCCTGCTTCCTACACATGAAATTCAAGAACTGACTATTCACTTGCTGCCTTATTATACCCCAACCATTGCTAGGTGACACTGTAACGATATAATCAATGCTATGCACTTCATCTGATCAGTGTAGAAAGATGTACATGAAATCTCTGAATCTAAAAAAAGCTTATTTTACACAATATTTAATCAAATTAAAAGCAAAGTGCTGTAAATAAGAATTAAAATCCATTGACAAGGCTGTCAGTAGATTTCTGAACTAACACTAGTTTCAATGGCCACTTTTGTTAAGCAGACAAACAGGCACAGTTATATATGCCAAATATCAATCAGCCTGGGTAATATATTACTATTCTGTAGTCACCCACTTAAAAACGGCAAATCCTGTCCATTTCTCTTTTTGCATGTGGCCAAATTAGAGTGTAAAGGGAATAAGCTGTTCAGTGTGCGAGAAAATAAATAAATCAGTAAGTGTCAAAGTGCTTGACTCCAGCCTGGCTACTTCGTGACCACACTGAGGACAGATTCTACCTACATTATAGCAATGATTTAAAGCCTGACTAAATGAATGAGGCATTTTTCTGGGGCATTAAACATACAAGCAGGACCAGTGTTATTTCTGTACATTGGGCCGATGGCTGAAGCTCGTCTCCAGTGGGAGGTTGGCCCGGACTCAACTATGCCGTAAGGCTGGAAATCATTTCTGGCGGTCTGCTGGTGGATGGTTGGGGCTGCCATGCTGTGGCGTTTTCATTAACCCCACTGTGGCTCAAAGAGAAACACGCAGGAGGAGAGCAATTTGTCTGCAAGGAGCGCCGTCACTGAGGAACGGGAGTGGAGGCTAGACAGATGAAGGCGAGCGATTTAGCATGCACAACGTCTTTGTGTGGGGTCACGAAGGCTTCGGGGCTTCCTGAGATTATTATTGTGGTGATTATCAATCGTCTGCACTTTATCTTTAGAATAATTTAATCTCTGCAGAGTCTAAAAAAGTCCCAGTGCTTGTTTTCTTTGTAAATTATTCCCATATCACAAATAAATTAACTTATCTTTCAAAGAGTCAGCTGGTAAATGGAGTGAAAGGATATTTCCTTTCACTATTTTTTTTTTTGTCTAACCACAAAAAGCAGTAAAGAAAGGAAAGTTATTTCCTTTTCTAAGGGCACAAATGGTGGGAGTTGTGTTCTTTGCTTTTTATAGCATCTTTGGGCTGAACGCTTTCTGCCCAAACTGTACTGGGGTTTGTAAATTAAAAGCATATAATTTCTTTCTGTGGAGCTGAGGTCTGAATCTGCCTCTGTTCCAATGGAAGTGAGTTATATAATCTTACCGAAGGCCTTCGCCGTTGGTTGGCGCACGTCCCTGAGTGAGGTTGGGCCGGATTGGCACATTTCCAGTCTAAACTGAAAACACTCTGTCATCCAACCTTGTTCTTGGCACCAGTTGTTCGGCTGGATACTTCAGCAGCTGAGACCTTTGTTGCACTGTTTTTCCTTCTTTTTTTCCTATTTCTTCCCTTTCTTTTTTAGTAGAGAGATTTTTAAAGGTCCACTTCAGTCAGCACAGTTAAATCTGTCTTGTAGCCTTTTCTCGTTTGCTTTTTAACTACACATGCTTTCAGATTTTACAGAAATTTGTTGCCTAATTGTATCTTATTGCCTTTTTGAGATGCATGCTGTTTCACACTTGTTATAATTCCCTTGGTCCTTCTTTTTGCCCACTCTCCCTTTCCAAATTTCGCTCCCTTCCTCCATCTGTCTCATTTTTATCTCTATCTCCATGTTTTAGTGGTAGTTATACAGGAAGTGATCAAGTTGTGCAGCTGACGAGCAACATGCTCTCCATAGGGCATGTCCCAGCGGTGCCCTCTCATTCAGTTTTGCGGCTAATGTTAGGCCTGGTCCAGTTAAAAAAAAAAAAAAAAAAAAACTCACCGACCGGGGTTTCCAGTCGCCAACAGAAAAAACTGCCTGTTGACTCGTTCCTATTATTTTCCTTTCCTCGGTTAATCTGAAGCCCCAAGGCTTGTGTAAACAGATGGACCGCAAAATCCGTAAGGCTGCTGTTCCGGCATAATGACCCTCTCCTAAAATCATTTGCCTTTTGTGACTTTCGTTTGTAATCCAAATCCCTTCCGTAGCCGGGCAGGCACGTCGAGGTAGGACCCTTTATCTGCAGTGATTGGGCAATGAAGTTAGGCATTAAATGGGAAATGTTGACACTAGCCCGCATCACCAGGACCGCTGCCAGAGTTGTTTAAGGAACTCTTTATTTTCAGAGCAAAGCTAAGCCTCCGGATTTAATTTTTCTACTTGGATATGCAAGAAACTTGAAAATTTTTGACACAGTTACTTAACGCATTTCTGTTTTTTGTATTTATTTTTCTTTTGTTTCGCAAAATGCTGTGATGAAAGTTCTTCAGACTGCTCGTGCAATTGAAAGCGGTTATTGGGCTGCTAATTGGTTGAAATCAAGTTTGCTTGTGCTACCAAGCGGATAACAAAGAAAAGCTGATCGATGTGTACTCGGGGGGTACAACAGTAATGGATGGAGGTTCATACCTCTTGTTGTCTCAGAAAGAATGAATGGACATTCCTAACATGTCTACAGGCCTGTATTCACTCTGTGTGACAAGCTAATTAAAAGTCACCAGCGACCCTTTCCCATTTGAAATCCAACAAAATGCCATTGCCAAAGAGGTCATCTTTTTAAGTTGGGTTGGGCATATAATGTATAGTATTATAGAGTAGTAATATTCTTGCAAAAATTGACATTAAAATGTTATATATTTTTTTTTTACATATTACTTATTTTTTTCAAAATGTCAAAAGTCAAAAATGTCAAAGTGGTGCAACACTTTGGCATAACTGTTTGGAATGTTTGTTTTTATTTTTAATACAAAAGAAGCAGTAGTTAGTTTTAAAAATGTATAGACATTTGTCAGACAAACCAAAATCATTGTAGTGTAATCGACATGCAGGAAGCCATTTTGTTGGCATGTGACAAGAAAACTATTAAACAGGAAATCATATCACAGATCCTCCCTATAGAACCTCATGCATACAAATATATAAGAAATGTTGATAGTTTTTATTTTTATATAGTAGTATGGGAAATAATTTTTTAATTTTTACTTGGCTACACAGCTTGACATTTGTAGTAAATACATTTAAAAAAAACAAAAATAAATAGCTTTTATATGAACCCATCATGAACCAACATTTCCAAGAACTTGGCTGAAAATTTGCTAAAATATTTCTCTTTGTATTCATTTTTTTATAATCTTGGACAGTCTTTGACCCTTTTTATTTCTGGTAAGATGTCTAATCCACTGGCTTAAATTGGCCGCTTTTGAGAAGCTTGATGAGTCAGTGGATATGAATGCATTTTCTTCTCATCCGTACCTAATTTGTCTCTCTGTGGAATATGATGCTTTGAATTCCCCTCTGTGTGACCCCTTGAAATCATATATGGGAGCAGTCAGGGGCTCTCAGATACCCAGTTCCGGTGGGCTATTAGATCCTGCTGTTTTATGTGGCCATTAAAAAGCTGTCAGAAAGATGGGCTAACCGGTCTCCCCCAGAGACAAAGAGATGGATGAAGGATGCAGGATAGAGAGCAGTAAATGACGAAAGGGTCACTGTTCATTTCCTTGATGATTTTGTGATTTTCTTGAGTGCATGTCGAAGCTTGAACGCTTCCTCTCATTAGAGGCTGCCTTGTCTGATGCTACATTGATTTACACATCTGGCTTTGTCGCAATTTGTCAACAGCATGATGTTGATATAATTTAATTAATGTTTTGCTATTGAAGACCTCAATTTCAACAGTGTTTCTTGCTGTCATTCAGCATAAAGATGAATTTTCAACAGTATAATATGACTAAAATAGCATTCTATTGTAAATCTGTCACTGATGGGAACCCAATGTGCATTTGGCATGTCCTGCTGCATCTGCCAGTCATTTACCACCTGCCTTTACTGAGCTCAAAACAGCTCAACTAACAAACTATGAGCAGCTATTCCTAATAAATTGTCATATAATAGTACAACAGATTCTGGCAGGCTACCATGTATCAACCGCCAATATGAAGACAGAATAGATTTGGATTTATTTTACTCTGAATCCTCATAAACGTCTGGGAGCAGAACAAAACGGTGAAAAAAGAAAAGTGTTTTCATCAAAAGCTTCCCCGGACAATCTGTACCTCATTATGGTACGCTAAACCTAACGGCCTCTTCATTAGTCTTCTTAAAAGGCCTCCAAAAATAGATCATACTGGTGATATCCTCATTAAAAGACCAAAGCCAGAGCTGACCAAGACAAAAGAGAGTTTTAATTCATCAAAACTTTTGGGATAAAGCCAGCGGGAAGCCCTGTCTATGGTGCGAGTTCACACAACATGACTGACTGTGACTGGCTAGACATTTTAGTGGCTTGCAGAGTCAAATATATAATACTTCATTCTTATCGGAAATTGCTTTTAATAATTTTTAAAAATGGAAGAGAAATTCTTGATGCAGTTCTTCCTTGTAATTCAAAGCATATCAGTTAAATAATCAGTGGGTGATCAGGTGACCGACATTTCCTGTGAAGTTTCTAAGAATTTACCAATTCTTCCTGTGCTCAAATCTTCAGACTTTGATCTACATATATCTTGTGTGCAGGGCTGGAGACCCTCTATTGCACTGCAGGGTTTGTCAACAATATAATGATAAAATCTATTTCTGCATCTGCTTATCTTGCTTTCCAGAGGAATATAGAGAAGATGGAAACAAGACTCGGTAGGGATATTTGATAAAGTATTGAATGAAGATCATGAAGTTGTCTGAAATAGGCAAAGCGGTGAATTTCTGTATACAATCTGGTTTTGCATACAATCAGCTATGAGAAATTATGAGTGAAACTACATTGTTTTGAAGGTGTTTAATGTTGGTTCTGTATAATACAGCTCTTTGAATTAAGCAAACAAAAGAAGGCTGGGATTACTCAAGGAGTCAGCATATCATATCGTTCATATATAGCCAGACTATTGACTATCAGCATAAAGACTGGTGCTCTTTGCAGATTCTGTCTTAAAGTCACAAGAAAAAAGATACAAAAATAAATACATTTCAGGATACTTTTAAAAAGAACACTTATTATGGAAATAATATACCTTAGAATAAAATACTTTACATGCAATTACATTTTGCGTGCTTTAGCAGTTAGAATTTTTGAGTACTTTTTTGACCCACTTAAGTAGGATCTATATACATCTTTATATGTAATTTAATAATTCTGTTGTGTCTGAAATATGGTCAAAGTGACCTGCCATTTATGACAAAATAAAAAATATACTTTAATGCCATTTCTACTGAAATTGAAAATGACTGTATGCCATTTATTTATGTACTGTAAATATATTTGTAATGATGATGCACATTTAAAATATAGAAACCTTAAATGTAATAATTATTAAGCACAATGTTTTACAAGCAATATAATAAAATAAATAATAGTCCTTGTAAATGGTTGTATTAAAAATAAAAAAAAATTCTGATCAGATTTCTGGTCATGGTTCCCAGGAAATGCGTAACATTTGAATATATATACACTGAATGCAATGTACGTGGCTTTTGTATCTAGCAAATGCATAAATGTAAGATGATATAGTTGGGAGTGAGATTTTGTTTTGTTTAAAATTGTACACAATGGCTCTGTGGCAGAGAAAAGAGCTTATGTGAGAAACATTGGAAGCAAGATAACTGGGACACGCATCACAGGCCTGTAATAATATTGAGTGTGTGTGTGTGTGTTATAGAGCTGCATGCTCTGGCCAGTGTGGGCGTAAATGAATGACCCTACAACAACTGATGTGACTTTCACTCCAGACAGACAATTAACCATGTGCACAAACAGTGCTGTCTGCATCAGCTCATTTAAAAATCAATTCCACAAATAGTTTCATTATGTTTGAAGGGAATGTCATTAAAAGGTCACAATATGACAAATGAACACGTTGCAGGCATTTTATTCAGGCTGAGAGGATCAGCTGGCTTTAATGGCGATTCACCTGTTGATGCCGGTCTGCTGTGATGCATCCGGACCCTTAAGTCATCCACGTTCGATCAATCAGGCCCGGCTGGTTTCTGTGGTAACCGATGTGGCGTGTGCAAGGGAAAGAGTGAGTCATCTGGTCCAATAAAATACCCAAATAAACAGGAGCATGCGTCAGGCAGGGACATGACCCACCATACTAAATGTCAAAAGCATTGTTTCCCTAGCAGCAGAATGAAAGAGAGAGATAAAGAGATGGAGACGGGGTCATCTGGAGATCTGATGCAATAAAGCAGTGGTCTGCACTGCATTCGTGGCATTTGGGGTATTAAAAACCTGAGCAACATGATCTGACTGACTATATAATAAAACACTGAGTGTATAATGACATATGATTGATCCTTTATGATGAAACGTCATATTTTAAGGTTTTTATTATTTTAATTTTGGGTTTTTACCTCTTCATTTAGAGAGTGACAGGAAGAGAAGGTGAATAGAATCTCAGTCGGGGCTTGAACCTGCCTAAAAGCACCATAGATCAATGCTAACGACTGCACTACAGCTTTAACTGAATGTGCGTATTTTGTGCTTCTATTTAAATTTTTTTTTAAAGGGGTCATATGATGCAATTTCAATCTTTCCTTTCTCTTTGGAGTGTTACAAGCTCTTGGTGCATAAAGAATAAAGAAGATCGTAACATTTACCAACGGGGGGACTAAAGTCTCAAATCCAAAAGAGATATTCTTTATAAAAAGTTAAGAGTTAAACACACCTACCTAAAACGGCTCGTTCCAACACACCCCCCACTAAATTACCTCACTAGTGGGGAAGATTTGGAAGTAACGTCCGCCCAAAATGTGCACGCAAAGACAGAAGGCATAACTTTTATTCTCACTGTAGTATTGTTGGCGCTGCCGCCATGTCGTGTAGATGCTGTGTGCTTCATTGTGAACAAGTCGATTACTACTTTGTTGGTCTTCAAAACGAGACGATTATCCGCTTAGTCATGCTAGAGATGATCTTTGCGGTCGATGAGGGAATACCATTCCAACTAGTGCTTGGGATCGACTGACAGCTTTCACCGTGGACGAAGCGGAGTCCAGCCCGGGGTCGTCACATTGGATGCCGCTCCTTCGTCGGATCCGACGGCCGCGCGTTCTCAACCCGCCGCCTCTGTCACTCTAGACCGGCCTCAAAGCTCATGCTAAGCCGCGGCTTCGCTCGCTAGGCCAGCCGTGTTTTCCGTTGTGAAAGCGGAAAAAAAATACTTGTGTTTGGGTCTTCAAAAGAGGGACAAGGGGAGACAATCAGTGGTTTAAAGTTGTATTTACAAAACACTTTCCAGAACAGTTTAACCCAAATATCCCAGATGTGTGCAGCACATTTTTTATTGGAGGGGGGTGTATGATCCTGGGAGAGTAGGGAAGAACAAAATGCGGCTGTCTGACGCACACCAGACCTGTAGTACGTTCATTTTAAGGATTTGCCACTGATTGATTAAACCAAAAAAACGCGCGGTTTTGGGGGCAATATCGAGTAGCTCACTTATTGTTTGTAGTTCTTCTGACTCACAAAGGCGACGGGTTTATTGTTTAATCGGCACGATGCAACGCAATGCGTAAAAAGACAGTATAAGTATATGTCCCCACTGTATGCAACAAATGCCTAGTTTGTAATGGGTTTTAATGTTTTTGTCTCGTCGCTCCGGCCGGACACGGCATCAACAGTATAGTGAGGGGCGTAACATTTTCATCACATGCTTGAGGTATTCGGCCAATCACAATGCACTGGATAGCTGGCCAATCACAGCACACTTCGCTTTTCAGACCGATGAGCTTTGTAAAAATCGACACGTTTCAAAAAGGCGGGGCATAGAGGAGAAACAATAATGTACAGTATGTGGAAAATAATGTGTTTTTTTTTACTTTAAATCACAAACACATTTCATTACACCAAATACACAAAATAATGTTCTTTTTAGCAGCATCATATGACCCCTTTACATCTTGAATATACACAAGATTTCCAGTGTCAGGCATTTCCAGTTATTTTAGTTTTCCAGTCAAACAGTGATTTATACTGAAAATTGGTATTTATCATATTATTAAGTCATAAACATGCTGGCTTGTAGCTCAAAGAGTTTTACCATATGCACTTTGTTATTCTTTAGTTATTTACCTATGGTGGCTATGAACCAGTACTTCATTCACAGGAAATAGCTCACTTTTAAGTTGAAAAATTAGGTTGTACTGCTAAAAACAATGTATGTGTATGAGCGTTCACTTAGGTAAATCAGTTTTACTGCTACTAGCACAAAACTAGAATTAATAAGCATAAATGTCCATGCTGGTATAAGCTGGACATTTCAGAGTATATATTTGAAGATGGGTAAAATTTGCACATATAGCCTAAGGAATATTTTTCCCAGTGTGTATATACATTTTGAAAATATTGATTGTCATTGTACTTTTTTGAGATGTGTCATTTTAGACATTCTCTCACTATCATAATGGAGGAAACTAGCTATTTAGATTATAATTATTAGTAATAATAATGAAAAATTAGCAAAACAGCTCTCTAAAAAAGCCTATTTCCTCCTCTTGTGCACATTTCACTGTGACACTAACTCAGTTTTTTTTTTTTAAGTTGTGGCATTTAAAAAAAAAAGGCTTTTCAGCTACAAACCCAATTCCAAAAAAGTTGTGACACTGTACAAATTGTGAGTAAAAAAGGAATGGAATAATTTACAAATCTCATAAACTTATATTTTATTCACAATAGAATATAGAAAACATATCAAATAAAAAGTGAGACATTTTGAAATGTCATTCCAAATATTTGCTCATTTTGGATTTCATGAGAGCTACACATTCCAAAAAAGTTGGGACAGGTAGCAATAAGAGGCCGGAAAATTATAATGTACATATAAGGAACAGCTGGAGGACCAATTTGCAACTTATTAGGTCAATTAGCAACATGATTGGGTATAAAAAGAGCCTCTCAGAGTAGCAGTGTCTCTCAGAAGTCAAGATGGGCAGAGGATCACCAATTCCCCCAATACTGCGGCGAAAAATAGTGGAGCAATATCAGAAAGGAGTTTCTCAGAGAAAAATTGCAAAGAGTTTGAAGTTATCATCACCATCTACAGTGCATAATATCATCCAAAGATTCAGAGAATCTGGAACAGTCTCTGTGCGTAAGGGTCAAGGCCGGAAAACCATACTGGATGCCCGTGATCTTCGGGCCCTTAGACGGCACTGCATCACATACAGGAATGCTACTGTAATGGAAATCACAACATGGGCTCAGGAATACTTCCAGAAAACATTGTCGGTGAACACAATCCACCGTGCCATTCGCCGTTGCCGGCTAAAATGCTATAGGTCAAAAAATAAACCATATCTAAACATGATCCAGAAGCGCAGGCGTTTTCTCTGGGCCAAGGCTCATTTAAAATGGAATGTGGCAAAGTGGAAAACTGTTCTGTAGTCAAACGAATCAAAATTTGAAGTTCTTTTTAGAAAACTGGGACGCCATGTCATCCGGACTAAAGAGGACAAGGACAACCCAAGTTGTTATCAGCGCTCAGTTCAGAAGCCTGCATCTCTGATGGTATGGGGTTGCATGAGTGCGTGTGGCATGGGCAGCTTACACATCTGGAAAGGAACCATCAATGCTGAAAGGTATATCCAAGTTCTAGAAAAACATATGCTCCCATCCAGACGTCGTCTCTTTCAGGGAAGACCTTGCATTTACCAACATGACAATGCCAGACCACATACTGCATCAATTACAACATCATGGCTGCGTAGAAGAAGGATCCGGGTACTGAAATGGCCAGCCTGCAGTCCAGCTCTTTCACCCATAGAAAACATTTGGCAATCATAAAGAGGAAGATGCGACAAAGAAAACCTAAAACAGTTGAGCAACTAGAAGCCTGTATTAGACAAGAATGGGACAACATTCCTATTCCTAAGCTTGAACAACTTGTCTCCTCAGTCCCCAGACGTTTGCAGATTGTTATAAAAAGAAGAGAGGATGCCACACAGTGGTAAACATGGCCTTGTCCCAACTTTTTTGAGATGTGTTGAGGCCATGAAATTTAAAATCAACTTATTAAAATGATACATTTTCTCAGTTTAAAAATTTGATATGTAATCTGTTGTATTCTGAATAAAATATTTAAACTTCCACATCATTGCATTCTGTTTTTATTCACAATTTGTACAGTGTCCCAACTTTTTTGGAATCGGGTTTGTATATATATATAGGCTTTTTTCAGGTAGATTTTTAATGAACATGTTTTCATTAACATTGATTTATGACAAGGAAAATGAGAATCTAAAAAAAAATCAGCATTTCACATAATGTCCTTCATGTTCAATTAATGCATCACTACAGTATTTAGATTATGAACAGATTTAGCCTTCACTTTAGCTTACTCCCATGACATCCCCTATTTATATAGCGCTTTTAACAATACAGATGTGTCAAAGCAACTGAACAGCATTAAATACGAAAATAGTGTGTCAACAGAGGCAGACAGTAGTGAAGTATTTTTACTTTGCTGTACAAGTACTTTTCAAGTGTCTGTACTTTATCAGAGTGTTTTTCATTAGAAAATTTTACTTCACAATATTCCAAAGCATAATTTTGTACTTTTTACTGCACTACGTTTCATATTTAATGTAATTTAATACTTAATTACATTAGAAATCTATTACTTTCTTACATTTACTCTAGTAAAAATAATTCAAAGATTTACTTGAGTACAAGAAAGTACTACATTTTTAATATTCTTAAGTATTAAAGGTAAAACAAACAAACAACTTTTATTTATGAAATGAAGTACAGTAAAAAGTAATACATTATGCTTTGGAATGTAGTGAAGCAAAAGTTTTCCAAAGAAAAACACTGATAAACTACAGATACTTTTTAAATTTACTTGAGTAAAGTAAAAATACATCACTACTGTCCGCCTCTGTGTGTCAATGATGCAAAATGACAAAAGTAAACACTCAATTTTCAGTTGAAGGCAGTTCATCATTGAATTCAGTGATGTCATCATCCAGCTCAGTTCAGTTTAAATAGTATCTGTGCAATCATGTCGAGATATAGCTGATGTCCCCAAATAAGCAGGCCAGAGGCGAACATGGCAAGAAACCAAAACGCCATCGGTGACAGAATGGAGAAACAACCTTGGGAGAAACCAGGCTCAGTCGGGGGGCAGTTCTCCTCTGGCCAGACAAACCAGCATAATGTGGTTTAATTCCAGGCTGCAGCAAAGTCACATTGTGCAGAGGACTCATCTGGTTGCCTGAGTTTTGAGAATGCAGCGGACATGGAGGACTATAATGCAATTAGAGCTCGTTAAAATACTAAGGTGCTAAACCATTCAGGGCTTTATAAGTAATAAGCAATATTTTAAAATCTATATGATGTTTAATAGGTAGCCAGTGCAGTATTGACAGACCGGGCTAATATGGTATATTCCGGTTTTTTCTTTAGTAAGAACTTAGTGCTGCATTTGGAAAGCGGGAGGTTGTTTATTAAACGTGCAGAACTAACCACCAATAAAGCATTACAAAATCTAAATTGAGTCATGAACGAAATGAATAACGTTTCTACATTTGACCATTGAGAGCATAGGTCGTGAATTAGATATATTTTTAAGATGGAAAAATGCAGTTTTATAAATGCTAGAAACATGGCTTTTTAGAAAGATTGCTATCAAATAGCACACCTAGGTTCCAAACTGATGATGAAGACAGAGCAGCCATCGAGTCTTAGACAGTGTTCTAGGTTATTACATGCAGAGGTTTAAGGTCCGATAATTAACACCTCTGTTTTTTTCAGAATTTCACAGTAAGAAATTGCTCGTCATCCAATTTTTTATATCAACTATGCATTCCGTTCGTTTTTCAAATTGGTATGTTTTGCCGTGCTGCGAAGAAATATAGAGCTGAGTATCATCAGCATAACAGTGAAAGCTAACACCTGATGATATTCCTGATGATATCTCCTAGGGGTAACATGTAAAGTGTGAAAAGTAACGGCCCTAGTACTGAGCCTTGAGGTACTCCATACTGCACTTGTGATCGAAATGATACTTCTTCATTCACTGCTACGAATTGATGGCGGTCAGATAAGTACGATTTGAACCATGCTAATGCACTTCCAGTAATGCCAACAAAGTTTTCTGGTCTGTTCAAAAGAATGTTGTGGTCAATAGTGTCGAACACAGCGCTAAGACCCAGTACCACTAATAGAGAGATACAATCACGATCAGATGATAAGAGCAGGTTATTTGTAACTCTAATGAAAGCAGTCTCAGTACTATGATACGGTCTAAATCCTGACTGACATAGCAGTGAAATAAACACTGAGGCACTCAGGTTTGATTTGTATTGTGAAAATAAGGTCATAATACACAAATACATTCATATTTTTTATTATATTCTATCCTCCAACTCAACCATGTACACTACAGTTATTAGATTTGCTGTATAGACCATTTACATAGTTTGGTGAATCAGTATTCAACACCACATATACAAAAACTATCAATTTTTAATAACTGTTACTTTTAACAGGTTTTAGTTTTGTCTAATAGCTTTTAGTTATATCACAGCTGTGAATCATACTGTAATTTGCTGCTTGCAAGCTGGTTGGAGGTGGTATTAGTGGGAGGGTCTTTTGAACATTTGATTGGACAAAAATCTGTGTAGTGCAGGATGAGTCATCAGTATTTTTGCTTCGTTTTTCTGATGGAGTGACTGTGCAGTTTGAGCACATCTGATAAAAGCAAGCGTTTTCAACGTTTAGGAGGCAGAATTAGCATATTGGAACCACAAAACTTCTGTCAATTTTGAATTCATTCTATCTTTAAGACAACATAATTTTTTTTTCAAAACACAGGAGACTGTTAGCCTTCTTACCTAGTTACTATGTGCGCGCGCACACACACACACACACACACACACATAAACTCACAAAGCCTCTTCTCCGTCTGAGTGGGCTGTATCCATGGTAATTAAACCCCATTAATAACTCTCTCTCTTTTACTCTCACTCTCACTCATTCAAAACAATCTCTCTTTTTCTCTCTCTCACTTTAATCTACTCCAATAAAAGGGAACAAAGAGGTTTGCATGGCCCACCCAAGGAGAAGGCGGATCTAGCTGCAGCACTAACCCATCATTAATTATTAACCAAAGTCAAATTTAATGCGTGGTTGGCTCATTTTGGCATATATTATTAATAGAGAAGGGTCAGAGATCTGCAGCAGCTCTGGCTGCAGGAAGAACACTGGACACTGCGCAGACATGCTTGCAAACACATACTGTATGCACACACACACACACACACACACACACACAATATTGATTCATTTCAGTCTCAGTCAAATCCTGTATGAAACCATATTTTCAATTTATAATTCATGATGTGAAGGATGAGAAAAACGATCGTGCTGAAACAAAGACAGGCACCAAGCTGATGGAGGGACAGGAAATATCATAATGGATGAATGAGGGTGACTAAAAGTATGAAAAAAATAAAGGTCTTAAAAGCAAGCATCCACCTCACTTTTAAGTAACTATTAACTACAATTTTTGCCTCAATACATTTTATTTGCTGCTTAGTAATAGTTAATAAGGTGATTGTTAAAGGGATAGTTCACCAAAAATTAAAATTCTGTCATTAATTACTCACCCTCATGTCATTCCAAACCCGAAAGACCTTTGTTCATCTTCTGAACACACATTAAGATATTTTTGATGAATTCAGAGAGCTCTCTGACCCTCCATAGACAGCAAGGGTACTACCATGGTCAAGGCACAGAAACGTAGTAAGGACATAGGTGGTACTTTTTGTGTACAAAGAAATCAAAAATAACTTTATTCAACAATTCTTTCTTTTTTCTTTTTTTTTTTTTTTTTCCCTTTTTGCGTTCACCTAGAACCATTTTGGAGAGTATCACAACGCATGCGTGTGGTGCTGCTGATGTAAAACATGCATGTGCTGCGCCTTGTTTATGTGCAGAGGAAAGCACTTGCATGCATCGTAATTAACGAGTAATTAATGACAGAATTTTAATTCTTGGGTGAACTATCCCTTTAATTTGGATGATTGGGCAGGGATAAGGGATCTAGGATAGGTCAAATAGAATAAGGCATCAATATGTGCTTTATAAGTAATAATATGGTCTAAATACCTCCGCATGTAATGACCTAGAACACTGTCTAACACTCGATGGCTGCTCTGTCAATTCTTTATCATCAGTTAGGAACCTAGGTGTGCAACCTTTCCATGGTTTTTTGCCATGTTTTTAGCATATATCTAAATGATGACCTATGCTAGCAATGTCAAATGCAGAAATGTTAATTCATGCTTTCATGACCTTTTTTTCCACGGTAGATTATTGTAATGCTTTATTGGGCTTTGTGCTCTTAATAAACAAACTCCAGCTGGTCCAAATGCAGCAGCTAGAGTTCTTACTAGAACCAAGAAATATGACCATATTAGGTTCTCTCAACACTGCACTAGCTCCCTATTAAACATCGTATACATTTCAAAATCTTGCTAATTACTTATAAAGCCCTGAATGGTTTAGCTCCTCTGTACTTGAGTGAGCTCTTATCGCATTATAATCCTTCACGTCCGCTGCGTTCTCAAAACTCTGGCTATTTTATAGTACCTAGAATATCAAAATCAACTGCGGGTGGCAGATCATTTTCCTATATGCACCCAAACTCTGGAACAATCTACCTAACATTGTTCTAGATTAAAGACCCATCTCTTTAACCTGGTTTACACATAGCACACTAACACATTTCTAATATTCAAATCCTTTAAAGGATTGTAAGGCTGCATTAATTAAGTCAACTGGAACTGGGATTACTTCCCATAACACCCAATGTACTTGTTAAATCATAAGAAGAATGGCATCTATACACTAATATTAGTCTGTTTTGTTCTTATTCCGAGGCCACAATAGCCACTCAGATCCAGTCCGTATCCAGACCTGATGGTGGATCAGCACCTAGAGACGATTTCTACAGCCCTGAATGTCAGCGGAGACTAGGACAACTAGATGTGCCCCAGAGACAGATCCCAAAGTGAAGACCACGTCACCTGGCCACAACTGAGCCTGGTTACTCACCAAGGTTTTTTCTCCATTTCTGTCACTGATGGAGTTTTAGTTCCTTGCCACTGTCTTCTCTGGCTTGCTAAGATAAGGACACATAATGTCCAGTGATATCATCGACTTGATTGCACAGATACTATTTGAACTGCACTGAGCTGGATGATGGCATCACTGAATTCAATGACGAACTGACTTTAACTGAAAATTAAGTGCTGACTGTTGTCCTTTTGCATTATTACACACAATTTTCCTATTTAATACTGTAAAGGTGCTTTGACACAATCTGTATTGTTAAAAGCGCTATATTAATAAAGATGACTTGACTTGAAACAGTCAATGTAGTAGTAATATGCATGCTAATATGCAACTGGTTAATAGTGAGAATTGGTCCTTTGGTTCTCAACATCGAATAAAAAAAAAAAAAATTATCATAAGTCTTACATTTATCCCTACTCTCCCTTTCCCCTTGTGAAAAAGAAGTGTGTTTAATTGTACTGAATGTGCACTTGTGGTATAATTCCACTTTTAAAAAAATAGATTTTTTTTAAATGTGCTTGCAGATTGCAGTGTACATAAAGTGTATTTTAAAATTTCTTACATGTTTCTTAGCACACTTAAGTGCACTTTTAAAAAGTAATAATGTAATAATGTCAAAGGTTTTACTTTAAATGTACATTAGATCATTTAAACATCAGTTTTAAAATCTTATTAAGGCATGTATTATAATTTTAACTTTATTGTGTTATTTGATATTACATTTAAAGTAAATATATTTCAATTTACTAAATATTAACTTTGTTATTACAAATTTGTAAATGTGTAATTACAAATATATTTAAATAAAGGACATACACGTTTCAATAGATCATTAAAGTATATTTTAGTTCACCATAAAGGCTTCAAACATATTTCAAAGACAGTACAAGTAATTATGAAATTAAATATAATCGTATTATAAGGTATAGTAAAAGGTATAGCTGAAAGGGATAGCTCACCCAACTATTAAAATTCTGGCATTGTTTGCTCATCCTCAAGTTGTTTCAAACCTGTTTGAGTTTCTTTATTTGTCGAACACAAACAAAGACATTTTGAAGAATGTTGGTAACCAGACAGTTGATGGTAGTCATTGACTTCCATAGTATGGAAAAAAATACTAATGGAAGTCAATGGCAACTGTTTGGTTAATCCATTTTTGGGTGAACTATGCCTTTAAGTCGGTCAAAAAAGCACACAAAAGTTCAGCTAATTACAGTTTATTTATTTAATATATTTAATTGCATTTACATCATATTTATTTAATATATGTAATTCATTTTTTACATGCTAAAGTATACTTCTTTTTAACAAGAGTCTCCAATTAATGATGCTTGTGTTTTGTTTTTAACTTAATTCATTCAACTCTCCCACCAAAACATGTATTTTTTCACCTATCCAGGATCTGTGGCATTTGTGTTTGCTTACCATTTTGTCCACTTGTAAGATATGTTCTTTGTTTAACTTGAACAAACAAACGGGCACCACAAACACAAATACAAATGCTCACACAGTTCTGTAATGTTTAACCTCAGTCTTCAGCAGCTGCTGATTTCTCCAAGGCAAGTCTGACCTGAGGTCTACTATATCCTTTCATTCTTTGTCCAGTGGTGCTGGCTTCCCTGACCTACATTCAAACTAGTGCTAAACTAAACCCTTCTGAGTTACCTATTGTTCATAACTATACTGTACTTCATCAATGTCAGAAAAACTGCTCCATTTTTAAAACCAATTATTGTGATAATAGATGGCACGACTGCATTGGCAACTAACTGAAATAAGCACTAAAAATACTAAAATGAATGCAAATATATTAAAGCTAAATAGAAAAACTAATAAAACTGACAAAAAAACATTACTAAAAGTTACAAATAAACAAATACTTAAAAGTGAAAACTGAAAAGATATATATTTTTTAAACCTGTATGACTTTCCTTCATCTGTTAAAAAAAATAATAAAATCTGAGGCGCTATTTTCCATGCAATTAACACATTTTTACTTTTGAGTGACCACGTGTGACCCTTTAAATATATGCATATGTAATGTAATATTTTTCTACAGGTGGAGCGTTCACTTAAATGCATTATAACATAAAATCTCTTACCTGATCAAAAAATATATATACAACAGTTTATCCTGTTTTCTCACATGTAAAATCAAGGTTTTGACCTGTGACTGAACTTGGTCACTTTGTTTGTAGAGGGGCCCCAGGGTCAATATCAAGACACGTGTGTCCCTGACTGGCCGGACGACATCTGATGAGAGCCCATGCAACAAAGGCCTTGCACGATAAATGAGAAAGGTGAAGGATGGGGCAAACACACACAGACTGGCTGTTCTCACACACAAACACACAGTCAGAAACTTGTAACTTGCACAGATAATGACAGTCTCTTACACATTCGGTTCTTTACTACACATATGAGTGAGACAGCAAATTGAATGTTATTTAGTCTGTGGCTGAAAGGAAAGAAAATGAAATTCAGAGGATGCTCACCTCTTGAGCACTGCTCCTGATAGTAATCACCATTTTTTTATATCCAAATTGCCCTTAGAGAGCTTTTTACCCACATAGTCAATGGCTTGACTGAAATTGCTTACTCATTTGAAGAGATCTTTAGGCATGCTGCCAGGCCTTTAACAGGTTTTAGTGCTATTAAGCTGAAGTACTTGTAACAGAATTATAGGATTTGATCTCTGTCTTGAAACTTAACAATACAGATGAATGAAGCCTAAAATGTGTATATGAAAAGCAGTGTTTATGATGCTTCATATAAACCTTATGAATACCCATCAACAGTTTGTTAAAATTGAAGATTTTGTCACTAAACTTGAATGTTCATCCATGGAACACAAAAGGAGACTAAATATTGATTGATTGATTGATTGATTGATTGAATTAATGAATAGTGTTCATGTTGTTTTTTTCCATACAGTTGCACGGAAAATTGACCCAGTGTGTTGAATAAAATAAAATAATACAATAAAATAAAAATAATACATAAATTAAATTAAATTAAAATTAAATAAAATTAAATAAAAAATACAGGCTTTAGTAACATGAAGGTAATTGATGACAAATTTTTCATTTTGAGGTGAACTATCTCTAAACCTTTATAGACATTCTCTGGAGTTTAAAGGGGTCATATGATGTGCTGCTAAAAAAAACATATTTGTGTATTTGGTGTAATGAAATGTGTTTATGCGGTTTAGGTCACAATATTTTCCACATACTGTACATTATTGTTTCTCCTACTATTGCCCCCACCTACGAAAATGCGCTGTGAGTGTACAAAGCTCATCTCTGAAAAGCGAGGTGTGCTCTGATTGGCCAGCTATCCAGTGTGTTGTGATTGGCTGAATACCTCAAGCGTGTGACCGAAATGCTACACCCCTTACCATACTGTGATGCCCTGTCAGGCCGGGGCG
This sequence comes from Sinocyclocheilus anophthalmus, assembly GCA_018155175.1. Lineage (NCBI taxonomy): Eukaryota > Metazoa > Chordata > Actinopteri > Cypriniformes > Cyprinidae > Sinocyclocheilus > Sinocyclocheilus anophthalmus. The sequence continues at coordinate 297,333 of JADLZN010009504.1, read as the reverse complement.
TAACATAAATGCATGTTTGCATTTGTGATCGGAGAAACTACAAAACTTGCGTTTAAATCATCAGTGGCAAATTCTTAAATATAAAAAACTTACTTACAGTCTGAGAGTCAGAACAGACGGCATTGTAGTCTACTCTCCCAGGATCATAAAATGTGCTGCACACATCTGATATTTGGGTTGAAGTGTTCTAGAACAGTGTTAAATACAACTTAACCACTGATTTCTAAATGTGTCCTCTTTTGGAAGGCCAAACAAAAAAGTTTCGCTTTCACAACGAAACACAGCGTCACATGCGGTGGCGGCCTAGAGTGAGCGGAGGCCGGCGGGACTTCAGAGGAGGACACGGCCGGTGGAATGAGTGAGCAGAGGTGGGCGGGCTTGAGAAGGGCGCGGTCGGCATATTCAACGAAGGAGCGGCCGGCGGGCTTTCGGTAACCACATGTGACAACCCTGGGCTGGAATCCGCTTCGTCCACGGTGAAACCCGATCCGGAGATTCACTGCACGAAGTTGATGTATTTCCTCAGCAACAAGCACGGATCAGCTCCAGGCATGACAAAGCGGATATCGTCTCTTTTGGAAGGCCAAACAAATTAGTTCGCTTTCACAACGAAACACAGTTGTCTACACGGCATGGCGCGGCGGCAGGCAACAATACTAAAGTGAAAGTGCATGCATGTGGCCGAATTTAGTGCTCTGCATTTACCCATCCAAAGTGAACACACACAGCAGTGAACACACACAAACCGTGAACACACACCCAGAGCAGTGCAGCCATTATGCGTGAGACCCGGGGGGGAGCAGTGCCTTGCTACAAGGGCCTCAGTCATGGTATTGAAGGTGTGAGAGAGTGCTGTACATTCACTCCCCCCACCTACAATCCCTGCTGGTACGAGACTCAAACCCACAACCTTTGGGTTATGAGTCTGACTCTCTAACTATTAGGCCACGACTTCCCGAAGGCTTAGCAGTGGTGGTTTTTCGATAAATCGACGCGGGTTATGGGCCCAGCACGCTTCTGCTGCGCCACTCTGCTGTACTACAGCGAGAATAAAAGTTACTCAACTCAAACTTTATTTATAAAGCACTTTCAACACTACGACTGGCACCAAAAGTGCTGTACAAAACTAAAAGGGGGAAAACATAGAATAAGATTAAATAAAACAAAAGATAAATAAATAATAATAATAATAGTGACAACAAATATCATACACAGCTAAAAAACATTGTCAAAAGATAGAGAAAACAAATGAGTTTTTAAGCGAACTCTGAAAAACACCCAAAGCTGGAGAAGTTCTAATAGACAGAGGAAGGGCATTCCAGAGCCTAGGAGCTGCCACAGAGAAAGCACGATCCCCTCTACATTTTAGACGAGATTGCGGAACCATTAGGAGTAGTTGTTCATTTGAGCGCAGAGATCTGCTGGATTGACGGACTCTAATTAAATCAGTAACATAGTCAGGTGATAGACCATGCACAGCCTTATAAACATACAGCAACACTTTGAAATTAATTCTGTATCGTACAGGTAACCAATGCAGTTTGATTAACGCAGGAGTAATATGCTCTCTCACCTTTGTACCTGTTAAAAGTCTGGCAGCTGAATTCTGAACAAGCTGCAAATGAGAGAGAAAGAGGCTTGACTCACCCAGATACAACACATTACAATAATCCAAACGAGATGACACAAAAGCATGAACAACCTTCTCCATATCTTCAAAAGAGAGGATGGATTTCAGCTTAGATATTGACCTTAGATGGAAAAAGCTATTTTTAACAACAGCATTAATTTGTCGGTCAAATTTAAGCTCAGAGTCAAAGATGACACCAAGGTTTTTTACACAGGACAGTTTCTTCCCAGGAAACTGCCCCAGGCAGTCATAGATATCATTAACATAACCCTTATTACCAAACAAAATCATCTCTGTCTTATCTTCATTCAATTGAAGAAAATGATTTGCCAACCAGCACTTAACCTCTGTCAGACATTGATGCAGAGACTGCAAAGCACATTAATGGTCCTGTTTCAATGGTAAGTAAATTTGTGAATCATCCGCATACAAGTGATAATGAATCCCACATTTTTCAAAAATAAAACTCAATGGCAACATATACAGAGAAAATACAATTGGTACCAGAATAGAGCCCTGAGGAACCCCACAGACAAAAGGAGCAGTAGAAGAAGAGTAATCACCTAAACTGACTGAAAAAGTCCTATCCTTCAGATAAGAAGAGAACCATTTTAAGGTTAAGCCCTGAACACCAACATGATTCTTGAGACGAGCAATAAGTACAGTATATCGTGATCAACTGTATCGAATGCTGCAGTAAAATCTAACAAAATTAGAACAACACAACTCCCAGAGTCAACACCTCTTAAGATATCATTGGAGACCCTCAAAAGAGCAGACTCTGTACTAAGAATCTATCTAAGATATTATTCCTCTTTAAAAAAAAACATTTAACTGCTCCAACACAATTTTTTCAAATATCTTAGATATAAAAGGCAGCTTCGAAATGGGGTCGAAAATTACTCATGTTAAAGGGATCTAAACCATTTTTTTTAAGGAGGGGCTGAATAACAGCATTCTTAAAACTAGCAGGAACAACACCAGATGACAGACTACTATTCAAAATAGTCAGAATACTTGGACCAATAGTGTCAAAAATCTTCTTAAACAAGGAAGAAGGAATGACATCCCCTGGAGACCTAGTAGGCTTCATATGCGCAATTATAGGTACGCCTTCTTTCTTTGCGTAAACATTTATGTGGCGTTATGCAAATCTTCCCACATCGTGACGTAGATATGTTGGGGGCATGTTAGAATGAGCCGTTTCAGGTAGGCTTGGTTGACTCTTAACTTCTATAAAGAATATCTCTTTGGATTTGAGACTTTAGTCTTTGCAACTTTACAGAGCTTCTTTATGCACCAAGAGCTTGTAACACTTCAAAGAGAAAGGAAAAATTTAAATCACATCATATGACCCCTTTAAGCAAAAGACAGTGGACTGAAGCGTTTTTTCCTGCTGTGTCTGAGTGAAGATCTGAAACAAGCTGAGCAGTGTGGAATTGAGGAGATTAGAGTGGAGTTTGTGTTTAACAGCCTGCTCTGCCTCCAGTGCTCTGTGCTCTCGCTGTGTTGTGAAATTCACTCTGGCGGCCCTGAAATCGCTTCTGTGAGAACCACAGCAGCTGCATTGATGTACAGGCTGGCCCAAATGCCCTGCATCCAGCGTGCACAATCTCACCTTTCTAACAGACAGATTGGGAAAGAACGAGAGAGGAGAAGGGGGCCCTCAAGTCCTAATGGTTGGAAAAACCTCAGCAGACACATCCTGTATAAATCTAATCTGTGTATTTATTAATTTTTTTCTCAAATGTTGTTTTCAAAGTGTATCATTTTCATTTTATCAATTGTTATCTCATTATTTTATTTTCATAGTTTTATCAACTTTGTTTCAGATGTTTCTCCTCAAATTCCTATAGAAATGTGAATACAATAGGGATATAAAGCCATATAAATTATACATTCCTAAAGATAATATTCATATAATTTTGTCTTGGAGGAATTTGATATCAAATACTGAGATCTTGAAGTACATATGGAGATGTCTGACTTTTGTACTTTATTATTTAGAGAAAACCTGAATTGCTGTCTAGGAGAAATTGAGATAATGAAGAGATCTTCACTCATAGATATAATATGCATAACTGACAGCTAATTACTCAGTATATCACATGCTCACAGAGAAAATAACAACATGATATAAAAATAACAAATAAACATGAAAATAAATAATAAAATATTCAATACTGAATAAGTAAATATTAAATATTACATAAATGTTGAATGTTTATTCAGTAATGTAGATAGTAATACATACAATAATTTAATTATATCTTATGTACAATAAATACATTCTTAATTTATCATAAAAAGAAACACAAAGACAGTATTGTTAATTCAGATATACAAAAGTGAATGTGAATTTGATATATTTATTTGTTTGTTTGTTCATTTATTTTGGAACAAGCAATAAAGCACAAACTCCACTTTGGATATTTTATTTATTATTATCTAACAGACATTTTTGCAGTGTACATACAGTCTCTGTCTAAAACCATATAAATTATCATTCCTACATCACTGGTGTATTATTTAGATTCAAAAAGTCATATACATACCCACACTGCATTGAGTTTGACATTGACCACAGCATCTACAGCCAGACTGTGAGGATTGTATTGCTATAGAAAGATTTATGTGCTCTTATTCAGTAACACTGTTTTATATTTAGTCTCTTTCTCTTGCTGTCTGCCCTTCTTTTTCTGTCTCATCCTCTTCCTCTTCCTCTTACTCTTTGCTTTTTTGTTAGCTTGAGGATATTTAGGGGCTGCATGAGAGTTGCATATTACCATAAATCTAAGTCTTTGTTCTGCGAGTGTTTAAAACTAGATTAATGAACTAAAGACAAGGCAAAAAACAACTGATACCCTTAAACTTGACCTCAATTGACACCTGCTAATTACCCATTGCTGCTAGCCAGTCCACCTCATGTGGTGACAGATGTGGTCCCATGACTTCAGGGTAGATAGTGCACATGTAAGAGGATTATCGGGATCCTGTGATGTCATTGCGTCGGGCGGTAAAATTTCACCTGGCTGTGACCCGTCTCTTCCTCTGATCTTAATCCTCTTGGTTCACAATGTCAATTTCAACATCATATTCAAGTGCATTTTAGGATAAATCTCATGGAGCAGCTTGAAAATATGCACATTTAATGACTAATCAGAAGTTAAGTAATTTTTTCCCCCTACTTTTCTGCGTAAGAGTCCATCTTACCAAATCTTGTTCATTCAAGATAGAAAGTGCCATATGGGCTCAAAGTTGCACATGAAGCGCATAATGCCATTTGTTGAGGAAGGGTGAATGGCAGATGGCTCAGCCCTTGCCAGGCTGCAAAGACCGGGCATCCTGAATGGCATTCACACTCTCTGTGAGGGCTATTGTCACAATCAGACGCTTGATGAAGCAATGCATCTCCAAAGTACCAACGAATAATAACTAAAGAGAGACATTAGTCAGTTCAGTAGGTTAAGCCATCCATTGAAACCGTAATTGTGCCTACAACATTTAATGCATTAACATAGCTTTTGTTCATTTATTTTTTACATATGTTTTTATTATTTTACTGTTATATATACGGTTTAGCATGATTCCAAGACTCTCCATAAGTGCCCTGGTATATATAATATAATATAATATAAATAATAAGAAATATATATTAATATAATATAATATAATATAAAAAATCAAGGTAATGGCGAGACACTTACAATGGAAGTGAATGTTACCAATTATTGGAAGACATAAAAACATAAATGATAAGCTTATCATTTTCTAACAGTACTTACATAAATTTTTCTGTTAAAACATTTTTATCAATTGATCCCATTAAAGCATAAATGATCATTTTTGCTTTCAATTTAAAAATTGACTTAAAATAGAAACATAGAAAAAAAGGAGTTTGACACTAAAATCTTGGTAGATCTCATATTGTTTACATCATGTAGCTATACTTTTTGACAATAAATATTATGCGATAGGTGTAGTGTAACATTAAGTAAACTTGCCCCTGGGTGCTTTGCAATTCTTTAGCCGTGAACAATAAAACATGCATTGTATCCATGCAAAGTATCAAATTATGCAGTACTTCTACACACTTTCTAATTCACACTCATGCTTGCATTAAAAGGACTTTTTTCTTTTTTTTTTTAGCTGATACCTTGGTTAACTCTCAGTCAATCCTGACTTTATCTGAAGCGCACACCTCAGCTGCCGCTCTATTAGTATATAACTTCTGGCTAAATCTTCTTAGAGCTTACACAGAGTGGCTTTACAATGGATCATGTGGCCTTTGTCTATCAGTTCTGGGTCTTCCTTCACCGCCTAATTGAGCTGTACTAGAGGCAACTCAGATTACTTTGGAAATTTCCAAAAAAACCCAGATGTCCATATTTGTGAATATGCTTAAATTGGGCCCGTCTCCATTCCATGCGCTGTGTGGAATCTTTTGTTGGCTTTTGTCACAAGTGTGTTCTTATATGTTACAGAATCTGTTATTTTATACCTTGCCACTGGGGCTTTACGCTCACAGATGGCAGACATACATTGTTAATAAATAAGCATATTGCGCATTGTTTGGAAGATTTCACACTTAATGCTTGTTAGTGCCATTGCCAAGTTCAATGAAGTAATTTTCCTGTTCACTTCCTCTGGGTCAGATCTCTTCCATCTGTTTGGAAAATTTAGTTCACACTTGTTATCAAACCTAAAGCTAAAGTGAACCTCTCTTGCGGGTTTTGTTATTCAAAATCCAGTAAGTGAATTTCATGAAAAACACTGAAAATTTGAAGTGATCACATGATCAGTTTTGTCCTTAGACTCCTGTGCAGTCCAGCCAAGATATATGCTGTCCACTGTGGGTCACTGGAACTGCACATAAACAACATCAACATCAAAAGAGAGCAGTGCAAACAGAGTGGACCACGGGTCAAGGAGGTCTTCGTCACACACACATATCGATTCTCCATTACCTCATGTTTGCTGTCATTACTGACTGAGGCACAAGGGTACAACCAATCTGAGTGGTTTTGATGTTTCATGCAATCTATATGCATGAGAAAATTGCCTTCAGACAGAATTTTGTAAAACACATTACCACATGACACAGAGAAAGAACATAATGAAGAGTTGATTTTCCCATTTTCTTAAAGGGGTTTATTTTGTCTTTTTACAAAGTCCTGATTTAGTTTTTGGGGTGTACAAGAATAGGTGTTCATGCTTGATTGCTTCAAAAATGGATTTTTTTCACGTATTTTACATTATTGCAGCACCTCCTTTCCCAGTCTGTCTTGAAAGCCCTGTTTAGTTTCGGCATCAATGAAACCCCTCCTTCTGAAATACGAAATGTGCTCTGATTGGTTAGCTGGCCCAGTGCATTGTGATTGGAGAACCGCGTAGAGAGTTCATCTGCTCAGCTGTAAATATTAACGATGGCATCAATTTTGCCATGCCAAATCGAGCCTGATTTGTAATTATAATTATAATTATTTTATTTTTAAACCAGGTTTTGGAACCATAGTGGAAAAAACGTCAGACAACACTCTATAAAGCACTTATTCTTCTTCGTCTATGTTGCTGTGCAGTTGCTAATGCCGAGTTCACACTGCATGATTTTCAAACTCGTCGGATCGCCTTTGTTTTAACAATGAGTGGTATATCTGGTGGTAGCAAGTCAGTTGCTGCGTGACAGGGGTTTCACACTGCATGACTTTACATAGGAGATTGCCGACAGCTCTGTCTGGTCCGCAAACTACATTTCACAACAAAACACACGCGAGAAGGCTGGTCAAGGGTGGTCAAGCAAATGTTTGTGCTTGTTTCTGTATGAAATAATTGTTCATATATCTATTAAAATACTGATATTCTGGTATATAACTCCTCCCCGAACTTCCCTCTGCCTTGTATCTTGGTCTCTCATTGGCTGTAGGTCATCGCTGATGTAGTTTTCAGTCAGAAATCATTTCACACAGCGTGATTGTGAATCGCCGACAGCTCCTGATATTTAGCATGCCAAATATTTCATGGGCGTCGGCGACGTGTTGGCGATTCCCTCAGATCGCGTCTTTGATAATTCACACTGCGTGATTGTCACTCACGTGAACGAGCACCGATTTGCCTCCGATTTCGGGCATTTGTCGGCGATTTCACAAAACCTGCCGGCGAGTGAAAAATCGGGCTAAAATCATGCAGTGTGAACTCGGCATAAGTTGTTCAGGGTATTCTTTAATATGTTGCTATGCAGTTGCACCAGTATTTTGCATATTCAAACGTGAAGCTGGTTAGAAATCCATATTACATCCATATACTTCTGCATGTTATGTGTGGCAATATGTTTGTATATGATGTGTCATGTGGCATTTCTGACCTCCCTAGGTCAGATTCTGTGGTTTACCTCCCTGTGATATGATATATCTGAATGTGTGAAAGTGTGTATGCATCTGGATGCATTAGCTAACTATCCTCACTGGATCCATTCATAGTTCTGGCCTCTGGAAACTCTTGTGTGGAATCTCCGGAATGTGCCACATCTCTCGCTCTCTTCTCCCGCCCCTTTTTCTCCGGTTGATGTGTGGGACTTGTTGAATATTAACCATGTGGAACTAGACCCGACTCCTAAGGCCTTATTTGCTAAGTTCAACGTGTTTCCAGGAACACAGCACGTTAACAGCTGAGGTCACACAGAGTGTTACATGTGAGCGTCTCAAACGCTCAAACTCAAAATAAAAAAAAATCTGTGACATTTACGGTAAAATACCGGCAGCTGTGGTTGCCAGAACTTCACTGTTAAAAATATGGTAGAAACATTTTAGGTTTTACAGACTTAACTTAAATTCACAATAAAAAAACGTATTTCATTAACTGATGTAGTGTTAATAAACCAGCATATTGAAGTACTAATATCTGTTTTAAACCATTGAAATGCTGATAACGACCAAAAACAGGTGGTGATGAGAAAGTCACATGATGAATCAAAGCTCATCACAATCAGCTCTTCCAAAAGCTGAGAAGGGAAATATTAATATATATATATATAGAAGGTGCACAGTGTCATTCACACAAACACTAAACACCATCATGGTAACACACGATACTGAAATAATGCAATAAACATTAATTTAACAACATTAGATGTAAGAGAAAAACTAGTGTACATAACTGATAAGGAAAAACTAAGAAGTAACATAGTTATTTCAACGAAAAAACATAAAATATGAAGTGTCATGCAGGGAATTCTGGGAGTGACAATTTATAGTTTTTCACTGTAAATTATACAATGACTTTTTCTTATTCACTGCCAAAAAACTTAATTTTAACAGTAATTTACTGTAAAATTACATTAACTGTAATTACAGTTATTCACCGTATATAGTATGGAAACTTACTGATAATCAATTAACAGTCTAATTGAGTAATGGAGCCCAACAAAACGTTTTATCAAGTTCACCAATGTGGTCTTCCCATTGCATTAATTTAAATATGTAATTACAAATAGGCAAGTAGACTTGACTCAAATATTCAATTTACTTATATTGAACAATCAATAAATCAATAAAATAATTTACTGCTTCACAATAACTGCTTTTTTTGCAGCATTATTTTTCAAGATTGTGACTTTTATATATTTCGGAATTTCAACTTTGTTTCTTGTTGCATACAGCTCACTGTTATCGCCGAATGAGTCTCAAGTCCAGCGGTTTGTTAAAGATTCAGTCAATTACAGTACAGTGTCTCAGGAGATCAATGGTCGTGTTCATACTAGAAGATAATCAGAGATAATTAGAATCACATGTTCCAATCATGTTAACCGTGTTCTAAGCATTGAAACTTTGGATGATCAGCTTACTGTAATATTTATCGGTAAAACACAGGTGATGCAGTCAGAACCAACCCCTTTAAATACGTCTGATTGCTGCAGGTTTTGCTAATCATGATGTAAGCCTTCTGAGGAAATTAATGACTGTTTGAATAGCGGTGTGTGAGTTTGTGTGTGTCCGAAAGAATTAAACAGCAGCTGTGTGTGTCTGTCAGCGAACAGAGACAGCTTCCTGGTAAGACACAGCAGATTTACAGCAAAGTCAGGGCAGGTTGCCCTACAAGGAAGCTTTTGTGTGTAAGTGTGTGTTTGAGTGTGTGCTCTCATCCCAGGAGCTTCTACAATGATGTCATTGTTAGACTACTGTTTCTTTAATGAAACGGGCCTGTGTGTGTGTTTCTGTATGTGTGCAGTCCTGAACTATAGGAGAGGTGACATCAGCCCGCAGTACTGACTGCCCATCAGCTGTTTGATTTCCTGTTTAATACAATGAACAATGAGTGAGTCTTCTCCTACTTTATGCATGTCAGCTATAACTGGCACTGAACATGCATCTTATAGCCATCCACTTAATGATTCTGGTTCCTTTAACAATTTAATTCAGGATTTCTTTAGTGCTATTATGAAATAATATTTTTTTTTATTTTATTTTATTTATTTATTTTGCAAAATGTGTGCTTGCATGTGTGTCTTTTTAGAGGTGGCATAAATCAAATCCAATAATTGCTTTATAAAACATTACTGACAAAATGTGTATCCAGGGTACGAACTACGGGGGAGCTAGGGGGAGCTCGGCTCCCCTAAATAAGACATGGGCTCCCCTGAAAACGGGATTTGTGAAATTTTGGGTGGTCTCAAAAAATATTTACAATGTGTTATTTTGACATGCAATTTCAGATTTGTGTAATGTGATCATCGTAGATTATTATGTGTAAAATTGCAAAAATATCATTCATTCATGCATGATGGCGATTTAAACCTAATTCACTTCAATAAAGATAACGTCTCGGGTTACTTATGTAACCATGGTTCCCTGAGTAGGGAACGAGACACTGCGTCCTCTAGGGGTCGCTATGGGGGAACGCCTCGTGTGACCCAGGGTCTGAGCATACATTGAAAAAACACCAACTCGTTGCCCGGCGACAGCCAAGACGTCACTACCAGTGCGACTATAGTATAAAATAGGCGCCGGGAGCACACATCATTCACTTCTTGGTCTGAAGATGAGCTCAAGGCTTGGAATCAGGAATATATTCCTTTAAGGGAATAAGACCAAGAGCCTAGAATCATACTAGTCTTGGCCTGGCACACAGGGGCTACCGCACGTTTCTCTTTGTATGTGCTGAAGGAACTGTCCCAACAGACCCTTAGTAGCAACACCCTGTTTAGTAGGTATCCAGAGGATACATAGGAGGAGTGGTGCCCAAGGCAGAACCGGCGTTTTAAACCACTCAAAAAGAGCACGAAGTCTTGCGCGTAGCTTTTACCATACAGGATTTTAGAAAAGTGGGCAAGCATAACGTGCGCACTTACCGTACAGGATTTTAGAAAAGTGGGCAAAAAGCATAACGTGCACACTTCGAAACCGTTTGGGTTCTCGTGGCAACCTGAAAAAAGGGCAACCTATAGATAAAAAGTAGAGTATCTCCAGACGCTATATTACGCTAAAATGCTGGAGTGGCTAGCAGTAAATCTGTAGCTGGGGGAGCAACATCTAGCTCTCAATGGAGAGGGAGCTCAACTTACAGCATGTTCCCATGGTGGAACAGCGAGCAGTTATTCAAGGCTGAGGGAGCCAACACACTCAGTTCTCAAACCGAGACGGGGCTTGACCTGCAGCATGTTCCAAACTGGAAAAGCTAGCAATAGTTTACTTAGCTGTGGGAGCAACACAAAAATAGGTCGCAGTCTTGAGGAAGGGGCGCGGCCTACAGAAGTTCCATGCATGAACGCTAGCCGTAGTTTACCTTGGCTGAGGGAGCCCAAACCCAGCTCTCAACGAGAGGGGGATCGACCTGCAGCATGATTGAAAAATCAGAGGGGTAAGCATACTGCAGTCTAGCCAAACTCTCATTCCAGGTAACCCTTTGATAAAAAGGGGAGCATTGCTCAATACTACCACGAGAACAGCCCATGGAGCAAGGAATCCAACTCAGGATTAACGCTCGAAAGAAAACACCACACTCACAATAACCCTCAATGGTGAGGAGGGTGATGCTTCAAGAGGATATCCTGGTGATCGGGAAAAAACCCTCAGGGCGACCCAGATACGGTAGAACAGTCAGGGTAGCATGAAAGCGTAACCCCAGCCCGGACGTCCAGGAAATTTTTTGCAGTGACACCGGGGGCCTGATAATCACAAAAAACTTCCGCAGAAGCCTGTGTTATGGCCGCATGATCAGGGAGGAAGAAGCCGAACCGGCTTTACTTACCTTCTGGACATATCTCGACGAGTGAAATAAACACTGCAAGTCGAGCACCCGGTTTCTGAACCCAGCAGCGGGGGTGCCCATCGAGGGACTACCCTAGAAAAAGGGACAGAAACACACAGGACCCGGGAAAACACTGCAAAGAAACTAGCAGAAGAGTACACACAACCACCAGTTCATAGCACATACATATATTCATATACATATATTAGACATGGATCGTACACACCCACCATGGCTCCCGCGTTGGAGCTCTGTCCGGAAAAGCCTCTAGACCGGACCTTCAGTAAGGTGGTTACTATGATTAACCACAGAACCAACCAAAAACATCATAGTTCCAGAAGGAGACTGTTATGCAGGAAGATTCCACCTAACCTCGGTCAGGGGGAGATATGGTGGTTACAGGGGAATTAGGAAGGGGAAGAAAAGGGTAGATGTTACACCCCCTGAGGGAAAGAGTGGATACCTAAGTATTACTCTGATCCGGACAAAAGCGCTGCCGCCTTGTCTGGATCACATCCCTCAGGTACTGCCTACCTCCCTTGACCCACGATACTTCCTACCCCTACCAGCAGGCGGAGGAGGAGCGCGGTCGCGACACTAGCCTTCTGTGACCGTCTATGATCCTCAAATCGAGACGGGCAGGACCCCTGGGTTGTTCGGGCTCAGACCTGGACTTCGTGGAGGAAGGTTGAAGGCGCTGAGGCGAGCCTCTTCGCCTCCCTGAACTTTTCGACGACAGTCTCAACGGATGTACCAAAAAGTTCAGAGGGCGAAACCGGGGCGTCGAGAAGAAAACCCCTTTCTTTCTTCACGATGTCTGCCAGGTTTACCCACAGCTGCCCCTCCGTTACTACCATCGCCGCCATAGATCTGCCCACGGCAGAGGCAGCCTGCTTAGTAGCACGGAGAGCAAGATCCGTGGTGCAGCGTAACTCAGCCATCTCATCAGAAGAAAAGCCCTCGCCTTTATCCAGGTCTTTCAACAGATCAGCCTGAAAAGCCTGAAGCACCACCATCGTGTGCAACGAAGCAACTGCCTGACCTGCTGCTGCGTATGCCTTGCCACTCATTTTAGATGTAGCTTGAAGAGGCATGGATGGCAAGGAGGGAGTTTTGAGAGATGATGTCTCACCCATAGAGAGATAGCTAGCTAGCGTCTCCTCTACAGGGGGCATTCTCTCATAGCCATTTTAGCGCATCGCCTCGATATTCGCATAACTCGTATGCTGAAACCAGTATACGCGTGAGGAAAACGGCCTCTCCCATTCCTTCCCGATCTCAGTATGGAGATCAGGAAGGAAAAGGAAGGCTCACCTGAGCTGGAGGGTTATGGCCAGAACGATAACGTTCGTCGAGACGACCTCGCAACGCCACTTCCTTAGTCCGCTTCCACGGCAAATCAAGCCTCGCCGTGGCACGATCCATAACCTCTAAGAGCTCATCATACGCAGGGCAGGAGGATTGAGAAGGCTCAGCCTCAGCTTCTTCGCCTTCCTCAGACATTTCCTGCTCTTCCTGAGCTGAACCCAGCATAGCACTGGCCCCTGGATCAGATGATATCAAAGAGAAGATATCATCGTCCAGTGGCTGTCTCTCGCCCCCCGCCTATGAGCGCGAGAAGGAAAGTCCCTCTTTAAACTCATCGGCCAGGTCCACCTGCGATCCCCATGAGCTCATTCCTTTCCGTGCCTCAGCAGCGGCGGGTCCTGTATCGCGGGAAGCAGATGGCTGCCCCTTTTTTCTTGAAAAGAGAGACAAACGAGAACGGCGTTTTTTCATTGGAAAAAATCGCAATGAACGCAGATTGCCCCCCTCGAGGGCATCGCGTGCGTGCTCTTCGCCCAAACAAACAAAACATAGATTGTGTGTGTCATCTGGTGTTAAATAGCGCTGACACGGATGCACACACCTTCTTAAATGCTCTACTAGTGCTCGCCATAATAAAAAGATAGCTCTTACTTTTTCCTTGAAAATTCACGCTTCAAACAGAACAGTCCATGAAGACAAAGAAGAGAATGATGTGTAGCTCCCGACGCCGATTTATACTGTAGTCGCACCGGTAGTGAAGTCATGGCTGTCGCCGGGCCAACGAGTTGGTGCTTTTTCAATGTACATATGCTTCAGACACGGTTCACGACGAAGCGTTCCCCATAGCGACCCCTAGAGGACGCAGTTAGAAGTTCCCATGAAAGGGAACTATACATGCTATTCTTGTCATGAGCATCAAGGTGTGGGGGCGCTGCGGTGCAAATTCCACTCATGTTTAGTACATGTTAACTCAAAGATTCATAGAAAAAAATATAAACGTTGGACTCTGTTTTAAGGTAAGGCATGTTATTCGCAATAATGTGTTGTGACTAGGTTGTTATAGGTCTGCGTGTCTCTCGATGTCTTAGGCCTAACTGAAATGAGGAATTATGGTATTCTTCTGTAGCGTGACGACTAGTAACTTTACATTAACCATTGTTCATGTGAACTCAAAGACAGCCTGAAGCTTTGTTTATAGACTATTTGTGGGTGGCTGTTTGTTGTTTCACCTATCAATTTGTGTCGATAAAGTATAATAGGGTAAATCCTGTATAGTGGTTTATCCTATATAGTGCTTGCATAAAGCAAGTAGTGCATACACTTGTAGCTGTTATGAAGCCCTCTTTTGAGGCATTATCCCCTTATAAAAAAAAAGTGGGCTCCCCCAAAGTCCACGGTATAGTTCGAACACTGTGTGTATCTTTATATTTTGTCTTGTGACTCACTGAACAAACCGACTTATTAGAATCCATAATTCGGAAAACAGAGAACACTGGTTGACTCACTAAAAAGAACCAACTTATTAGAGACATTAATTCAGAATTTGAATACACTGGTTGTGATGTTCTTGATTCACTAAAAACATCCAACTCATTAGAGTCATTCATTCAGGAGTCAAAGTACAGTGGTTGTGCTGTACATATGTTCTTTATTCACACACAAAAAAAATTTTTTTTTAAATGAGTCGTTTTCTTTCTTTCTAAGCAAGCAAGAAAGAAAGAAAAACAAAAAAAGAAACTCTGAAAACTCATGTTTTCCAGTCAATGGGTTGTATTTTAATGCTGTATAAAGAGGACCTTTCCCGTAACGGCCTTGATTAAAAATTATAGTTGGGTGTATGTGGGGTTTGGATGCTTCAGCTTCTACCATAAAGCTGACAGACTTCTCTTGTTCAGTGTAATGGTGGAAGACCCCTCGTCTCCCAATCTTCCTCCTCCCTCCATTCCTCCTTCCTTTCCTTACAGAGCTGCTCTTTCACAGTAAAAAGAGTCAGTCATTCAGTGCCCGTAGTTGCGCGTGATTATGACCCACAACCTCAATAATCACTAACTCATGGAAACAAACAAACAAAGAGTTACAACCGCGCTACTGGAGACAAAGACACAAGCGTTCAATCTGTTCATAGTTCAACTCTGAATGAGCCCTTTTTTTTCTCAGAGAAGAAGCACAAGAGCATTGATTCCACAGAACCCGAGCTAGTTTTTAAAGGCTTTATATTTTTGTTAGTTTAACAGTTACTTGCAGTCTATGGTGTATGCCAATGCAATGGGATAAACTTTAAAATACACATTTGTCTTTTTTATTAACAAACAGGACTAGTTGGATAAAATCAACTAGTTGAGTTAAAAAGGTTAGCTTGTGACATGTAGCTAAACCTAAAGATATCAGAAAAGGACTGTTTACATGAAGTTATAGAACCAAAACTTATAACCAGAAGTAACCAAACACAAAACCAGAAGTTCACCTGCCTTAAACAGTAGTCGCACTGATAAAAGGGTGATTTATACACATTTACTCTATAGCTTGAATAAAACATTTTTGTACAGAATTAATATACAGTGGATTCACAGAACTATGAGCTGCAAAGTTCTGCTTTTAAAGCCTCTTGGAATATCTTATATATAGTATTTAATACCAGTGAGATTTCTTCCCACTTTATTTAGTTTGTGAAGTTAACTGAAGCAAATTAACTAGTTGCCCTTTTGGAAGTCTGTGTGTGGAGGAGTGTGTGGTTTTGATTTACAATCTGTCATTTGTGTGAATTTTTGCCACTCTTTCAGGGATTGTCAACTCTAACAACAATTCACATTCAAAGACAGAGACAGAGTTACAGTGGTTGTGACCAATTTAGGACTTTTTTATGATTTGGGTTTTTCAGTCTTCTTTAAGGAAAGAATAGGAGGCAGAAGTGCGAACGTCACAGAGCCTCAGAGCTACGTGACTCTGAACCCACAGGTATTCCACAGCACCACAGAACAGCTCGTGGGCAGTCTGCCCAACACACACAAGCACATACTTCTGGCTTCCAGATCCCTGTGTTTGTGTGCTCTTTTACCAGTTTGGAAGTGTTTAGTGATGAATATAAAAGAGAGTGGCATTAAGAGCGCTCTGACATATTGTTTTTAAGGAGGATAAACATTTAAAAAGTAACTCATAGAAAAGTAACTCTTAAAGGGACAAAAATTCTGTCATTTACTTATTGCAAACCTGTATGACTTTCGTTAATATGTAGAATATGAAAGAAGATATTTTGAAAAATGACTTTTTCTCTATTCAATGAAAGTTAATAGAGTCCAATGTTCTTTTGACTTTCATTGTATGGATACAAACCTTTTCAAAATATCTTCTTTTGTGTGACGCAGTAGAATTAAGTCAGACAAGTTGTGAACAACATGAGAGAGAGTAAATAATGACAGAATTTTCATTTTTAAGTAAACTATTCCTTTAAATACAGTGGGGGAAAAAAGTATTTAGTCAGCCACCAATTGTGCAAGTTCTCCCACTTAAAAAGATGAGAGAGGCCTGTAATTTCATCATAGGTATACCTCAACTATGAGAGACAAAATTAGAAAAAAAATCCAGAAAATCACATAACAAAATTTCATCTCAATACTTTGTTATATACCCTTTGTTGGCAATGACAGCGGTCAAACGTATCGTAAGTTCCAGGTTTTCACACACTGTGCTGGTTTATTTTGGCCCATCCTCCATGCAGATTCTCCTCTAGAGCAGTAATGTTTTGGGGCTGTCGCTGGGCAACACGGATTTTCAAATACCTCCAAAGATTTTCTATGGGGTTGAGATATGGAGACTGGCTAGGCCACTCCAGGACCTTGAAATGCTTCTTACGAAGCCACTCCTACGTTGCCCGGGCGGTGTGTTTGGGATCATTGTAATGCTGAAAGACCCAGCCACGTTTAATCGTCCCCCCCCCCCAAGGCACTGTTGATGGAAGGAGGTTTTCACTCAAAATATCACGATACATGGCCCCATTCATTCTTCGTTTACACGGATCAGTCGTCCTGCTCCCTTTGCAGAAAAACAGCCCCAAAGAATGATGTTTCCACCCCCATGCTTCACAATAGGTATGGTGTTCTTTGGATGCAACTCAGCATCTTTCTCCTCCAAACACGACAAGTTGAGTTGTTACCAAAAAGTTCTATTTTGGTTTCATCTGACCATATAACATTCTCCCAATCATCTTCTGGATCATCCAAATGCTCTCTAGGCAAACTTCAGACGGGCCTGGACATAAGGACTTAAGCAGGGGGACACGTCTGGCACAGCAGGATTTGAGTCCCTGGCGGCGCAAGTGTGTTACTGATGGTAGCCTTTGTACTTTGGTCCCAGCTCTCTGCAGGTCATTCACTAGGTCCCCCCGTGTGGTTCTGGGATTTTTGCTCACAGTTCTTGTGCTCATTTTGACCCCACAGGGTGAGAGCTTGCGTGGAGCCCAGATCGAGGGAGATTATCAGTGGTCTTGTATGTTTCCATTTTCTAATAATTGCTCCCACAATTGATTTATTCACACCAAGCTGCTTACCTATTGCCAGATTCAGTCTTCCCAGCCTGGTGCAGGTCTACAATTTTGTTTCTGGTGTCCTTTGACAGCTCTTTGTTCTTGGACATGGTGGAGTTGGGGTGGGACTGTTTGAGGTTGTGGACAGGTGTCTTTATACTGATAACAAGTTCAAACAGAAGCCATTAATACAGGTAACCAGTGGAGAACAGAGGAGCCTCTTAAAGAAGAAGTTAAAGGTCTGTGAGAGCCAGAAATCTTGCTTGTTGGTAGGTGACCCATACTATTTCCCGAGGAATTTACCAATTAATTCTTTAAAAAATCCTACAATGTGATTTTCTGGATTTTTTTTCCTCATTTTGTCTCTCATAGTTGAGGTATACCTATGATGAAAATTACTGGCCTCTCTCATCTTTTTAAGTGGGAGAACTTGCACAATTGGTGGCTGACTAAATACTTTTTTGCCCCACTGTATGTGTGAATGTCACTGCAGTACATAAATATCAAACAAAGTAGTATCTGAAAAACAAAAGGCACTACATATTTTCTGAGAACTAACTTCACTTTTCTGAACAATTCGTGCAATGACCTTTAAACAGTTGGTCTGAAGGTTATTTTCAGAGGATGTTTCTACTTTTGACCACGTTTGACCACAAGTGTCTGTTGCATTTGATAAGGATCACACTGACACAGCGAGTAACATCAACTTATCGTATCTTTTTACTTAACCTCTCTGTTTCAGACCCCAGTAAACGAACACATACATTGGTCAGGCATGACAGAATGCTTTCGGCACAATCAAACTCGATGCATCACTGAACACTAACTCAATGCATTATCAAATAATACTTGTGTGAGAACACAACAGTGTCCTCATTTTGAACAGTATTTCTAGTGTTTTAGAATTTTTAAGGCAAACAAATATCCTTTTGTAAAATATTTTTATTGAAAAAAATGTGCTTCAAAATAAGTGTCCCAAGGTTTGATATTGTATGTGTAATTTAGTGACTTTAATACATTTTTAAGTGTGGCTTAGGTGTCCATGTTGTAAAGTTTATCAGTTGAAAAAAAATATAAAAGTATGTAAAAGTTTGCTTGAGGGATACAATTTAAAGAATTGAAACATTTATCAAACATTTTTTGAAGGCAAGAAATGTTAGAAAAGTAATGAGGTTACTTCATTAACAGTGTATTCAAATAATTTGTCAGAAGTTTCGCCTACTGAGTGTTTGGGATTTCCCTAAAACGTTTACCACATTTTGTGTGCTAGTTTCTATTAGGCTACTTTCAACTTTTTAAATGATCATGACTCATTGGGTATAAAAATGATCTAATCAGCTGATCTCACAGGAACACCTTTGAGTTCCTGCCTCTTAGTGGTTTAACTAATTAACTCCAGTGTTCTTAATGAAAATTAAACCAGATTGAAACTTCCTTTTGAAGACCACTTACAGTATGTTTTACTAGCAGGGTATATCCCCCCAAAGCTCAACTCAAACCACAGGTGGTTTCTCCTCAAGCACAAGTGACTCTGAGAAACTCTGCCCAGCAAATATTAATTATCACGTTTTATTCCCCCAAAAATAAGAATTTCTGAGGCAATCGCACAGTAAACGACAGCAGGCAGAGGAAAGAGAGAATGTGGCCTGTTCCTTTCCCCGTGTTATCATCCAAAACTCACTCTCGTTCACACTTTCTCTCTCTTCCTCACCTCCAAGTAAGCCACATGGGTGTCTGGCTCAGCCAAAATACTGAGGGACAACAGACATGAGAAAACACACCCCCAGGCTTCATTTACAAAATCCTCTCCTAGACACACACTCTCCATAGACACACACCCACACCACAACACACACAAAGCAAAGGCAGTTTTATTTCTTAAAAAATGTCACTTTGAGATAACTGTGCAGCTCCTGAAGCAATGCCCCCCCCAAAATGTTCCAAGTGACAAACTTCATGCTGTGAGACTCACAAGTACTGCACAGTCTCTCACTCACACCTGCAGAACACTTCATCAAGCATGGTGACAACCTCAAGAACACAGAATTTGCTGCTTTATCTAAATATTTTCAGTCTCACTGCGCAACACTGTGTCCTAGGTGCAATGCAACAGAATTCCAGCAACAAGCAAGTTATCTGCCCATGCAAAGAAATAAGTGGAAAAAAAACAAGCTAAAACATTGATATACTCTGACATCAGCTTCTATTGAAGGCTAGGACACACCAAGCCGATGTCAAAAAATTGGCGGCGATGAAAGCCGACTGTGTTGTTACCTCGCATCATCTGTGTCTTGGCCAAAAAGCTGCACTTGAACACACCAAACAGATGACAGTCAGCTGTAAACTAGCCTGTGTGTCCTCTGCCTGTTTGAGAAGAAATACCGTTCCATACCTGAAGGTGACAGTAGTCTGCATTGTCATTCAAGAAAGGGAAACCGGAGTCAGAAATTGTCTTACTATTGAGAGATGAGAGGGTCTGTATTACATACTATTGGTCAACTTGGATCACATGTGTCTTGATAAGCCTTGACGTCATTGTGCGACACTCAATCGCCATTTACGGATACCATAGGACAACACAACTGAATGAGAAGTGCTGTAAACTGAATCCCACCTGTTGCAAAACGTCAGTGACTTCTCTTATAAAATGACATTTTTTTTCGTGTAAACTCTAAAATCATTTTTATCCAAAAGTAGTATTTACTGTAAAACGTTCGCAGATTAAGCAGGTCACGGCTGTCGATTTATTAAATGATAAGCTGTTTCCTCTAAAACTATGTTTTTTCGGTGTAGTATAGCCTTTCCTCCACTAGCTATGTTTCCATCCAAAGATTCAAATTAAACTTATGCGCAAACTGGAATATCGCATAAAACATATGCGAATAAAGCACCGTTTCCATCCAACGAGTCAAAGAGAACAAAATCGTCACTTCCTGGTAAACTGTGGCACTAAATCTCATTAAGAATATAGGATAAGCCACTGAATATAATTATTGTTATATATGATTTAATACTTGCACCTCAAGAGCGAGCAGACATAAGACAATAATGCTGTCAATGCTTCGGAGGGGATTGCTGCTGTTTGGGAACGCGATTGTTGTAAGACAATTATTACAGAAATACATTGACGAGAAATACTTTTTTTATGCGATATTCATAAAAATAGGTGGATGGAAACGCAGCAACTCCCGTCAACACAAAAACTAGCCCAATAGATGGTGTGTCCCGATGGCCAGATCTACTTGGTGTGTCCCGGCTTTGAGACAGACATTTTAAGCAATGCTTTGGCAACTCAGTTCCTGGAGGGCCATTATCCTGCAGAGTTTAGCTCCAACACTAATTAAACACATCTCAACCAGCTAATCAAGGTCTTCAGGATTACTATAAACTTCAACAGGTTTTTTGGAGTCTGGGTGTAGCTCAACTCTGCAGGACAGTAGCCCTCCAGGAGCAGAGTTTGACACATGTGCCATAGCAATTCCATATCAGTGCCACTCATAACACAATAGGAACTTTAAACAACAGCTGCTAATGGAACAGCAACAGTGTTCTGGCATTCTTTAACTGTTACTTTGTGATGTTGTACTCTAACCATATTATATGGGAGAATTTGCCATAGTAAGTACATCCCTGTTGAAAAAAACCCCCAGCATATGCTGGTTTTGAAGCATGGCAGCTGGTTTGAGCTGGTTTAAGCTGGTCCTTAATTGGTCATGAGCTAGTTTAAGCTGGTCCTGAGCTGATTTAAGCTGGTCATGTGCTGGTCCTAAGCAACACTCGCTCCAGGCACCCATGAAATTCAACCAGCCAACTTAGCATGCAACGCTTCAAAACATCCTACTTCAAATATGCTGTTTTGTTCAACAGGGATGTAATGTTTTATGGTATGGGGCATGTAATTGTCTCTGTATATCAGGAGACTTAACACGAACCAAAAGCACCCTCTTTTCGCTTTTTACACACTTACTTTCTTGTGTACATTGTCAACTGGTTAAATGATCCGTTAAGCCATACTCTTCAGTAGGTGCATTTCCATTACAGATTTGCGCAAAACTTTGCCGATATTTTCTGAATGTCGATAAAAACGTATTGCGAAATGACGGCGTTTCCATCAACCAATGTTATGTGGCTTAAACGTAACCTTTTGCCTCTTCGCGATAAGTCATGGCAATGGATTTTAGTGGGATTTTTGGCTATATTTATTCAAAGGAGGATTATGCGTGTATCTTTACAGAAGCAGAAAAGAGAGCCGCTTCAGAAACGTGCGTGGCGTGGCTGTAATAAACCATAGACTGTATAAAAACACAAGCATTGAGTGGCCGTAATCAGCTTCAGTGACCGTATCTGAGCCACACTGCACCGCAGACGTGTGCAATGTAAATTGTCTAAGTATTAATAGTAGGGAAAGCCCCTTAAACTGGAGCACGGCCACTTATGAAGTGTTCTTGGAGGTTATAGTGCATTGAAGAATGACCATGTGACTTTTTACATACACCATGTGACCTATAAATGTGGGAAAAAAAACATTTCCATTGCAGTTTTTCGAATTATTCCTTTTTCGCATTGCCTTTAAAACCACCTCATGCAAGCGTAAAAAACTTTACGATACACACATGGCCTTTTTGCAAAATTAAGCGTTTCATTAAAGCAGTTCGACACATTCGCAAATTCATTTGCGCCAATTTGAAGGGTTAATGGAAACGCTGACCTAGCAGTGAGTAGTATTTTTTTCCATTCTTTGGTACAGTCAGTTTACAACATTTCACTTCCTGTCACCATTGCCATTCAATTAGCAGCTGTAACTAGTCTCTAATAGCTACAGCACAGCAACACCCTGTTTACCACTCAGAACACTTTAGCTAACTGCCACATAGTAAGGGCCCTGTGGGTAACTACTCAAAGAAACAACCTTAGAACTGCATGAAAACCTCAGACAAAACGCCCATGAACACACCCATAAGCACCTACCTAGCAATGCCCTGGCAATCATTCTGTGGATCTTATTAGCTGCATAGCGATGCTCCTAAACAACTCCTAGCAAACCGCATAGGCCCGAAACTGGCCTAAGTCCCATAAAGTCACCCTTATTTGTACAGTGCTTTTTACAATACAGATTGTGTCAAAGCAGCAATGCCCTCACTGGAAACCATCCAGAACACCATAGCATAGCTGCCAATTTTGCATGGGTAAGCACCACATTTAAATAATTTTTTTTTTTTTTATTTAGTTTGTCATTTATTGCACAACTCAATTTATGTAATGTGCACAGTGCAAAGCAGTGGTGTAAAACAAGCTTGAAGTTTTGGCAAAGCTCCAGTGAACTATATCTCCACATCTTATCTCAGCTCTGATTACTGATTACATATGCTCGTGACACAGGCAACCGTGAGCCTCAGCTGACAGCACTGCTGATGTCCTGATGTGTGCATAGCACTTTCAAAGTCTGTTTTATTGAGGACACTGATGTAGACACACACAAAACCGCAGCGCTATTTTAGGTGAGACTGATGCTCAATCTTATAGGTTTAGAGTGCTGGATTCTTAGAAACTGGCACAATTACAGCAGATGCAAGCGTCACTACTATGAGGCACCATGGTTGGTTGTAACCGCTGTTCTGACACATTCTGTTGGGTTTACTATAATGAGACGAAAGATGTGCTGGGTTTATCTTGCTGAGAGAAATGTCTGCAGACAGGTTTAGCACAAGGAAGTTGATGCTTTTTTTGGGGGCCAAAGCGAACTTCCTTTACTTTGAGATATGCTGTACTGACATCTGAAAATACAACCACAGGAAGTATTTCTCGACTTTAAGTGAGACTTCTTCATAATTTTGTATATGAATAGCATGAAAAAAAAGCTCTCTTGGTGGAATCAGGAATCAGAACTGCAATATTTTCAGCGTTGTTTGACTCTCACCCCAACAAGCAGAGCTTTCAGTCGCGTGGTGCAGAGTTTCTGTTGGGAAGTTTCTGAGTCACATTATTTCATTATGTGTGTAGTATCCCCTAACTCGTTCATGTAAAACATTCAAAAAGAAAAAACTTGAGAACGAAAGAGTTCAAATGCATAAGGACACAACACAATTAGGATTACCTAGTCAACAATTACAAACATTACTGATTAGTTAGTGGGGCTTGTCAAGGCATCCCCAAAAATATACTTATTTACTTTAATGTGTTAATGTAAGTTTTTATATAATTTTAGTTTTTTTCCCTGTAATTTTATTTAAGAAAATCAAGACTCTTTATATGCATACAGTTACCCTATTTCATCTGAATCAGAAGAAAAAGAATGGATTAGCACTTCTGGTCATTCGGTGAGACTCCTGGCACTCTCTTCTCTTACTAAACTAACTTTCACACTTTCACACACTGTTTTTCTGTTTATAATCTCTCCACTCGAGTGTTGTCCTTCCCTCCCTCTCTCACTGTTCTGTCAATTATACCACGTAAATGATACCATCTGTGTAAACAGACAAGTTTGTCAGCCCCTCCTGTTGTCTTTAATGATGAAGCACTACACTTGAAGAACTAATGAGATAGGTTGAACGGTGGGAAAAGACAGAAAAAGAGAGAAAGTGAGAAAGAGAGAGCAAAACCACTACACCAGGATGTGGGCTGTTTTTCTTTCCTCCCTTTTCATGTGCTTTCTTTTATTGGGCTTGTAGTTTTCTCTTTTGTCATCCTTTTTTGTATTCATCTTGATCCCTCACACTGTTTTCTTCTCCTTGGTGTCCAGATATGATTAACCACAGTCTTGTTGGTTTTTTATTTATGTTGACGGATACATTTCCTCTGATATGAGGTAAACTGGGAATCCACAGTAAGTGTCTTTGATATACAAACTGGGACAAATCCGGTCACGCAGAAGCAGAGAAAATGCAGACTAGAGGGTAGAAAGTCCTCACAAAAGTTCCCGTCTGCCCACCCATTGTGCTGTGATTGGTCTAAGGCAAAGAAATGTAAAGCAACATGCTGACAGCGGTTTTCCACCGCTGGTGAAGTGTGGACGTAATGTCAACCTCAAATCAAAACACCATCACCTAAAAATACTGTAAAACAGACAACGAATTGTTCAAAACACTGGCAAACCATCATCTTTTAGTACCAAACTCGCCCCTCTGGATGTTTCTGAAGTTAAAATGCTAGCTATGGGGTTTTATTTGCCCAGATAAAGGTTGAGATAAAAGGTGTTCCCTAACAATAGCAAGTGTGAAATTTCCTGTGGTTTGAGCCCACGTGCCAATAGAAATATTGACGTTGTGAATAACAAACATGTCTAACGTTTGACAATGGAGAAGTGAGGGGGATTTTACTGTAAGTAACAGTTCCATCTCTTCCTCTACCCACCCTTCTGCCTGTTTTACTGCCTGTTTTTGCTGTTAAATCCTAATTACTATTTGGTTTGGCTTGCATTTGGAAATTAATCTGAAAAATTGCAAACAGATACTCTTTAAATGGTAAAATTGTATGGAAATTCATTAAGCATTAATGCACGTGTTTACAGAAAAATTGTGGAACAACAGAAAAGGACGAGATTTACCCAAAAGTACAGAGAATTGCATATGACATGCAGAAGAAAAAATATGTATTGTGGCAACAAATTAGTTTGTGTGATTTAAAGATCAGTCTGTTCATCACACTTCAGCATCAAATAAGATTATGGTGATTTTTTTTTCTTTAAGACATGTCTTAGAACACTTTTTTCATATTAAAGAAGAGCTATTCGAATTCAAAGGGGAAAATGATTAAAAAAAAATTCCGGTTATCACTTGCAAAACATACACATAGACTATATATTAAAACAGGCTGCACAGACATGTCTCATCAGGCTACTAAATTAACAATAATGCATCTGAAAGGAAGCATTATTGATACAGCCAGATGTGTCCAACACCTGTGTTATAAATCTGTGTAATTCAAGTGAAGCATTTAGCTGGAGGTATTGAGAGGGAAGGAAAGGAAAGGAAAAGGTGAGCAAAGGTGCATAGAGAGGAAACAGTGCATGATTCCTGCTGGTGTTCTCACATACGGGTGGATCTGTAGGAACACGAGGAGCACGTATCTGCCTGTTCAGCTGGCATGGGATTCGGGAATCTTGGAACGCTGAGTTTGCCAAGCGGCCTGGCTGGCTCCATGCACAACCTTTTTAGCAGCTGCCAGGTCTATGAGTTGGCGGTCAACCAGTGCATGACACGGTCAGCGAGGTCAACAACTTTGAGAAGCTGCCAGAACAGAGCAACTTCCCTTTTCGCCTGTTTATAACAGCTGTAAGAGAACTATGAAGGCTGGATTGAATCCAAAAGTAAAAAATTAAAGTTGTATCAAAAATGAGTCAGACGTTAATTTTATTTGCCAGTTTAAAATGCATTAATGCTACACAAAGTAAAGGAGAACTTGAATCACTTTCATTCTAAACACACACACTCAGATCTGTGTAGCCAGGCATTAGCCGATCAGATAACAAGATTAAATGAGTGATATTCTGTCCTGCAACAGTAATTGGCGATTAGCTGATAACGATATATTAAGGCTTAATGGGCTGGTGCTATTTATAAACCATCATTGACGATGAGACAAGATTCTGTTAGCGCACAATTCACTCAGTCTATAATTTATATTTCATTTTATATAAATTATATATTATAAAAATATCTTTTTTTTTTTTTTTTTTTTTTTTTTTTAACATCTAAAAAAAAAAGTTGCATATGCACTGGCAATCTGCTTAACATTTTTACTTGATCTGTTATTGATGTTGCAATTAGTTACTGTATGATGAATAAATTTAATTTTGTCTAAAAAATTAGTTTGGAATCTTTAGAGGCTACTTTCTCAAAAATGTGTTTATGACAGCCAGTTTCTGAGTCAAAATGACTCAAAATTATGGCGCAGTACATATACTGTGAATTTCAGCAGATTGAATTCTGGTCCATTCTTTTTTTCTTTCTTCATAAAAACATAGCCTTGACCAAAGTTGCTTGTGAACAAGAAAGTATGTCTTACAGTCCACTTTTTTTTTCTGCTTCCTGTCAGCAATCTTTTTCTGCCCTCCTATTGGATGCCTCATGTGTTGTGTAGTTTCAAATCTATTTAGGTGAGGGTAAGTAGGGTAACCAGTGGCCTTAACTTTCTGCCACATCTTGGTTAAAGATTAGTCAAACCGATACTATTGAAATGAGTTGTTGAGGTTTGTAAGAGTCGTTATTGGGCCCCAGGAACGTGTATTGTGACACCCATGTCCATTCAGAATGCGAGTGTTTGAATGAATCAGACATGTCCTTATATAGCTTACAGTCCCAGCATGATGAAGACCTGTATGGATTAAAAGACAAATGAATTTACTAAAGAATGCAAATTTAAATACTTTCAATTCCTACAGGAAACATTCTATAATGTTTTATTTTTACTCTGCAGGTTATCTTTTATTTGTTTATGAGCTGTATTTGTCTACTCTAGAGATTTGTCAATGATTGTTTTATGGAACATTTGCTTATGAGGAACTGAGAACTTTGCTGCTTTCAGTACTAAGAAATGGATGCAAAAGGTGACAAGTGTTTAAATTATATGTGACCTTGGAGCACAAAACCAGTCTTAAGTCGCTTTGTAAGATTGTATGGGTCAAAATTATCGATTTTTCTTTTATGCCAAAAAATCGTTAGGATATTAAGTAATGATCATTTTCCATTAAGATATTTTGTAAATTTCCTACATTAAATATATCAAAACTTAATTTTTGATTAGTAATATGCATTGCTAAGAACTTCATTTGGACAACTTTAAGGGCGATTTTCTCAATATTTAGATTTTTTTGCACCCTCAGATTCCAGATATTCAAATAGTTGTATCTCGGCCAAATATTATCATATCCTAACAAACCATACACCATTGGAAACCTTATTTATTCCGCTTTCAGATGATGTATAAATCTCAATTTCGAGAAACTGACCCTTATGACTGGTTTTGTGGTCCAGAGTCACATATGTTAAGCCACACCCTTCAAAGATAAACATCAATCAATCAATCAATCATTTTATTTCAGTCCTCACAGACAACTTTTCACAAAATAAATAAATAAACATAGTTACCGAAAAAGCTGTAGACTGAAGCCTTGCTTATTATGCCTACCCTTTATACATAGTTAACCGATTTACGTCACTTTTTCACTAGATTTGATAATACAAGATAAACAAAAGGTGCATAATACATTTCCCCAAATGTACATACATAATTCAAAACAAACATAACAAAAATACACATTCCAGCTATTACTTCAATATTGTAACAATACATTCACAATTATTGATACTGAGTCATATAATTATTTATTGAATTTGCAGAGTGAATTACATCATTTTAATTCCTTATCACAATTATTCCATAGATTTACCCCTTTAACAGATAAACACCTACTTTTTGCATTAGTTCTTGCCCTTACTTTTTTAAACATACAATCCTCTTAGATTATACTGACTTTCTCTTATTTTGAACAGCCTCTGAATACAATTTGGAAGTAAATTATTATAAACTTTGAACATTATCTGTGATGTACATAAATCAACTAAATCTGCTCATTTTAAAGCATGTAAATTAATAAACAATTTGTTTGTTGGTTTGTAATAATCAACCCTTTTAACAATCCTAATTGCTTTCTTTTGTAACATATATATTGAATTTCTATTGGTTTTATGAGTATGACCCCACACCTCCACACAATAAGTAATGTATGGAACTATGAGCGCACAATACAATATATATCAAGTTTTTTTCATTCAAAATATGAAATCATCATCTAGTATGACCATACTACATACTAATACAAGCATATGCCAAAATATGCATGTGTGCATGAAATCTAGGGGACCCCACTGTGGTCCAACAGAATGTTAAGATAATGTAAGACTGTTACTACTATTACTACTACTACTAATAATGCTACCACTACTACTACTACTACTAATAAAACATTTTATTTGTAATACGCCTTTCTCAAACTCAAAGAGCAAAATAATAATAAAGATTTCAGGTAATGTAAATAAAGATTTCAAATAATGTAATAAAGATTTAAAGACTAAAAAGTTTCACTAATGCTGGTAAAAAATTCCCCATGTTTCTGTTTAAGAGCTACAAGAAGAGGAGCGGTTTGAATCAGACACCACTATGAGAATGATTCATCAAGTCTTGTTCCCAGCATCAAATAAATACTATTAAAGTCCTTGTATTCATCTTCAATTCTTGTTTTCCATTTCTCAAGAAATGTTTTGACGGGTTTCTTTTTTCATGATATGGTGCTTTGCACCCTAAAATACAATGTGAAAAAGCTGTTGTAAATAAAGCTAAATGTGTAAACATGTATCTGCAGATCTACTGTTTATCCAAGAGCAGTATTAAATTCATGAACAAATGATCTGCTAAAGGATCAAGAATGTACTGTACTTTACTTCTGCAGCATTACCTTATGAAGTGTCTGAAGGATTCACTGGATTCTTTAGAATTTAAAGCTGTGTGGTTTCCCTTCATCATTGGACACAATACTTTAATCTCTTGTTGTGCAAGAAGCTGAAGATGGCTGTAACAACATGTCTGTTGAAATTCAGGACATTAATCTATTTTTAACATTTCCTTTTATGCTGTTTTTTCTTTCCTTTCATTAAACTGCCATACATCTTAGATGATGGACATCTCTGAAAACATTATGTTCTTTTCTTTCTTTATTAATTAATTAATATTAATATTTTTTTTGTAGGAAATATTGGGTTTGGCCATCGTGTCAAATAAAGGTTCATTAACTTGTCTTCTTTCTTACACATGTGATCAAAGCAGTGGATGATATCCGGCTGCTGTATATCAACAGGCTTGTTTAAGACATTGTGAAATACCTGAGTAAACATCACATCATCCTGGTCTAAATCAGGGGATTGTTATTCTGAAAGTTTAGACTCTGATAAGTCTCCCACGGTCCATCATTACTGTGAGCTAGTTGATCTCATTGTGTTCGTAGTTTACCGAGGGACTGATTGTAAACTCATTGCCTTCTGCTTGTCATGTAGTTATACATTACTGCAGGTCACATTTATTTACAAGAACACTGACCTTGACACTGCTGGCCCTGACAGTCATCAAACACACCGCCATAGACCTCTGACGAAAAAAAATAAATAAAGTGTGGCGCATGTCAACTAGTGAAGATAATTAATGACCTGATATCACTGAAAAAATTACTTTGAACTACATAATTTCTGTTATTTCTGAACTCACATTTCTGTTATTCCTACTGTTTTATAGACATACAGTAAGTAACTTGATACTCTTTACCAAATCAATTCAAAGTGGTCCAGTAAAATGTAATGAACCTAACACTATACTTGAGTGACACTACTTTGAGTTCACTTAAGCCTCTAAGGGGAAAATTGTAAGAATATTTGAATGTAAAGAATACTTTACCTATATAATGTAAAGAATACTGTACATATTTAAAATTGTGAGGAAAAAAAACTATGTTTTCTATTTGAATATATTTTAAAATGTAATTTATTTCTGTGATGTAATGCTGATTTTTCAGCGGCCATTCCTCCAGTCTTCAGAAATCATGTTATTATGCTTATTTGATGCATTTCACATTATTTTCACAGTCGAAAAAAGTTGCGCTGTTTAATATGTTTGTGAAATCTGTGATATATTTCTTTGAGAATTACTTGATTGATGGAAAGTTCAAAAACATGTTTTCTCATTTACTCATTTGTAAGGTCGTCATAGTGTGGCTCACCTACCTGGCTAAGTTCTTGAAAGAGTGTTTTTGGGTTCAGTAAGCTGGTAAGCTTTGGCTGAGTGCTAACTTTTGGCAGAATTCCAGCAAGGCTTCTTCCCTTGATCCTTGAGCTTTCACAAAGAGTTTGAGGGGGAAAAGAGCAAGAGGTGTCAGACGCGTAAACCTGCTGTCACTGCAGCACCTGTTTCATGTCACAGCTGTGTGAGTGAGGCCAACAAGGATTGAGTGGGGATTTCAGTTTCCCCTGACCCGGATCAGGGTTACTAAGACAAAGAGACTTCTTGCTTGTTTCTCCTTCATGTCTGACTCACTTTCTCTACCAACTGTTTTCAAACAAACCAGGACCTTGAGGGCGATTGACCGTTCCTCCTATTACATTCCCATTAGGCTGACAGGAGAAACCACTTTTCAGCTTCTGAACAGGATCTGTTTAAGCATGCAATGGACTAGGTGTTTAATGTAAAGCAATGCTGAGCTTTTTGAAGCCCCCTCAGTTGCTATGACCCCTATGACTAAAACATGTTTTGAACGTAAGCTGGAACAACCATCGCCTTGCCATTATGAATCACAAAATCTTTCCAATCATGCTGACTTACTAATTACTCAATACTGCACAGCGTATACTATATACACATTTTTTAAAAGGATGACTATTTTCAGTGTCGGAGTTAACGCATTACTAATAATGCGAGTTATGTACAGTAACACATTACTTTTTTTTAATTTACAAGAAAAATTCAGAGTTACTTTTTAAAAATAAGTAACGCTAGTTACCTATCCTGTCCCCATGTTGAGAGAAATCAGAAGTGCAGACTTCAGAGGCATTGTGTGCGCTGTGTAAACATAAATGTGAACATACATTTACTAATCTCACTTGCAAAAAAACAGATCCAGAATTCCTCAAAATGAATTAAAAACAGTGAAATTCAGAAAATGCAGAAACTCAGAATATGACACAAACCTCAATGATTAAATATGTTAAATAATACGAATATTGCTTCTGACCTTCGATGAACCAATTCAACTATTTATAATTGTAGCGACTCAGCTCATGAGGAAATATGAATAATTAACCATAACTAGTTATAATTAATTATTCATATTTTAGATCTGTTGTAGATATTTAGCTGACCTCTCAGGTCAACTGTCCGGGTCAGTCTAAGATGTTAATTTCCTGGTTAAGGGAAATAAATTTCTTACTGTACAATTCTATAAGTTTGTAACGTAAATCTGCTTGATTATTGACTCCGGTTATGAGTAATCAATGAACACGTCAAGTGTGATACAAGTAAGGTTTTATTTACTACATAAACACTTAAACTAGTCTAGCATACTACATAAACACTTAAACTTGTCTAACATACTACATAAACACATAACTGGTCTAACATACACATACACACACACATGCATACAGTTGGTATTGGAAAGGGTTAAAGTTTAACTCAGTATAGAAAGAGGCATAAAGAATGAATTTTTGGAACCATTTGCTTATTCAGCAGATCTACACCTGAGGGATGCGTCAGATTTTTAGTTCAAACACACCTTGGTAAAAAGGTGTAACTGATACTTAATTTATCAATTAATAAGACTAAGTTTAAATTTTTGCATGTCTCGTCTGTCTGAAAGAATGGCTTGATGCAATCTGAAGGCTCACGTAGATCTTGCTGAAGTTGGTTGATGAAAAGAACCAGTTTGCATCAGAGTAACTTGATGAATGGAAAGGACAAGGCCGAAGCCTGGCACTAGGTTATGATGTTCTGGGAGCGTTTTTCTAACCACCTCTCAGAATCCCAACAAACCACCGACTGGGGCGGGTCCCTTGAGCCGGGCCTTTAAGGTCGGAGAAGTTCTCCGCCTTTCAAGATGGGCTTGTCCCATGAGAAAGATGGAAATTCCAAGCGAGAGGTGGCAATTGCTGGAGGGCTTTACGACCCTTTGTCTCTAAGCATGAAATTTGCAAATGGACTTGAATCGAAAATACTAAAGATTCCCAGGACACTAATATATATTGCCTATGCACCAACATATAATATACAATCTTGTTTAGATAATCAGAAGGCGAATTCATAGATACTAAACAAGGCAGGATTACATATAGTGAAAGGATGACAGAAGTGTGTTTCGATTATAAACCTGCCTCACAGTATACAATTTCAAAGACAAAATACACGATGACAATAATATACCCAATGACCTGAAGGATCATGTGTGTTCATTCAAAGAAAGGTTTTCCTATTAATTAATTAGCAAAGAAAAGTCCTTCCCTTGTGGATTTTCCTTATGGGCAAGGAAGCGATTTTCTTCACCTAAATTCCAGGAGTTCGTAAATGTATCGGGTGTCAGCATTGCTATGGAACCAGGGGCCTTTTCAGCTTCCTGGGGTGTTACAGAGTATTTGTTAAATCTAGCTAACAAAATATATATTGTGTGTTTGAGTGGTCCAGACGCTACATAATGTAATAAGCAAAAATGACTTTAGATAAACATTGATTGATTGATTGATTGCTGAAGAATGTTGAACTTTCTTCGCCCTCTGGTATATAGACGTGAATTTGCATTTCCTTCAGCCAAAGGCTTTTACATTTTGCCAAAAAACAAAAACAATCAAACAAGCAAGCCCACCCCAGTTGAGAAAAAGTAAAGCAAGAGTAATGTAACACATTGCCTTGCATAAAAAGTAACCAAGTAACACAATTAGTTACTTTTTTAGGGAGTAACACAATATTGTAAACTTTAAAAGTAACTTTCCCCAACACTCACTAGAAGTAAATAGTAAGTGCCGTATGAACTCGTCAAATTGCATGTTTAATTCAGAGATAGGATCCAGTTATCTTCTTAGAAAACTGTTCTTGTCAGTCTGATTTTTTTTTTGACTGCAGCAATAGTAAGCGTAGTATAGTATGCTATTCTATTATTAACTTCAGTTGAATGATAATATGAATTATGAGAATATTTATATGTTTCAAAATCTAAAATTTCACACCAAAAAGACTTTTTGAAGCCTTCTCCAATATACACACGCAGAAAGTACAGGCACTCATGAGCCAGTTCACTTAGATGGACAGCTCACTGATGATGCTCAATATGTTTCTTGAGTCATGTGCGTTTACAGAAGTCAGTGTACCGTTGCATGTCGCGTACTAACTAGCAGTTAATCTCACATCCTGAAACAGGTCCAACCTGCATGACTCACCCCATAAACGGCCTCCATGCACCAACCGCTCAAACAGGAAACAGACAACTTTGCAGAGGCCCGTTTCTTATTTTCCACCTAAGAAATCCCTCTTCCTACACCTTTTCCCATAAATCATGTACAATGTTCTGATGTCAGAATTACATATTGTATATAATGGGGATTGTACCCTCTTTTAAAGTTATAAAGCATTAATAACAATGCCCATGTTGTTATTACACATTTATAACACAAGAACATGACGTAATAGAAGTGGAAAGTTATTTTGTGCCTATTTTTTAATGATGGCACAGGAACAACAATTATATATATTTA
Organism: Sinocyclocheilus anophthalmus; assembly: GCA_018155175.1. Lineage (NCBI taxonomy): Eukaryota > Metazoa > Chordata > Actinopteri > Cypriniformes > Cyprinidae > Sinocyclocheilus > Sinocyclocheilus anophthalmus. The sequence goes on along the minus strand of JADLZN010009504.1, from coordinate 263,357 downwards.
TTAATATATATATATATATATATTACAGCCTCTGAGCATGTGAATAAGTGTATGTTCATCATTAACTTTACAATAATTTAAAATGCCTGGAATTTTTTCTTCTTTTTTATCTGTTGTGGTCAGTTTCATTTTACTTTATTTTCAGTGACATGGGACATCCCCCAAAAGAACCAAGCAAGCAGTCATCTACTCACATAGACATGTACTGAACAGTTTGAGTAATCATCAGTCAAACAGAGAAGAAGGGGAGAGCCCTGTGCATTGCAGATTATAGAGAAACTATAAAGAGAAAACTTACAAGAGCCAAGTGGGAATCTGAATGAGTATTCGCTGTTTGCTGCTCTACTTTCTGTTTACAGAATAGTTTTACTGTGCAAATGTTTGCAAACATTTTCTCACTATGACTGTTGTTTCCTGCACTGCAAAATTTATGATTAAACCTGTAGTTGCATGGATAGAGTTAAATAGAGTATAACATCAGAAATGTTCTGATCTGATTGAATTTTCAAGAAAATAGAAACTATTTGCTTGTTTGTGAGTATGTGCATCCTTACCAGTGTGGGCTGTACCATCCTTCAAATGGTAAGGATGGTATGCAAGGGCTGGTGGGAAAATCAGTCACCCACTTCCACCTTTTCTGTAAGGTAGACAGGTTGCTGTTGAGTGGCCATTACTCACTTACCCATATCCTTTTCTCCCTATATTAGATAGTATCTGTCTCAGACACATACACATTCCTCCTGAGCCACACCGTACACACACTCCAGCCTGACTCTGTGTGGGAAGCACAGTTTTTTAATGTTGGGAATAGACTTTTTTCCTGAGAGCGTGAGAGGGAGAGTTGTGAACAAAACAGATAAAGGCTGAAAGTCGCAAATGACAAGTCATGACAGAATGACTTTAGCAGGCATGAGGTAAAGTGAAAATAAAAGGGAGATGAGCAAAAAACATTGACTGGACATGTTTGTGGCAGGAAGCATTACAATAAAATAATAATAAAGATTTTCTTTGACCACAGGGGGAATTCAAATCGGCTCTGCGGTCAAAAACAAGTAATGAACCACAACTGACTAGATTTTCATTGCACAAGTTCTCTGACTAACTAAGGAGGGCAGAGTCTGTCCATGTCATGTTGGTTGTATGATTTTGATTTTGAATATCTTTTTTTTTTTAAAGTGTTTTTAAGTGTTTTTAGTTATTCAGCTCAATATTGATTCAGTTCATTTCAATAACACTGTTGATGTTGCAAAATTCTTGAATTCTAAACAAATTCAATTCAGCTCTACAGAAGACAAAACAAAAAGTTATTATTCAGCTCAATTCAGTTGTTCTCATCCATGTCAGTGCTGTCAAATCGATGATATTAAAATTATGTGTCTTTTAGACCCCAATTAAGTCCAAAGCAAAAGTGGCAAGCAAACATCTCCATCAGCTAAAAGAAATGAAGGACAAAAAAGTTTGGGAGAAACCAGTCTCAGTTAGGGGACCAGTTCTCCTCTGGCCTAAATGAACAAACACACTGGTATTATTAATTGGGATATAGTTTGTCCAGCGGGTTGAAACATGAAGGTAGAGCTGCGGTCTAATCAGACTTTCCAATATATTTAAGATGGACTGATTTGCTAGAATGAATCATACTTTCCCACAAAACATATGAAAGAGGACCATTTAGCACAAACCGATTCAGACTTTCCCACAACACATATGAAAGAGACTGTTCAGAACATATTGGTTTAAAAAAAGAACCAATGAATTGGACTTTTCAACAAGAGAACCCTTGGGACTGCACTTTTGATCATTTCCTCAGCTCGCTTGCTCATAATCCTTCCTGCACAAAGAAAGTAACATTAAAATCAGCAATGCAGTGTTTACTTTTAACTAGATTTAGTCAATTATTTCCCAACATGGGTATGACAGCGTATCAGTGACAAGTATGCACATGCATGCACTGCATGTGTGTTTGAGAGAGAAAATAATTCCTTCATTCATGAGTACAGTCATTAGAAAAACCTAAAAAATGCCATCACATGACAAACCTCATCGTGTCAAATTAGAATTCAAATTACACTACTGATTTTTACATTGTGGACTCAGATGATATGGCAATGTGATTATTCATGATTCACAATTATGGAGTCATTTGAAGAAAATGGGGATGATAGAGAATGCTAACAGCAACTGAGACATCTGCGGTATGCAAAACAATTGAGAATAAAAAAAAAATGCATATCAAAATGAGGCAGAGAAATAATTTTGACATTATTCGCACAGGGTTAGACATGCTCTTGCAGACACACACAAAACAACAAATACACACTCACATAAACTTCCAGTTAACTTGATTATGCAACCCATATATCCTCTTTTTACATCCGTGTATTTCTCTAGTAATATGCAGCTTTTTAGCATTAACTGGAAAACAAGACTGTATTTCTCAACTTGCAATTGAAAAAGTACTCTTAAGCAACTGATAATACGATTAACCAGATAAATCCAAATTTATTTAAATAATACTTGCTTATATGATGATTACATGTAGTAGAATCAATTCTGAAACACTATGCCAAGACTGCATAGATCTATACCGAACGGATGAACACTATATGTGTTTACATAACATCTTCACGGTGACTTACTGATGTTCTGAGATTCCAGAACATCCATAACCAGGATCATGGGAAAGTTCAGATTAAATCTCACCTGTGACAAAAATCAAAGATAAGAACATATTTTGAAATCACATTGTAGTGTGTCTGCGACGTTAGGCATCAGGCTTGCGAGTCTTCCAGGAATGGGACACTCCTTGGGAAAGGTTTATCAACTGCTAAACCAACATGCAAAGCAGTTATTTCTTCAGTACAGAATATGTATGGGTGGAGTGTGTTCACCTTTGAGACTTTAAATTAATTATAACAGGTGAGAGAGTAGCTCAAACATCTTGATGCTTGAGGCTAAAACTGCTATGCAAAACTGCTATGCAAAAACTAAAATTCCATCTTATTTCAAAAATGGGCTTTCCGTTAAAATTAATAATGATTTGGAACAGAATATCCTCCAACTAAAGTCTCTTAAAATGTAATGTATGAGTAAAATGAATGTGTAATAATAAGCTTTCTGTAGCTTTCACAGTTTCAAATCACTGGTCATGCTTATACTGTAGTTTACGCTCCAGTTTCAACTTGATGACCCTAAATTCCTTGGTAGCAATATTTTAAAGAGAAAAAATTTGCATTTTGTTGACATTTGCAATGCTACACATTTTGAAACCACAGATCTCAGTGTTCTCAAGGAGAGAGGGAGTGGTTGACTCATATCCACATCAGCAGGACAGTAAGAAAAAACACAATCAATGAGGATGTGAAACTCAACTCGGACCTAAAATACACATACAAATATCCTTGCAGTAGAACTTTCTTATGATTTCTTGTCTGGTCCTGTGTTAAGAGCTATTGCAATCCATTTACTTAAATACAAGGAACTAAAGCACAAATTACAATTATCTAATTTAACCACATCTTCATAGGAAACAAAATAAGATACTGTTAGAATGAGTCAATGAAAAAAAATAAGAATAAAAAATAAAACTCAAATCATCATTCTTCACCTATTGTGCAGTATACTAAATGTCTACCAACATCATTTGTTTTGTCTAAACACAGGTGATGCCATTCAGCTCCTGGGAATCAGCTGCTACTGTCTTTCAACATCCTGACAGCCTGTTATCAACCACTCACATGTCTAATTGCAGTGAGGGAGAAAGAGAGACTAAGGGAAAGTTTATCTCAGAAATTACTGCTCACTTAAACATGTTCTGTCATGAAAGCACTTCAAACCGCTTTAATAGGTTGATAAAGAACTTACTTCTGTAACCATGTATGCTATAGAGCCAGTGAGAGACAGATTTCTCAATGAAGACTCAGGGAGACTGAGATACACTTGATCTTTCTAACGGCAGTCTAACAGTAAAGGGATATACGTATTTTAAAGGGTTAGTTCACCCAAAATGAAAATTCTCTCATTAATTACTCACCCTCATGTTGTTCCAAATCCGTAAGACCTTCGTTCATCTTCAGAACACAAATGAAGATATTTTTGATGGAATCTGAGAGCTCTCTGACCCTCCATAGACAGCAATGATATTACCACGATCAGTAAAATAGTCCATGTGACATCAGGGGTTCAACCATAATTTTATGAAGCTACGAGAATAATTTTTGTGTGCAAAGAAAACAATAATAACATAATTTATTCAGCTATTCTCCTCCCCAAGTTACCGTGTTCTGCCATTTTGGAGAGCACCCCAGAACGTAATCAACGTAATGAGCGTTGTTTACATTCAGCATGCACGCACTTTCGCTGAACGTAATCAGCGTAGTTTACGTTCAGTAGACAGCACACGCATGCTGAACGTAAACAATGCTCAAAGTTTTCTTTGCACACAAAAAGTATTCTCGTAACTTTGTAAAATGACGGTTGAACCCCTGATGTCACTGAACTATTTTACTGATGTCCTTGCTACGTTTCTGTGCGTTGATCGTGGTAATATCATTGCTGTCTATGGAGGGTCAGAGAGCTCATGGATTCCATCAAAAATATCTTCATTTGTGTTACGGGTTTGGAACACCTGATGTGAGTATTAATGACATAATAATGGGCCATTTTTGGGTGAACTATCCCTTTAAGTTTCTGTTGTTAATTACTGACCCTTATGTTGTTATACTGCAAATATGTCTGACTTTCTTTCATCCGAGAAACACAAAAGGAGGAATTTTTAAGAATATTTCATGCTGCTCTTTTCCAAACCATGAAAGTACCTAGTGACTAACGTTGTCAAAATCATCCTTCATTTTCTTTTTTACTATTCTTTTAATATTTCAGAGATGCAAGGATGAAGTCATTGTTTATTTGATTAAATTAAAGGGGTCATATGATGCTTTTTTAAAGATCATTATTTTGTATTTTGTATATTTGGTGTAACAGAATATGTTGACATGCTTTAATGTTCAAAAAACACATTATTTTTCAAATACTTTACATTATTGTAGGTCCTCTATGCCCCGCCTCTCTCAAACGCTTCGTTTTCTACAAAGTCCCTCCTACCGACAAGCGCAGTCTGCTCTGATTGGCCAACTGACCCAGTGCATTGTGATTGGCCGAACACCGCAAGCACTCGTCGGAAATGTAACGCCCCTTACAGCTTCATCTTTCAAAATCAATGTAAAGACAGTAAATAATGTCATAGTTTTACCCTCAGTTCAAGAACCCGAAAGGAAAACAGAGTCGCGTGACAGACACATTGATGAAGCTGGTATGTGTTTGCAGTAGCAGTGTTCGAACTATACCGTGCGCAAATGGGGGAGCCCTCTTGTTTTCTTTTATAACGGGGGGTTCGTGCGATTGGAGGGCTTACAATGTCTTACAAAGATACAACAGCTACATGCTCTACTTGCTTTATGCAAGCACTATATAAATCACTATACAGGATTTACCTTATTATACTTTATCGACACAAATTGATATGTGAAACAACAAACAGCCACCCACAAATAGTCTAAAACCAAGCATCAGGCTTTCTTTGAGTTCACATGAACAACGGTTTTTAAAGTTACTCGTTGTCAGGCTACAGAAGAACTCCATAATTCCTCCGTTCAATTAGGCATATGATATCGAGAGTCACGCAGACCTATAACACAGCCACAACACATAATTGCGAATATCATGCCTTACCTTAACACAGAATCGATCACAGAGTCCAACGTTTATATTTTTTCTACAAATCTTTGAGTTAACATGTACTAAATGAGTAACATGAGTGGAATTTGCACCGCAGCTCCCCCACACCTTGATGATCATGACAAGAACAGCATGTATAGTTATCTTTATTGAAGTTAATTAGGTTTAAATCGCCGTCATGCTTGAATGAATTATATTTTTGCAATTTTTCACATAATAATCCACAATGATCACATTGTACAAAACTGAAATTGCACGTCAAAATGACACATTGTCAGTATTTTTTGAGACCGCCCCCAAATTTCACAAATCACGTTTTCAGGGGAGCCAATGTCTTATTAAGGGGTGCCGAGCTCCCCCTAGCTCCCCCGTATTCCTCACACCGGGCAGTCCACAAGCCACGGTTAAGACAGCTGACTCCTGTGATGTGACCATCTCTCTCTCTCACTCTCTCTCTCTCAAACACACACACAAACACACACACGTGAGCCAAACTCCGCAATTTGAACAGTCATGCAAATACTTAAACTATAACAAAAACAATAATTAAGTACTGATTCAGAAGCGCCAATTGTCATACCTCCTCTCCTAGGTTCCCGAAACGGTCGTCCATAAAATGCATTGCTGTTCTGTTGTAAGTAATCTTAAAGATTCTTAAATGCATCTACTTTTGGAAGGCCAAATAAAGTGCTTTTGCTTTCGCCTAGAAACACACAGCGTCTCCCTGACATGGCTGCTTCAACACTAACTGCGGTTACTGAAACCACGCCTTCTTTCTTTGCATGAACATTTGGGCGGCATTATGCAATTATTTCCACATAGTGACGTAGATATGTTGGGGGCGTGTTAGAATGAGCCTTTTTTAGGTAGGTGTGGTTGACTCTTAAATTTTGTAAAGAATATCTCTTTGGTTTTGAGACTTTAGTCTTTGCAACTTCAGGGATCTTATCTATGCACAATCAACTTGTAACACTCCAAAGAGAAAAGAAAACTTGAAATCGCATCATATGACCCCTTTAATTCATTTTAAGGCAGCTACAGTATGTCTTATGGCGTGGCATGTATCATATTTATTCCTGTATGATAGTGTCACAAAGAGCCTGCTAAAATCTTTCTTCACCTGATCAAATAACTGAACCGCCACACAACTATAAAACAAACTGCAGAACCATAAAACTGTTGAATAAGAGAGAAGGAAATGGTGTTTATTATGTTTTATTACATAACAAACAAAAGAAGTACAATAAGGCTTTTCATCTCTTTCATGGTCTCTATGTAAGATAGGCGGGAAAAATGAATCACTGATCAAAGGTTTAATAAAAAATCATAACTGTCAATATACTGTATGCAATATATTGAATGTGTGCATGTGTGTGCCCACTGTATGCAATATATGAACATTTAGCCCCATATGTTTACAAATTTTGTCCTATTCTTGGACAGGTCAATCTATATGATGCCATGAGGATATACTGCACTTCACATTTGACTTTTTCTCACAGAAATAATACTGTAGCACATTTACTTATACACCAGCGTTTGCCAACTCTAAATTATACAGCTCTTTACACATTTGTTATCCCTTGACGTGTGTAAAACGCAATTTCACAAGTCATGTGCCTCAACGATATGTGTGTGAGAGTGGCAGAAGGGTGTGAATGCATCACTACTGGTGGAGAGATAGTGTTGCAAAGACACGCTGGCAGCGCAATATTCTTGGGATGGTGATGAGGTTTTGTCAGGAATGTGTATTAAGGGGAGAGGCTGTTTTAAAAAAACTACCAACCTGACATGTTCACACGCACACACATGCACACATTCAATATCTTGTGCCTCTGCTCTGATTCTATGGGGGCTGCTTATTGACAATAAACCTACAGAAGTTGCCAGTGTCATTCAAATGTGTATGACTCTACATCTGAAAACATGGAGGCTTTTTCTCAGGAGAGCAGCAGGATACTTAAGCAAACACCTACATGCTGCCCATTGATGTCTAGAAGAAACAATTGAAATATTAAAGAGATATAATTTGGACCTATGGGCTGAAACAGCAGAAATGATGAGTCACTCAGACATTGGGTGTTAACAAAGTCATGTAACATATTATGAGCCAAGTGAATATAAGAATATAACTCAAGTAATATGTAACTCAATACTCTGCTACAAATTATTAAATCCTTGTTGTTGAATGCACAATCCACAAACACTCCAACTTACATGATCAGTACATAATCTAAAAAGTGGATTGGAATGAAACAGAAGTGTTCCTGTAAGATGGAGGTGTATCCTGTTTGCAAAGTAAACTTGACCAAATAAACAGATAACATGCCTAAACATTGGAAATATTTTCAAGATCAGCATAGCAAATCTTCCAGCAAACCTGAGCTCAAGCCTCTGCGATCCATTTGCATACTTGGAAACTGTTTCCAAGATCTGTTGACTTAGGACTACAAATCTAGAGCGGAACTGCAGTGTAATGAACATTTTTGTTCTCTGTGGTTCCACAGGCCGAGACCAGTTCTGTCAGGTCAGCACCGGAGCTGTATAAACCCTACTATTTATGGGACAGGCTATAAAGGGAGTCAAGATTTTTTTAACTTCCGCCATCCCATGAAGCCTTTTAGCAGGAGGTTTGCGAAAGACAAGCAAGATGACGTATGTTCGTATAAATGTATGCATGTGAGGAAGCCGTTCTGTGGAACAGAAGAGTCAGCCATTCGCAGCAAGCTGTTCATCCACTCATCTTTCATCAAATGACCCTCGCTGAAATGTGATACAACAGGAATGTGCGCCAGTCTGTTCCATCCAATCACAGACAAGCAAATGTAATGGAGTACCGTCAATGATGAGGAAGGTCTCATTCACCGGCTCTCTGCTCATTCACCCTTGAGTCAAATAGACCATTCACAGAATTACAGAAATTATGGTCCGACCTCCCAAAAAGTGACATCCACTAAGATCATCTGAAAGCACTTACCTGGATGATTAAAGAAGATTAATTCATGACAATATATATGGTAACACTTTATTTTAAGGACTTAAAAATTATCAGTATCAACTATGACTTTTGCCTCGATAAACCCCTAATTTGCTGCTTATTAATAGTTAATAGTTGTTAATTTTAGGTCTGGGGTAGGATAAAGAGATCTAAAATATGGTAATGCAGAATAAGGCATTAATATGTGCTTTATAAGTACTAATAAACAGCCAAAATGCTAATAATATGCATACTAATAATCAGCTAGCTTATAGAGAGAATCGGTTGCTAAACTAAAGCGTTATTACCATTCAACCAAAAGAAGACATGATAAATAGAAAGATGAATAGAAAATTTCTATTAATTTGAAACCAAAATCTTTTGTAACATAAATGTTGTTACAGTCACTTAGGCCTACACACACACACACACACACACACACACATATGAAGAGTTCAGATGCAAAAGCCTCTAAGTGCCGTTTGAAATTTTCTTCTAAAATGAGCATTTTTTATCAGGCTCCTATGTGTAGGTTCAGTAATTTCACTTTAATGGCAATGAATAGTTTCTTTTCATTGCCATTTATGTGAAATAACTGAACGTAAACATAGGAGCCTGATGTTTTTTTTAGATAATTAAACTCTTCAGTACTAATATAGAGATCTGCACAGACACATATAATTCACAAACCCACAATCTCTCTCTTTTTCTCTCTCTCTCGCTAATTCATTCAAATAAATGCTATAATTCATTCAATTAAATGTAATTACTTCTAATGAGCTGCAACTGGCGTAATTTTTACCCTTCGGCAAATTATTGTTCGGCAAACATCAATAAAAAGCTGTAACTAATCAGTGTTGGTAATTTGGCAAGTACAATAGACTATAATGCTTATTTTATTAAAGACAAAACAATTATTGAAAACAGAATATGTTTATTATTCATTCAGCCAAAGAGGATTGGTTATCGACAGATGCTAATAATCTCGGAACTGGCTTCTATGTATCTATTTTAACTATCACTAATGGCTTATGTTTGTAACAGCAAACTGCACATAAATAGTCACACAAAAGATGCATCAATTACCAATTTATCAAATTACAATGATCATTTATCATTTATAATGTTAAAATGATAAATGAGTAGTTTAGGGATGTTGCAACAAGTTAAATGTACAAAATATGTAGAAATAAATTTATTTATGCGCAAAAAACTGCATAGCCCTGATGCTGAATTCATGCTAACTCCAAATACCAGAGCATTCCTTACCCTCTTTCACATCTTTGCACCCACTGTGTAAAACTCAGCTGTCCGCAGGCAACAGCAGATCTTCATCTCTTCACAGCAAAGCAGCATCGCAAAGAGTTGTCAGCTCACAGGGGGCAGAACATGTAGGTCTTTTCCTGAAAAGTTTGGCATTCACTCATGGCTCTGGTTTCAGGCTTCCATTGAGAGAACGACAGGCTGACTAGCAGCTGTTCTGAAGGTCTGTGAGGAAATGAGGGAGGCAAGTCGTCAGTTTATGGGGATGAATGGGCATGACTAAGTGATACTAAAACAGAGCATGTCCACTAATTGGGTTTCTAGAATTTCTACAGCACATTAGGGGGAGGAACCTCTAATAGCATCTTTTGTACAGATCACTCTCACTTAGGTGGAAGAAACCTATACTTTTCACAATGCAAATTGAAGTATTGAAAGGTTTTGTTTCTAAAATTACTCCACAGCTGTTTTAGCCTTTTTCCTCAGTTTTATTCATCACTGGAGGTTATTTCCAGACACTTACATTGCTTTTTGTGCCTTCTTGCTAGCCTTTCAACCTTTCTTCAGCAGTTATCAGCTAAATTATACCATGTTCACTCCAGCTCTATTTACTGAGGCAGTGCTAATGTGAGGTTTCATTTCATCTTTGATCTGTTTTCCTGTAAGAACTCAGTGTGACCTGAAGCCTTGATTTCCTTGATTCAACTGCTAAAGCTTGAACAGGTTTGTGTCGACTTACTGATGTGCACTTGAAGTGCATTATCGCAACATTATCATGTATTTAACTTGTTTTAGATGTCAAGAAATGCATGTGAATTAGGCTAAGGAGACACTGACCCACTAAGCTCTAGATTACTAATGACAAGAAAGGAGAATTTATTCTTGGGAAACAGCGTGTAATTTACCATGAGAGCTTTTAAGAGTGGGTTAAACTTCAATTAAATGTTCAGTGAGTCACACTGTCATCCTCGCCTTGGAATTTTGAAACAGGTCAACACACGCTGCTATTTTATTTGGCTTTATTCACTTGGCTTCATTCACTCAACAAAGAGCTTGAGAAGATGTTTAGGAAGATGACACACTCCAGTACATATTACTGCGTAGTCACATGCTATGACAGACAAAACAATTGTCTAAACCAACATAATTAAAGTGGAAATCTGTAAACTAGGCCTGTGCAGTGTAACACTAATCACTGAGAGAAGTATTTTGTTATAATAACTCAACAGAAAATTAGTTGTCCTACTTCCAGGCGTGCTGCTCTCAGCTGTGTGTGACTACTGGGACTACAACTGCAAAGACTGCTTGTTTAAAAGATGGGGAGTCATATATGCAGCTGCAGCCTATAAATTAGTGATGTTAAACTTGGACAGGCATGTCACACAACAGGTGCATTGCCTGAATAAAGCTATGCTGCTTGGAGTAGTACTGAGATATTTTGGGTGGGAGTTTTTTTTTTTCTTTCTATTTGCAGCACAAGCAAAGCACATCCGTATCTGATTATAGAGTCTTGTTATCTGATCATCAATATAGATTATATAGCAACTGCTGTATCCGCACTTTAAATAATTCCTACACATACTATGCTTAATATGTATATGATGACAGGTAGATGGACGAATGGACAAATGGATAGAGGCACAGGCAGATGTACAGACTAACCAATAGATAGATAGATAGATAGATAGATAGATAGATAGATAGATAGATAGATAGATTTATTGATTGATGGTTTTACAAGCATTGTTGTGTGGTTACAGTATGTAAAGTTTACAGTTGTACGAGTAAAGTGTAAAGTACTTTCTTTAACCCTTTTCTTGAAAATCTAGAAGAAACTTGCATGTAATCTGTAGCTGCAGATCTATTTGATTGTAATGACACAGGAAGTCAGCCCGACACTAATAGCAAGAGCTGCCAGGAGAACATGAAGGACAGCATTCCGAAATGGATTTGACAAACACGTCCACATCCTTTCTTTAATGAATGTAATGTGGATGTTATGACACAGTGGCTTATGATGTAGCCTGGAGGAATAATATCACAGAATAACTCTGTTGTCTAAGCAAGAATCTCTGAGAGGTGATTTAGGATCCACAGGCCACATCCCCATCCATCTGTCCACTAATTAATTGTCTCTTCCGTTCATTACAATGCTTCCTGACAGTCATGTTTGATGTAAAAGAGACTTCAAATGGGTTTTCATGGCAAAAGTATGTGAACACTGAACACTCAAATACCATACCTTGATGACCAAGCAAGATTTTATGGTGTCAGTAGCAAGATTATGATGTTGTTTTACCAAGCTGTACTAGAGAATGTGATCAGATACAGTATACACCTTTGGTATGGTAATCTGTCGGTACAGCTGAAATCAAGGCTTGGACGTCTTATTCAAACAACTATGAAAATCTTGGGCAGGATATAACCTCTCTATCTCCAGACTCTTTATGAAAAGTCTATGTTGAGGGAGGCAGATAAGATTCTGCATGATATAACACACATTTTGAACTGTGAGTTTGTGATGCTGCCATCAGGTAGGAGATTTAGAATTCCAAGATGTAGATTGAATCGGTACAAGAATTCATTTATTCCTTCTGCAATTAAGTTATTAAATAACACTAGGTAAGGTTATTTATTTCCTTGATTGTTTATTTTATTTTTAATTGTTTAAAATGGTATTTTTACTGTGTTTGTTATGTATGTATATTGGATGTGCATGTGTGTGTGTATCTATATAATATATATATATATATATATAATATATTAGATCTTTAATAATATTTTGTAGGTTATATATATGTATATATGTTTTATTATGTATGTCTATAATATGCAACAATAATTATTTTCTTATTTTTGTTTCCTTTACTACTATGTTTTGTATGTGATGTGTTGGTTGTATTCTCGATCCTAAGACAAATTTTCCCTCAGGGACAATAAAATTGTACCTAACCTACCTAACCCTAACAATTCAATTCAAGCAAAATGAGTATGATAAATACTAAATACTACTACAATGATTAGCATTAAATATATTGTTATTGGTCTTTCCCCCCTACGATTATATAAAAAGTATAAACATTTCAATATTAGTACTTAATAAAATCCAGCGTTAAAAAATAAATGTTATCTATATATAGTCACTCAATTATCACCGGTAAAAATATGGAGTGCCGACAAGGACTGTCCTAGGTCCTCTGCTATTTTAGATATACATGTTGCCCCTTGGTACTATTATTAGAAAATACGGGATTAGTTTCCACTGTTTGCTGATGATACTCATTCCTCTATATCTCAACAAGTTCATCATCTGTTTAATTACATCTTTAATTGATTATGTCTTTAATTTATTTTTCCGTACATTTCTTCCATATGTACATTAACTGACAGTCACCACTGATAAGATACCACTAAACATTGTAGAAACTTAATTTGCTGTAAAGTTGTATCGTGAAAAGCGCTATACAAATAACCTTGAATTGAATTGAATAAATAGATACTAAATATATATATATATATATCTATCTATATATATATATATATAATCTATGATTGCGACGCATTTTGGAAAGTGATAAAAAAGATTAAAATCTATAAATGTATTACATTATTTTATTAATATCTTATTAACATACTAACAGCCTTAAAATACTTTTAGTTCTCTCAAATTTCTCTGAAACGTTTCATGGATCCCCTGGCATCCCTTGAAGTCCCCTGGGACCCTAATTAGAAACCATACTCCTCAAGAATTTCATTGTATGGTGTAGCAGTTAAATTGGTCTCATCTGCAATTAAGAGGCCAAGGCAAACCTGTTAATTGCACAGGGATGCCCACATACTTTTGACCATGTAACATATAACCGGGTTAGCATTTAACAGAATGGAGAAAAAAAAGACAAACATGTATGGTGAAAGATGGTGAGAACATGCATCTTCATTTGTTACTATACTTGAGTCATGACATCTACCTAATGGTAGCACAAAACAAATTACAATCTATCCATCTCTTTGAATAATTTTGCCACTGGTGGCACAGTGTTTGAAAACTCCCTTCCATCCTTTGGAGCACACGCTAGTGAGGTGACGAGCCAGTGTGATACATTGCAGATGTCGTCCTCTACGACTGGCAGTTGAGTTGATCAGTGTTATAGTGGGAAAAGTAGATAATGTGCCAGGTAATTTCTCACACCACTGCTTCCTGTCAGGAAGTGTCGAGGACACAAGTCCTCCGACATAAGTGATAAAACTTCTTGATTAAAGTCTCTGGCTTTCCTAATTTAATCTTCTGCAAATCATTGTTAGGGTCCTGTCACTTCGGTCTAGTTTATACATGGTTTTGTGACAGAGGCCTGACACTCCCCTTCCCGTCATTGTCGTTGTTTTCCATGTTATGCGCGGGTCTTCGAGGGGCTCAGCCTGCGCTCTTCTCGTCTGCGTATCCTGTTTCCTAGTTTCATGTTGGAGCGTGGTGTCCGGATCCAGAGGCGGACAATGTACTCATCTCCATTACTTGAGTGAAAGTACAGATACTGCTGGTCAAACATTACTCCATTACAAGTAAAAGTTGTAAAGACCGATTTTTACTTAAGTAAAAGTACAGAAGTACTTGCTTTTAAAAGTACTTAAGTACCTAAAGTAAATTTCCTTTTTTATTTCAATGCACTGTTTTATTGTTGTACGTAGTAGTACTTACAATACTTCTGAAGCAACTTAGAATACATTACACCTGCTGAATACACTGACTAGCTTGTAGTATCTTTGGAATAAAGAGCTTTTAGAATGTTAAAAACCTATGGGGGAAAAAAACAAAACAAAAAAAATTATTTAACATCCCTACCCATCCCCACAAAAGCAGGATGGTAGTGATTTCACACAGCTCTGACAGTGTGTGCACGCATTTATGTGTAGCCATTCATCCACATTTGAACAGAGTGGACAGTGAAATCCTGTAAACACAGAGTGATAAGGAAGAAAAAAAAATCAAACCTGCTTTAAAACCCAGCAACACAACTGTAGATGTATAACTTTACAACAGCAACACTGCTTTAACAAAAAAGCAAAACAGCAAGACTTATTTGACATCAAAACAAACATTTTAAATGCTGTCTAATCGCTCTTGTGGTACTTTTATGTCACACACAGAATGGTCTGTGCAATGCTGCTTCAAGTCAAACATCCACTGTGTTTTGTTAGGATATGCACAACAGTTCTTCTGTGGCTTTGTAGGTAATATTTTCGTTTACACAATTTAGCAAAATCAGACAATGTTGTGTATAATATATACCACAATATTAACTTCTTATTATTGAATTGTTGAAAATAAATATCACATTTGCAACTGGTCAGTGTTCAAAAAAATGCTGGGAAATCTCTTCATGTAGCCCCACAAGAGTGATTACTGATAAACCGTCTGAAAAAAAGAAAGTCACATTTTAGAGAAGAAAAAAATCACCTACTGACTTTCAAAGCTGCTACATAGTAACAAATTTCTACTTCGAGGACCTTGATAGAAATGTAGTGGAGTGAAAAGTACAGTATTTGTCTTTCAAATGTAGTGCAGTTAACGTCATAAGTTCCCAGAAAAAATAATACTCAAGTAAAGTACAGATACTCAAAAAGTGTACTTAAGTACAATACTCAAGTAAATGTACTTAGTTACTGTCCGCCTCTGTTCGGATCCCAGCACTCATGTCTTGTTGAGTTTCGGTTTCGTGCCGGGGTTCGGACACTCGCGCTCCATGTTCTGTCTTGTAGGAGCATGCGGTCTCGAGTTCACTCGGGCCATGTGATCTTCTGTCTGCCTGTGTTGTGTCTTGTGTAGCATGTGGTTCGTGTTCGACTGCATGCTGTCGTTGTCTTGTGTTGTTGTGCTTTCATGTCATGTTATGTCGTGTACTGTGTAGCACGCAGCTTGTGTTTTACATTGGTTGCGTGCTTTCATGTGTGAACACGCAGCTTATGTATATTCTCATTAGCTGTGTGTTCGAGTCTTGTTTTGTTGTAACAGATTAGAAACATGAATATACAAAAGCAACTTCAACATCCGACAGAAAATTCAAACATAAATCAACATATATAAACAGAATATGAGGAAAAAAGAGATGCGTGATGTGACGTCTACTGCTTTAAAAACATCCTGATACATCTCATTTTCAGAGCAGAGGAGAGGACACAGAATTCAGAGAAGATGATACTACGAGACCACAGATGCTATGCTTCACTGTAGTTTTGGGATGGGCTGGGTCTCAGCGCTCTATTTTAAGTTTGTCCTGACCTCAGAACCTAGATTGAAAGCACTGTGCAATATTACATCAGACCAAAGGCTTCCTGTGCAAACACATTTGATTTCTGTCAGATGATCAGATATGCCCAATACCTGGAGTAATGTGAAACTGCCCTCACTTTGCTTCACTTTCTCTTTCAGAATTAAACAAACGGAACATTTCCTCCTACTTATTTCTTCACAATCTCACAGGGAGAACTGTATGTCTTCCTGTAAGGGTGTGTCAGAAAGAGAGAGGTCAGCAGGGTCACTAAGAGTTGTCAGGATGTTTTGATCAAGCCAAACAGAGAGAAAACACAAAAAAGTCTGCTCATCAAAAGGAATGTTTACTTCTATAGTTAATCATAATTTGATCAAATATAATGTTAATACAACTAGATAAATGAACAAAGAATTTCAAGCATCTGGATTTCTCTTGTTTGCACACATTCCCTCCAGTCATTCATCCAGCACTTCTCGTCGCTGAGCTTTTGTCTAACTGTCATGTTTAGAGGCGAGTGTAGAGAAAATACTTCATTCATTTCTCCTGGAGCCTTTGAATGCTCCCACAAGGGTACTAAATATTTATTTGAGGTGCCTCTGTTTGTTTAAAGTTGGGAGACACACCAGAGAAGCTGAAGAGGCCGGTTGTGGGGGAACTTGAGACAAAACACGTCTTTGCTTGTGATGACTGCCAGACCACCAGGTTGGTCTCGCCTGTCTTCCTTTAAGCTCCATCACCTCTTTGCCTCCTTTTGAGGGCATGAGACATGCAGACCACAGGCCTGCACAAACACATCTCTCTCTTTTCAAGGAATCCATACAGACTAAGCCTACTCTTACAGTTTTAGCTGGTCTTAAGTTTGTATGTTTCTCAATCATGTTATGGAGTTCAAGAATAAATATTGCATATGACTGAATTATGGTAGTCATCTTGTCGGTAAGCTCTTAAAGTACTTAAGATACAGCGATATTTCAAACATTTCTGTAGCTCAAAGAGTATATGGCGCCATCAATGCCAAGATCATAGGTTTGATTCACAGGGAAATGTATGACCTGATCAAATCTATACGACGAATGCAATCTAAGTGCTTTGGATAAAAGGGTCTGTCAAGTGCAGTTAAACAGGAGTCAATTGCTGGGAAATGTTCATTTGATGAAAAAAATCAGGATATCAGCTACCTTGTAAAAATTAAGTAAAGGAACGGAAAGGAAAGTAAAGGAATTAAGCTGTTTAACACTTTTAGAGCCAGATTTCCTAAACAAGACAAATTACCACGAGATCGCAATTTCATAGAAAGATGGGAGTGGAAGGTCCTGTGGGTGATCTACTGGCAATGCGCAAATTGTCAGTAGAAGAACACAGACTTAGCCAGCTCATTTCCAAAATAACCAACACAATATGCGTACCTAGAGCAGCGCAAACTGGCAAAATTGGTTCAGACATGCTTTTTTTAAGCATTAAATAATGGCACAAATACCAGTAAACTGACTACCACAAACCTTAGTAAATCATGTTGCATCATTTATTTAAATACTCTCCTCCCATTAATTTTGCATCTGAAAGAGAAACTCCTGCAAATGCGTGTGCAATAAGGTCAACTGCAAAAATATGTCCATGTCTTATCAAGGCTATTTTTTTCACTTTTTAACTCCAAAAGAGGTTCTGCACTAGTACAAGCTGTTAGTATATACGTCCCTTAAAGTCTTCTTTAAAGTCAATTAACAAAACTGAACCCATTTTACTGCCTTGACGTTCTTGGTCTTAAAGAGATAGTTCACCCAAAAATGTATTTGAAATACATTTGTATTAAATGAAAATATGATGTTTATCTGCTTACCCCCAGGGCATCCAAGATGCAGGTGACTTTGTTTCTTCAGTAAAACACAAATGAAGATTTTTTACTTAAACCGTTGCAGTCTATCAGTCCTATAATGGAAGTGAATGGGAATCACGGATTTGAGAGTATAAAAAAACATACACAAACAAAACCAAATTAAACCCTGCGGCTCGTGAGGATACATTGATGTGTAAAGACACGAAACGATCGGTCTGTGCAAGAAACTAAACAATATTTATATAGTTTTTTATCTCTGATGCACTGCAATGTCTGAACTGTCCTGAGCGCGTCCTCGACAGCCGGCGTGTGACACGTCTTCTTCTTCTTCTTGCTTTACGGCAGATCGCCGACTTATAAGTACATTACCGCCACCTATCTCTCAAATGGACCATTGACACTCCATCTACAATCTCAATTAGGAGTGTCAATGGTCCATTTGAGAGATAGGTGGCGGTAATGCACTTATAATTCTGCGATCCGCCGTTAAGCAAGAAGAAGACGCGGCTGTCTAGACGACTAGGCGCGCCGCAGGACATTTCAGTGCATCAGAGGTAAAAAACTATATAAATACTGTTCAGTTTCTTGCACAGACCGATCATTTCGTGTCTTTACACATCAATGTATCGTCACGAGCCGCAGGGTTTAATTTGGTTTTGTTTGTGTATGTTTTTTTTTACTCTCAAAGCCATGATTTCCATTCACTACCATTATAAGAATGACAGACTGCAACGGTTTGAGTTAAAAATCTTCATTTGTGTTCTACTGAAGAAACAAAGTCACCTACATTTGGATGCCTTGGGGGTAAGCAGATAAACATAACATTTTAATTTTTTGGTGAACTATCCCTTTATGCATTAGATCTTAGAGTAGTGACACATTTAATTTTTGACGGGATTTGAAATTAGGCTGTCTTTCCTTTCAGTAGACAAAAACTACATGAAACAGTTTTGATAAATGTGAGTTTTGAAAATTACGTGATCTAGGACCTTATTTTTGACTGTAAAGCTATCCCTCACAGCCTCATTTTCATCCACATAAAATTCAATATGACATCCACACCGACTAAAGTATATTGTGCCTGATTCATTGGTGTATGTTATGTTCCACAGAAACAATTTATTATTATTTTTTTTATCACCAATCACTCTCGTTTTTACAGCCCTTTTGCTCAAACCTCCTGGCTTCACTCTGAAATACCCATTAATGAATAGCATAATTTTCCGCCATTCTTATGTTCTCTTTGAATAACTTAATTTATTCAGAAATACTGAATAAAGTGGGTTACAAAGTCCTATTTATGTTGACTTTAGGTGAAGTTTAACATTTGCTTTGAGGTACTGAAATATATGTATTAAATATACAGTACACATTTTCATTCAAGTAGTGTATTACCAAAAGAATGTAAACATGAATAGTAATGTTTACAATGCTTACACTTTTAATAGCAACATTAAGAGGACTAAGACTAAGATGCCTTCAACACTGATGTTTTCCAAATCAGCATATTAAAATGATTTATGAAGGATCGTGTGTTGGCAAAATTTAATTTTGGCATCACAGGAATGAATTACATTTACAGTAAAAATGCATTAGAATAGAAAACAATTATTCTAAATAGATGTAATATTTCACAGTATTATTGTTTTTACTGTATTTTTCATCAAATAAATGCAGCCTTGGTTAGCATTAGAGACTTGTTTTAAAAACAAATAAAAAAAATCACCCCCAAACTTTTAAATGGTAGCATACAAGGCCAGTATTTATTTGCACTAATCATCTTCCAGAGCAAAGCATGTCTAATACGGCAATGTAGTTCATGGCAATCCCGTTCCAAGATCATGTGCCAATGTTTTCAGCCTGCTTTATCTGGTCTCTCAGACCTTAACAGTTACAGCTGAGATCACAGCAGTGGGACAGTTAATCAGGGACCGGCACATATAGTGATTCAGCATCAACTGAAAAATGCTTTATCCCTCACTGCTCTCAAATATTTAACAGAGAGCTAATCAAATATTTAACAGACAACAATAATCTGGCGAACAAAAGAATAAGATGTTTTCCTCAACTGTTTCAGTACTGTTACGGTAATGCACATAGTGCTATTTACATTACCATACCCTTAAGTACCAGGGTATAACCAAGATATGATATTTAAAACAATGTGGTAATACTATAGTACTTTAGTGTAATATGCACACTTTTCTTAATGATTCCTTTCCATCATTATTTATTTTTAGTCTTTATTAGTGAGAACTGCACGCGGAACAATGACATTTCATATTTAGTGTTACATTTAGTGGAAAAATACCCAACTGTATAGGGCAATTAAAAACACATGATAAAAAGGCTGCTCTGTAAAGATAATGCTTTTACAGTATCTGTGGACATGTTGTTTCATGGATCAGCAGTTAATTCGATTTGTAGAGCCATTATTGAGGAATGCACTGACTCAATGAATCACAGTATTTGGCCTGAAGAACTGAGAATTATATACTGACAATGACTTCAATGGAACTGACTTTGCTCTCCTCGGAGCAGCTGACATGAAGTTATTTGCTAAACTGAGTTGTCAAGGCTCCATCTGTATTTTGTGCAAATGAATGGAACAATTGATGTTGACAAGCCTTAACAAGACAAAAATTCAGATATGAAAGCCATACAGTTCCCGGTCCATCTCTCTTTTTTTCTGTCCTCCCACTCACCTCCTGTTCACTTGTACCCATCACACAAAAGCGCATTGCTCGATTTCTTTATTGTTCCTCACACTTTCGTCCTTGTGCATAATCTCTCTCACACACTGTCATGCTGAGAAGTTCCAAATGTTTATGTCCCATCAGTCTTTTTCTCCTCTGACCCTGGCGAGCCCCTGCAGAGTGACTTCTGACCTCCCACCTGTTACGTCCTGTCACTGAGTTTGAAAAATGGGCTTTGGAAGGATAAAAAAAAAAAATGAATGAAATATTTATTTATTGCTTTTAACAATAGATCGCTGCAGGAATGAGATGGAAATTAGTTAGGACTTTTGCACTACTGGTTCCATCATTCCAAAAGTCAATGTTTTTTGCCATTTTTTGTAGTTAAATGTCTGAAATATGTTGTACATTTTGTTCTATGGCATAAAATAAATTTTTACAGCTTTTTGTCTTAAAAAAAAGGTGGCTGCTAACAAGCGCTAAATGAAACAAAGGTAGTCAAACATGTTAGTTTCAGAAAAGTTTAACTAAATTTTGACAAAGTGTCACAGAGTTTTGTCGCTTAAGTTGTTTTGTTATCTTTGTCATATAGGAAAGCTTTCTAGGTAAGCACTGCTGTTTGCTGCCGTTGTGAGGTCCATAGGACATCCGATAGTCAAAACAAAATACCGCTTGCGTTTACCAACATATGGAACAGTTTACATTTCACTGAATTTTTCACATCAACACTGATTAATAAATCATGGGATTATCTGCAGCTTTACAGTGACCCGGTATTATATAACATCCAGTTGATGTATTGCCGCCATTCATATTCTATAGGCAGCACAGGCCGAACACTCAATCTGTTTACATTGAGTGCACAGATGTGGCGGTCATGTAAGGATTCAGTCTGCTCTCCGTGAACTCAACACCAGCAGGTTTCTCTGACATATTCAGGGGGACAGAGAGAGAGACTTTCTGTGAAAAGAATTAGCCAGATTCCTCCCTCGGTGGAGTGGAGATAAGACAGACAGCTCTTCTATAAAGAGACAAAGAGATCGAGAAACTAAGACACAGACAGAAGGAGAAAGACAACACTATGATTCAGCAGAGACTGTCACTTCTTCCATATGGTGGCCATTCTCCTCAGTGGGACTAATGAAAGGGGTAATAAATCCCTCTGTGGAACAGAGAGGAGAGGCAAGCGCTGAAAGAAGCCCTCAGATGGGGCACATCAGAATGTGTATATCCTCTTCAGATGTTGGGCCTCAGGAAGCTAGAAAGCACTGAACTCAATATGGCCCTGAGAGATTAGAGCATAATCACATTAAAGTAAGTGCAGGTATTGAACTTGTATTTAAGAAAAACTGGAGCTTTGGAGATACATAAATGCCACTTTTTGAGAATTACCACATCAGTGTCCAAAGTCCAACTTGATTGATCTAATCAGGCTTTGCATCCTCTGTTAAGGATGTTAAGATTTATTATTTAATCTTCCGTTTTAAACCCTGTGAGACTATTCATGAGGTGAAACAATATATAAAGACCTATAGCTTCTCAAAGGGTGACAGAAAGACACATGTAAAAACTTCAGGTTATTTAATAATCAATCTGCAATGTATCTTTTTCACCAAATAGTGCTGCTCCTTGGATGGAACGATCTGTGGACTTCTCAGTACCAGCCCATATTTCCAAATTGAGAGACAAACAACAAAATATTGGTCTAATGCAGGGGTAGGCAAGTTTGGTCCCAGAGAGTCCCAGAGTTCGGTCCCAGAGAGTCCTGCAGAGTTCAGCTCCAACCCTGAAAAAAAAGTAATCCTGAAGACATTGATTAGCTTGTTCAGGTGTGTTTGATTAGGGTTGGAGCTGAACTCTGCAGGACTGCGGTTCTCTAGGACCGAACTTGCCTACCCCTGGTCTAATGTAACCTGCCACAAACACCCATGCCACATCGGCGCCTTTATACCATCACAACTGGCTTTAATGTAACATTCAGAAATTATTTAAATATATTACAAGTAAAATTCATAGCAATTAATTCACATTAGTTGTTTATTGTATTTTATTTTAGATGGAGTGGAAAAAGAGACAAAAAAGTTGCTGGAGACAAAAAAAAAATATGAAGGTGTGAACTAAATTCGTAGGTGTCACGCCCATGGAATCTTTTGTGTTTGTTTTCCTCCCCCACGTGCTCCATGACCTAGTGTCTCCCTCGTGTTTCATTGTGCCCATATTTGGTTCTTCCGATTCTTGCTCCTGGTGTGTTTCATTTGTCTTAGGTGTGCTTCGTTATCCCCTCGTTCAGTTGTGTATTTAAAGAGTGTTCTGTTCCTGGTTTCCTCGTTCGGGGTCTTATGTCATTCCATGTCTCCTACGTTCCTGATGTTCCCTGCCTTTTTGTTTATTAAAGTCTGTTTGTTTGAGTTACTCCTGCGTCTCCTCGCTCCTAGCTCCAAAGGATCATGACAGAACACCGAACCGACAAACATTATGGAAACCGCCGCAAGATTCGCCGCCCTAGCCCAAAAGGATCTTCCCTTTGTGGAATTCGCCCGGGAATTCTGCGGGCTCACGCCGATGACGGCATTGGATGATGCCACGCTGAATTCGCTGTTCTGCATCGGGGCCAACTACCATCACCCCGTGGACCTCCCAGACACCACAGTGCTTGGCTCTCCAGTGTTTGTACTGTTTTTGTTAGTTTTTCCTGTTTTTTGAGCTGCTGAACATTCGGCAGAACACACCACAAAATATTCTACCGGATTTCGTTTATTTGGACGTTTTGCTGAACATTGTATTTGGCGGAGCTGCGGCGCTGATCAAGCGCTTCAGGATGCGCAGACGGAGGAAGCGAGCTGGTGCGCTTGTCAAGCTCAGACTGCGCGGTTTTCGAACGGCG
Source organism: Sinocyclocheilus anophthalmus (assembly GCA_018155175.1). Taxonomy (NCBI): domain Eukaryota; kingdom Metazoa; phylum Chordata; class Actinopteri; order Cypriniformes; family Cyprinidae; genus Sinocyclocheilus; species Sinocyclocheilus anophthalmus. The sequence continues at coordinate 239,704 of JADLZN010009504.1, read as the reverse complement.
TTGCCTAGCATCCATCTAGCGAATCTCCACTCTCTACCAAGCAAAACGGACAAACTTCTTCTGCTCTCCTGGTCAAACAAGGATTTTTCAAACTCTGCTGCTCTGTGTTTCACAGAAACCTGGCTGAATGACGCCATTCCGGACAGCGCGCTTCATCTACCGGACTTTCAGCTGTTCAGAGCGGACCACGAAGCAGAATTAATGGGGAAATCGCGTGGCGGCGGGACATGATTCTACATCAATGAGAGGTGGTGTACAGATGTAACTGTGTTGGAAAAGATGTGATGTCCCGATCTAGAAGTGCTCTTCATTAACTGTAAGCCTTTCTACTCACCTAACATGGGACTGCACTACATCCTGCAACATCTGGACAGACCAGGCACTTATGTGAGGATCCTGTTTGTGGACTTCAGCTCGGCTTTCAACACTATCATCCCAAACCTTCTCCTGCCCAAATTAACTCAGCTCTCTGTGCCAAACTCCGGCTGTCAGTGGATCACCAGCTTCCTGACAGACAGGCAGCAGCTAGTAAAGCTAGGAAAATTCTCATCCAGCACCCGTACGATCAGCACTGTCGCCACCCAGGGTTGTGTTTGCTCCCCACTGCTCTTCTCCCTCTACACCAATGACTGCACTTCTAAAGACCCCTCTGTCATGCTCCTGAAGTTTGCAGATGCCACTACAGTCATCGGCCTCTTCCAGGACGGAGACGAGTCTGCTTACAGACAGGAGGTTAAAGAGCTGGCTGTCTGGTGCAGTCTTAACAACCTGGAGCTGAATATGCTCAAAACAGTTGTATGATTTTTACTGAATCACTGTAACAACAGTGGAGTCATTCAGGTTCCTGGGCACCACAATCTCTCAGTCTCACATTGAAACCACGGAGCATGAAAGAGAGCATCGGCAAAGAGAGTCATCTGATGACGAAGATTTCTTCTCCAGACCACTCTTCACAAAAATGCAAAGTTCGGTTGAGCTTGATGGTTACCTTGCATGTGCCTTGGACAGCATGGATCTGCTTCACTCCTTCCCAGCCATCAAGAAGCTGTCTATAAAGTTAAATACAGCTCTGCCTGCCTCAAGCTGCATGTGGATGGCTTTTTAGCTGTTCTGGTCTACTGTTCACGTCTAAAAGAACCAGGATAGACTCTGTGAACTTTGAAAATCAGCTTCTGCTGAAACTGAACAAAAGGTTCAGAAGGTAAACTGTTCAAGATATGTTAGTATGTCCATGTAGTAAGGACCTTGCCCAGCTGTTTGTTTTCAGGGCACTGGGATAAGTTAATACTGTTTACAAAGTTTTTAGTATCTTAGTAAAAAACACATTATGGTAAGAAGACTTACAACTCTATTTGTGTGATGTTTTATTTATTTATTTTTTGAATATGTTTAGGGGTGTTGTTCTGTGATTCATATATAAACCACGCCCGACAGTTTGGTTCACGCGAATAGCGCGACTAGATTAAAAGCAAGTTAATACTGTTTGCAAAGTTCAGTGTTTTTGTATCTTTAAATATGTTTTGTTGTCTGGATCTTGTCTGATTTAGCAGTTACTGATAATTCAATAAATATCACCAGCTAAAAAGTAACGTACTATGAGTAGTTTTTATGAAGAGTAATTTGTACTTTTACTTAAGTACTTTTTTAATACTAGTACTTTTACTTGTAATTGAGTATCATTTCAGCAATGTAACAGTACTTGTACTTGAGTACAAATTTTCAGTACTCTTTCCACCACTGATTATCAGATACATACTTCTGATTAATATTGTGTTTTTGCTATTTTGTACATTGTCTATTTTTATATTATTATTTTTATTATCTGTGTCCTGTCTTGTCACTTTCTTTCTGTTGCACTGTGGAGCTTCTGTCCCTAAAACAAATTCATCATATGTGTAAACATAGCTGGAAATAAAGCTCATTCTGATTCTGATTCTGATCTCCTATGTTCCCGATGTTCCCTGCCTTTTTGTTTATTAAAGTATGTTTGTTTGAGTTACTCCCGTGTCTCCTCGTCTTCTCGTTCCTAGCTCCGAAGGATCGTGACAGTAGGGAGCCATAAGGACTTCAGTGATTCTAGTTCTGATTATTATTTCAGTACTTGCACAAGAATCCCAAGGCAGAGAATCACAAGGGGTAGTCGTGGCCTAATGGCTAGAGAGTCAGACTCATAACCCAAAGCTTGCGGGTTCGAGTCTCATACAGGGATTGTAGGTGGGGGCTTAAAACCAGCAAACTAAGCTAATTAAAACATATTATATTATCAAATATGGTTGCTATTTGAAATAAGACTGGATAAAAATAAAATATAAATTGCAAATTATGAGAAAAAAGAGTTGCCTAAATAAGTAAAAAATAAATAAAACTAAAACTGAAATAAAATAAATTAAAGGTAAATATATTATTTAAAAAAACTATTACTATATTATAAAATGACAAAAGCAAAAATGACTAAAATTTAAAATTAAAAAGAAAACTAAAAATATAAACCTAACTTAAATTAAATGTTACCACAAATTAGTATTAACACAGTAACAAAAACAATAATAAAAGCAATTACTTTCAGTTAAAATTTATAATACTAAAAATTATTGTCAAGAACTGATTTCAACCACTCAGTCTGTGATGCCCAGTGAGTTTGTTTTTACGATACATTAAAACAAATTTGCCCATATAGTCATTGGTTCCCAAATATGACTGCACTGGTCCTCTGAACTCCACTTCTTTTCAGACAGATGCCTAAGACCGTCATAGTAGAAGAAAGAAATCAGACGTTTCCTTATTCACATTTCTTTGTAACTGTCATTTCTGCTCCAGGTCAAATTTCAGAGTCAACTTTCTCAAACAGCCACTATCAGATAACAGCCCTAAAGAAATATTTAACAAACGTTTTATTGTACTGTTGCTTGATCTTTTTGTCACCTTCAAAAGATGACATGTCAAGGCATATTCCTATACACTATACACACTGAGACAGCACTATTAAAAAGGAATTCATACTGTTGTCTGGTTCATTATGGTGACCAGGCAAGTCCTGCCCCCTGCGAGTGTGCATCTGCTCCAGTGTGAAAGATTTCTCCTTCACACCCATACAAACAAATTAAATTGGTCCTCTTAATTAACACAATGAGCTACATGCTGCCTAGGGCTGTTGGTTTAATTTCCCCGATGTACAGTAAGTTAGGAAAATTAATAATGGTAATTATTAATTAATTATTAGTCTAACTCTGGATAACTACCTGATCAGTGTTAGGTCAGTACCTTGACACCAATTAGTGAGTTGGTTAAGATGGGTTACATTCATCATGCATTAATCAATAATAGAGCTTGCACAGATTTTCATTGCAAGAGCTTAAACCTGGGAGCTAAAACCTTTCAAACTTTTAATACCACAAACTGAAAAAAAAAATCTGTTTTTTTTAAACTCATCACTAATGTACAAATTATGTTTAATGCTTAGTGTTAGGGTTTGTTGAAATACATGAGCAATAGTAATAGTAATAGCAAACACAACAGTTTAAAAGTTTATTGGCTGTGAGAAAAGTACACAAAGCCTCTGCTACTGTTCCAGGTTACATAACCATCAAACGATATTCTTTAACGCCCACTTATTTAATATCTCATCTTTCCAAATGGATAAATGTTCAGATATCCTGTTAAACAGCCCCTCCTTTTAGTGTGCTGTCAATGTAGGTCAGTCGTACAGTTTGGATTTGAATAACTCTTTAGTTTAATATTGAGTGTGTGCATTAGTGTGTAGTTCTTTGTCCGTCAGTGTCTGTTGTCCTGACATGCAGTGTGTTGGCAAGAAAACAAACACACTGTTTGTAGTAGCAATGACTCATAAATTAGCAGAAGCTGGAAAATGGGCCAGTGAGACCAGCCCATCATCTCTCTATGGCTTTTTCAATCCATCTCTTTTCACCCTCTGCAGCTGCTGACTTTCAATTGGTTTGACTCATGCTTTCAATCTGAGTAAAACAGAACTCTTAAAGATGTAAGCAGTGTGACAGTATGTACTGAAGATCTACCTGAATAGAACAGGCTTTTTATTGCCAATGAATTCAAACTATTCAGTATTTAACCAATATATCTCTGCATCTTCCTTTCTTTCACTCCGTCCTTTTTCTCAAGCATTTAATGACAATGTTACAGTTCAAAGTCCCATTTTGTCCACAATGACTGTTCTTTGTTGTCATCAGAGGCTTATCTATTTTAACTTTCATTATCATTGCAAATTGCATCACTATGACACGCCCCTACTGTGGGAACTGACCGGCCAATGAGAATTGACCTTAGGCTAAATTCTGTTAACACGAAGGTGAGTGAATGGAGAGGAGATTAGGAGAAGAGTTTGAACTTGATTTTTTTGTGTCAAAAGGTGTGGGAAAGGGCAGGTGTCTGCCTGTGGAAATGTTATGTCACAATTTTAAAAATCAAATTTAAAGAGAAAGAAAGCATCCACAATTCAGTCCACATTCAGAGGGCATTTTTAAAATGTGGCTTATGTCTTATTCACACCAAGAATGATAACTATAAAGATATTGTCTGTTTCTTCTAAGTTGCACCTCATCTGCCGCTTTAAATTCTCGAGCTCGCAATAGCAGGATTGATTCTGATTGTGTGTTAATGTTTCTGTCAGGACTACTATCGTCAAAGGTGATTGACAATTAGCATACAGTTTGGATTGGCGGCATGGTTCAACATTAACATTCTTTTATTTGCAAAATTAAGTTGTGTATTTATTTATTTCTGATTTCCTGAACAATTTGGCTTCATTGTAATGAGGTTAATGATCTTTGAAAAACCATGATTATGAACATACAATTATTTTGTCTTGAGCTGATTAGCCAACTGTGGTAGTGTTCATTGATTGGTGTTTATATTTTTTCAAGCTTGACAACCTTATCGCCTTTTTTTCTAATATATATTTCTCATTACAGATAAGAACAAAGATTAAATTGTAAGAAGGGTTGCTTATATGAGAGCATACAGTACATCTGAAACTGCTGAGGCTTGGAAGGTTTTTGACTATATTACCGACCAGGTACATTGTTCTCAGAAAGAATTCATCATTCTTAAAAAGAAAACAAATCATCAATCATCATTTGCTTTTTTGTGTGTGTGTGAGAAATATTAACATTTGTTGTTTTTCAGATCAGCTGCTATAGAAGACAAACTGAAATCTTAGTGCAGAGACAAGCAAAGGAATAGTAAGTGTATTTTCATGTTGTATCACCTCTGTTATAGAGGTTTTTGAATCAGGCCTAATGGAGGGTGATTTGGTCAATCTTGGAAGAAAAACGTTAGCAATGTGTCCATTCCAGCTGGCTAATTTGTGCTTGCTTTCAGTCATTCATGTAAAAATCTGTTATTTAATTTTGTTTCTGTTTTGTTTTTTTCTAAAGCTGCAAGGCTCTGGTGCAAAATATTGTATGCCAGGAGTCAGGACGACTAAGCTGTGCCCAGGTCTCCGGAACCTGCGACGACGCTCAGCTCCATCAGCCCTCCATCTGCGCCTTCGGATCCACCAGCTCCATCGGTCGGCCCCCAGATGTTGGCAGCCACACCATCTACATCTTGGCTCCTCGCTCCCTCGATTCCGCCGTGTGTTGTCAGCACTGGGATGCTCTGGGTCTGTGCCATGTGCCAAACACTATCTAAGCTGCCAGGGCATCATCGTCATCCTCCCATCACCATCCCTTCGCCACATCCTGCCATCATCCCCGCACTTTTGCCTCTCACCATCCCTACGCCATCTCCTTGTCCACCTCCAAAACCCCCTCCATCCCTCCCTATTCTGTTGCTTGAACTTTATCATCTTCAGTCTTTTAAAAAAAAGTGCATAAGTGAATAGCTTGTGTGTGTGCAGTCTTTTTTATGTTTTTTTTCTTCAGAAAATTGCATTGTAATTTTTATTTATTCACTGATGTAAAATTCTGTACTTTTTTTAGTAAGGCCGGTATAACTGAAATGTTCTACAAATGGAAAAGATAGCTCTGCCATAGCTTTTCAGTCTTTTTTTATTTATGTTTTTTTATAATGTATTAAAATGTACATGAGTATGTTTGTAGTAATACAAATATACTATAAACATACTTGTATTTCAAGTACATTTTTAATACATTTGATAGTATGTTTTGTTTTGTTTTTCACCAAAGTATATATGCTGCTGTCCTTTCTTAGTGTACTTTATGAATATTTGTAATGTACACAACAATATATAATACATTAAAGTTTTCTAGATATCAAAGTGTGTACGTGTGTGTATATACTGAAAAAAGCAGCTTTATAATATACTAGTAGTGTAATGCTAATGCATTTCCAATGAGCTGAAATACAATTGAAATGTACTTGACTCAATTAACACGATGCTTCAAATTACTCTAAATGAGTTCCTGAATATTAATGACTTTTCATGTATTTTTAAGAAATACACTTAAATTGCACTAAATATACTTAAAGTGGTTCCATTTTAACACAATTTCAATATATTAAATATATTACAAATAGATTAAAATCCAACTTAAACATATCTTGAAATTCACTTAATATACTTAAAGTTGTTTCAACATAATATATTTATTATGCACTTAGTATAGTATAATTTAAATATAGTAAGTATGTCTGAAAAAGCACAATTTAAATATATTTCTTTTTCACCTGGGTAGCGTGACCTGCCAGAACTAATGCTACGCTTGATTTCTGTCAGGACCACTATCGCCAAAGATGATTGACAATTAGCACAGTTTGGATTGGCAGTATGGTTCTGTTCTGGGCAAGAACTCCCTGTGCATCCATGCAGCCTAGCATGGATGAGAGCAGGGAAAGCAGCGATAACTCTCCAAAACAAAACCATATGCTGATATCCCCCAACACAAACTGATAGCAAAATAATCAAAGCCTTAAGCAACAAGCATGTTGCCCTTAACCAATGACCAAGCTTAAGCAACATGCTCTCAATAACACCAGATAGACTTAAGAAAAACGTGTTCCAATTCAATTACAGTCATGGTTTGACAAAAAAAAAAAATAATTTGCTACTTACGCTGTTGTGGTGATCGTTCACATTTTTTATGTATTGTATTGGCAGTGACATAGTCTAGAAACAATGTGAATGAACACCACAACAGCTTAAGCAGCAAATTTTGCAAAACACAAAATGTATGTCACTGCCAATACTTTTGGCCACGACTGTACAGCTTTCAGAACAAACATGTTCCAATAACAACCAGATAGCTCTGGGACAAGCATGTTCCCGACAATATAACTATAACTTAAGAACAAGCATGTTCCCAATAACAACCAAACTCTGGGACAGCGTGTTTCCCGACATACATCTATAACTTCAGAACAAAGCTGTTTTCCAATAACCACCGGCCCTAGAACAAGCATGCTTCCAATCACTTACAACAAATGTGTCTGTATACTGAACAGAATCACACCGGCTGAAAACTATGCTGCATCCGAAACTGGAAAATGCTGCATTCGGAGGACACATTCGTAGGAGGCTCGCGACACGCAATCCAAATTAACTTCATCTTCCTGCCTCCTAGAACCATCATCTGTCTGAAAGCGAGATAGATGTAGCCTTCTCTGCCACTTGTACCCCACAATCCTGTTGGTTTCTAAGTCCCCTTGATGGTGATCAACTACTCAATTGAATTTTGCTTATTTTATCACCAAAGCTTGTTCTAAATTTTGTTTGTAGATCAGGAACTTAACTGCCTCAAAGCTTTCCGATATCAGTTTCATGATTTTATCTTCATGAACAAACTCTGCCTGCATAGTCATTGGCTGATAGGCAGCATGTCAGCAGCCTAGGTTTTCGGATGCAGACGAATTCAACTGAACAGCAACTGTTTACCATTTTCTCTTGGATGAAAAATGATTTTGTTTGCACCATGGTCGTTATTTCCTGCTGCTTAAATCTGTGCTGTAGTGCTATAAAAATAAAGTCAACTTGACTAGGTTACAGGGGACATAACACACACAGTTTTGGCCAATCTCATGGTAATCTTGAGTACCTATAGTGTAGTACTGCATCCTTCATATGTCCAAAAAGTCTTTAGTTTTATCTTTGCGATTCTCTCCGAAAACAGCCGAGCTACTGGAGGTGAGCCGTGGGTGGAGCTGAAGAGTCACGAGCACTTCCCACCCTTTTCCAAGTGCTCTTGGCTGGATGATTGGTTCCTGAGGTCTAAGCCATGCTCCGAAGTGCAGAAGGAGTTGATGAAATCATGGAAGGCACCTTTCTCTGCTAAAACACGGTGCACCGGCTCCTCCCTTCTCACCACCCTCAATGGCTGTTGAGCAAGGGGGTATATGGAGGTCCCCCAAGTGGACAGAGTGATTGCGGAGCATCTTTGCCTGCAAAATACCACTACCTGGCAGGGCCAACCAAGACTCCCATGTAGGGCATGTAAGTTCATCTTGTTCCCCTTCACCTGTCTGAATCTACACTCAAGGTATATGGCAGCCAACCACAACTCTATGGGTGGCAGATCGGTGGGGAAGCACGATCTGGTTATTAGATTCCTGTGATGTGCACGGAGGTTGAATCTTCGGAGACCACGCCTTATTTCTTCTTGGGATCTCTCAGTGGTCCTTCAGGCCTTACAGAGATCAATTTGAACTTCTTCAGTCAGTTGAGGTTAGTGCCCTCTCTAGAAGATGAAGACGGCCTTCCTGACTGTGCTCACTTCTATTAAGAGGGTGGGGAATCTGCAAGCCCTCTCTGTCAACGAAACATGCCTAGAATTAAATCCGATAGACTCTCACATTTTCCTGAGATCCTGGCCTCGATATGTGCCCAAGGTTTCCACTATTCCCTTTAGGAACCAAATAATGACCCTGCATGCTGGGGAAGACCCAGACCTGTCTCTATTGTGCCCAACGCAAGCCATGTGAATCTATTTGGAACACACACAATTTCCCACTAGATTGTGGATGTTATTACCATGGCCTATAAGGCTAGAAGCTTACCATGCCCCAGGGGCTTTGCTGCTTTGTCAGCTTTGGCAAATGGTGCCTCAAGAGCAGACATTTGTGAAGCTGTGAGCTGGGCTACATTTAATACATTCCCCACTGAATTCACTGAAATCCACTACTTGTAAGTATCCCTTGAGTGAACTCTCATATTGAGTTAGTGCTTCATATGTTGTTACTCCCTATGGCAGTCCTATATGTTTATCTTCCACTGCTCAGTTCCAATTAAGGACTCAATGTTTCCCTTAGGCAGAGCACTGCTCTGATATTGGGTGCTGTGATTGGTTGCTCTCCCCTTATGTGGAGCCCACCAAGCAACACGTTCTTACTCCCAACTCGTCACATATTGTCGCTTGGTCAGGACCCCTTGGCATCGCTTTTTGACACTTAAGGTACTCCTTTAGCGTCACTTTTTGACATGCAGGGTACTCCATTGCTTTCAGTTGTTTGCCTTAATTTAATGGTTTGCATACATGTGTGAAAGTAGAATAGTATAAAACATGTAAGAGGCTAATAAAAGTACAGTCGCAGGTATTTTTTTCAAAAACTGACCATAATAAAGCAGTATAAAAGTATTAAAAACAAGTCGTGTTGCATTCCAAGTCTTCTGAAGCCATATGATATATTTATGCGAAGAACTCAGTAATCAATCAATCAATCAATCACCATTATTTATATAGTGCAACTTTACAGTATTAAATGGGGAAATAGTGTGTCGAAATAGTGTCTTTCTCCTCTGGCCAGACAAACTCAGTTTAAATCTAGGCTGCAGCAGAGTCAGATTGTGCAGAGGGCTCATCTGGTTCCCATGGTCTTGTCCCAATGGCCGTCTAGGAGACGAGGTCTTCGGAGGGGATCAGTCTCCGGGGCACATCTAGTTGTCCTGGTCTCCGCTGACATTTCAGGGCAGTCGAGGTCATCTCTAGGTGCTGATCCACCATCTGATCAGAATAAGGACTGGATTCGGGTGGCTGCAGTGACCATATGATCTGGATATGGACTGATGAAGACCATTTATTTTCAACAGGTCAGGTCTGCCCCAAAACCTCATCCAATTGTCTATGAAACCTATGTTATTCTGCGTGCACCATTTAGACATCCAGATATTGAGTGACGACAGTCTGCTATGTATCTCGTCACCCCGGTAATCAGGAGTGACCAAGCATATTCTAGGGATGCACCGATACCGATACTGGTATCGGTATCGGGCCCGATACTGGTCTCCTGTACTCGTACTCGTTAAAATGCCCCGATACCAAACGCCGATACCACGCAGCATGTGATAAGCGCTATATTCAAACAAAGAAACACCGATAACAGAACAACAGACAGCAGAAAGGAGTTAAGGATGTCTACTACGAAGTATATGTATGCAATGAATATAACGTTAAACATTCAGTATTAACGCCTGTATAGCTGATAAACAAAGCACGCTGAGTGGATTGAGCGCGCGGCGGCGCAGATGCGCGAGCTTGTCGAGTGAATATACCTTTCTCACAGACATCACGGAAAGCTTTTTAGTTCGTCGGATATTCAACAGAAGGTACAACATGCACACGTTACTTAACGGTAGTGGAGAGAGAGAGCGAGGAGAGAGAGAAGAGTGGAGCGCGCTTGCAATTCTGTTGTGTGATCTTTGATGTTCACTCACTTAGCACACGCATCATTTGGATTAAAACTAAATCGTAAAAATAAGACCATTCATAGGGGCATTCACTATAAACATAATTTATTTTCAACCTTAGGCATACACGACTTTCTGGCGAAAGTGAATCTAGCAGCCTGTGTGAAATGCGCTAGGCTGTACTACTGTCCTCTCATTCTGCACCAGTACAAATACGTGCACGCGTTGCACGTGTTTTGCTTGCTTGAGTGTTTCTGCATTATATGAGTGGCTTTGGAATATAAATCGCAGCACGATTCAAATGAAAAAAAACGCGACTTCTAGTTCTGAAAATATCACAGTTAGGAGATTTATAATGAGTGGTTCCCTGCATTATTACAGCAAAGCGCGTGATTACAGTACTAAGCCGCTGCAATGGAGCAGCTCTAATGCTATTAAATTAAAGATGATGTACCATAGAGCAAAAAAAATGAACAGTGAAAGTAACAAAAACTTGTAAAATACATTTTAATGGGCAATTACAGTGGGGGAAAAAGTATTTAGTCAGCCACCAATTGTGCAAGTTCTCCCACTTAAAAAGATGAGAGAGGCCTGTAATTTTCATCATAGGTATACCTCAACTATGAGAGATAAAATGAGAAAAAATATCCAGAAAATCACATTGTATGATTTTTTAAATAATTTTTGCAAATTAGGTGGACAATAAGTATTTGGTCAATAACAAAATTTCATCTCATTACTTTGTTATATACCCTTTGTTGGCAATGAGAGAGGTCAAACGTTTTCTGTAAGTCTTCACAAGGTTTTCACACACTGTTGCTGGTATTTTGGCCCATTCCTCCATGCAGATCTCCTCTAGAGCAGTAATGTTTTTTGGGCTGTCGCTGGGCAACACGGATTTTCAACTTCCTCCAAAGATTTTCTATGGGGTTGAGATCTGGAGACTGGCTAGGCCACTCCAGGACCTTGAAATGCTTCTTACGAAGCCACTCCTTCGTTGCCCGGGCGGTGTTTGTTTGGGATCATTGTCATGCTGAAAGACCCAGCCACGTTTCATCTTCAATGCCCTTGCTGATGGAAGGAGGTTTCACTCAAAATCTCACGATACATGGCCCCATTCATTCTTTCTTTTTTACGGATCAGTCGTCCTGGTCCCTTTGCAGAAAAACAGCCCCAAAGCATGATGTGTCCACCCCCATGCTTCACAGTAGGTATGGTGTTCTTTGGATGCAACTCAGCATTCTTTCTCCTCCAAAAACGACAAGTTGAGTTTTTACCAAAAAGTTCTATTTTGGTTTCATCTGACCATATGACATTCTCCCAATCCTCTTCTGGATCATCCTAATGCTCTCTAGCAAACTTCAGACGGCCTGGACATGTACTGGCTTAATCAGGGGGACACGTCTGGCACTGGGATTTGAGTCCCGGGCGGCGCAGTGTGTTACTGATGGTAGCCTTTGTTACTTTTGGTCCCAGCTCTCTGCAGGTCATTCACTAGGCCCCCCCGTGTTGTTCTGGGATTTTTGCTCACATTTCTTGTGATCATTTTGACCCCATGGGGTGAGATCTTGTGTGGAGCCCCAGATCGAGGGAGATTAACAGTGGTCTTGTATGTCTTCCATTTTCTAATATTTGCTCCCACAGTTGATTTCTTCACAACAAGCTGCTAACCTATTGCAGATTCAATCTTCCCAGCCAGGTGCAGGTCTACAATTTTGTTTCTGATGTCCTTTGACATCTCTTTGGTCTTGGCCATGGTGGAGTTTTGGAGTGTGACTGGTTGAGGTTGTGGACAGGTGTCTTTTATACTGATATACTTTTTCAAACAGATGCCATTTATACAGGTAACTGGTGGAGGACAGAGGAGCCTCTTAAATAAGTTTGTTACAGGTCTGTGAGAGCCAGAAAATCTTGCTTGTTTGTAGGTGACCAAATACTTCTTTTTACCGATGAATTTACCAATTAATTCTTTAAAAATCCTACAATGTGATTTCTGGATTTTTTTTCTCATTTTGTCTCTCATAGTTGAGGTAACCCTATGATGAAAATTACAGGCCTCTCTCATCTTTTAAAGTGGGAGAACTTGCACAATTGCTGGCTGACTAAATACTTTTTTTCCCCAATGTATGTGTGAAAATAACCAAAGATATACAGTGAAACCAAAATTATTCAGAGACCAATATAATTGTTCGTGATATTTTTTACTAGTGTGGGTGCTGGACACTATAGTTCATTTATAGTGAAGGATAGCAAAATAAAGTGAACTGTGACATATTATACCCATAAATTATTCATACAGTGGACTACCAGGAAAATTTATGCAAATTTGGGTCCAAAAATTATTCAGGCAGAGTCTGGGAAAAAAACTGAAGTTCAGGTTTGCATTAAGCTGGGTGACAGCATGCCCAGGAGAATACAGGCTGTCATTGAGGCTAAGGGTTGCACGACTAAGTATTGATAGTTGTGTAAATACTGTCATACCAACAGCTGTCTAATTTTTTTTGATTGTAATCTATTACATACCTTTCTATCAAAATTATCTAACATTATCAAGCTGAATTTGTTCTGACACAGTGTAACTCTGAGTTCTTGTCATATTTTATTACCATTTTCTAAACTATAGCGAATAAACTGTGATAATGTGAGAAATGTTGAAGGTGTCTGAATAAATGTTGGTTTGACTGTATCTATTTGATATATTAAGTTAACCAACTAACATTATACATTCCCTTTTGGTTTCTGTACCCAATATTAAAAAATTTACAAATGCAATAAAAAAAATCGGTATCGGTACTCGGTGTCGGCAAGTACCAAACTAAGTTCGGTAAATTGGCGATGTACTGAAAAAGTGGTATCGGTGCATCCCTACATATTACAGTGTCTGACATCGTACTTGCAAGTTCACACACCTCTTTAACATTATTTTTAGTGATCTCTGACTGGCGAAGTCGAACATCATTAGTGCCGACGTGAATAACAATCTTACTGAATTTACGTTTAGCATTAGCCAGCACTTTTAAATTTGCCAAGATGTTAGGTGCTCTGGCTCCCGGTAAACATTGGACTGTGGGGGCTGGTGTCTCTATTTTCACGTTCCGTACAATAGAATCGCCAATAACTAGAGCACTTTCATCAGGTTTCTCAGTGGGTACGTCACTGAGTGGGGAGAACCTGTTTGATGTTTTGATCGGAACGGAAGAGCAGTGTTTTGACCTGCGACTATGCCGCCTCACAGTCACCCAGTCGCCCTGCTGCGGAGGCTCTGTAACCGGAACCGAACAATGTACATGATTTGTTGAACTAGTCGCATCCAAAGCCATATCTAAGGCCCTCACATTCTTACTGTCCTCAATTAAAGTTTGGATGCGTGTCTCTAATTCTAAAACCTTCTCTGTCAGCCTAACTATTTCCCTCCATTTATCACATGTGAATCCCTGGCCGCCGGCAGAGAAGGATAAACTATACATGTGGAATGCGGTGCAGGTGACAATGCAAGGAGAAGCCATTACTCACCATGATTGTAGAATAATTCCGACTCACCACAGTTGTTGTGGGACTCGTGAAAAAATGGAACAAGAGAGAAAAGAAACAGAGCGAGACAGAGAGAAAAATAAGTTGTAGAAAACGCGAATTAAGATGAGATTGACAAGCTAATAGGCTAACGGACTGCTAACGCGCAGTGCTCGCAGTTCAGATTAAAAGATTAAAGGCGGGTGATGTCAAACTAGATTGGTGATCAAATCAGAAATATGGTGAGAATTAAACTATATTTTAGCAATTTAAACAACAAAGAGTGATAGTAAGAGAGATTTCAACAGATAAACAAAGCTACACGGAGCTACAAATGCACTCAGCAGCACAGCAGACAGGAACAGGAAGCGATCTCCCCGGGGCTGTCTTCTTAAGGCTGTGCTGTTAAAACTGATGCAACATTTGTGTTGTTGGCAATAGTGCTGCTGCATGAAATCATAAGGTTTTAATCGCTGAAAATTATACCGCTCAATCCCATGGCACACTGAAGCACTGAAATACAGGGGGAAAAGATGGAAAGGGGGAAAAATCAACAATTAAACACTGAGTCATCAGTGTTGTAATTGTATCAGACTCTTGCACTTAAAATTATACGAAAATCAAACTCAAATGGAGTTAACAAGGTTTTTGACCAGCGACTGACGGAGATCTGTGTTTTGTTTGTAAATAGAACGGCTGTATATGAGGCAGCAAGTGCATGGCATTATACGCATTCATCAACTTTTACAGGTTATATAATGTTTATTGTAGCTATAAGGGCACTTAGTTTTTAATTTCATGATATAAACGATGAAGCACTATATGCACAGGATATTTAAAACATACAAAAGTATATTGGCTACAACTAGACGGCAAATAGCCTACTTCTTCTCCGCTCTTCAAACACATAAAAAACATTAGCCTTTACAGATATAGTGATTGAGTTAAGAAAACGCTGTACTATTCAAACATCAATTATTTATTTACCCTAGCATTGCGAAAAAGCAGAGATCTGTCTCTAGGCTTCATTCTGAATGGACGCCGGTGGAGTTATGAGGTTTTGCTGACAGTTTGAGGATCCAATGGCGTTACGAAGTTTTATTGAGAAGCTCTTTTTAATGCTTACCATTGGTTGAATATTTGTACAACCCACTGATTTAAAATAATAATAACGAAATATAATAGAGATATGAAGTTTGGATAATTTTTCACGGCACACCTGACTGGGCTAGGGTATGACAACTTCCATAATCTGCCATATGGAAACACCGTCCCTGTGAGACACACAAGAGCCAATGGCATTTCACAACCAAGGCTGACGTAAGGCTTCTTCTGGCGGCAATTTTTGAATTTGTGCATAGACTGCACACAGGACCTGAGCTTTACGGCGGACAGAGACGGTGATCGTGTCTATTCCTCTCACAAATCAATCGTTTTGCCTCGGAAGACTTGGAATATTAAAGGGGTCATATGATGTTTTTTTAAAGATCATTATTTGGTGTATTTGGTGTAACAGAATATGTTGACATGCTTTAATGTTCAAAAAACACATTATTTTTCAAATACTGTACATTATTGTAGGTCCTCTATGCCCCGCCTCTCTCAAACGCTTCGTTTTCAACAAAGTCCCTCCTTCCGACAAGCGCAGTCTTCTCTGATTGGCCAGCTGACCCAGTGCATTGTGATTGGCCGAACACCGCAAGCACTCGTCGGAATGTAACGCCCCTTACCATAATCGCAAGTTTCATCTTTCAAAATAAATGTAAAGAATGAAAGGGGAACAGAGTCTCGTGACAGTGATGAAGCTGGTATGTGTTTTTGATGTGACCCCCCACCCCCTCTCTCTCACGCTCGCTGTTTCTTTCTCATCTCTCTCTCTCTCTCTCTCTCTCTCTCTCTCTTTCTCTCTCTCACTCACACACACACACACACACACGATGCGCAAAACTCCGCATTTGAACAGTCAATAGCAAATACTTAAACTAATAACAAAATATACTTACAGTAGCTGATTCAGAAGCGCCAGATTGTCATAGCAAAGTCAGAATTTACCTTCCTCCTCCTTAGGTCACGAAACGGTCGTCCATGTAATGCATTGCTGTTCTGTTGTAAGTGATCTTAAAATTCCTAAATGCATCTACTTTCGAAAGGCCAAATAAAGTGCTTTTGCTTACGCCTAGAAACACACAGCGTCTCCCTGACATGCTGCTTCAACACTAACTGCGGTTACTGAAACCACGCCTTCTTTCTTTGCGTGCACATTTGG
Source organism: Sinocyclocheilus anophthalmus (assembly GCA_018155175.1). Lineage (NCBI taxonomy): Eukaryota > Metazoa > Chordata > Actinopteri > Cypriniformes > Cyprinidae > Sinocyclocheilus > Sinocyclocheilus anophthalmus. The sequence goes on along the minus strand of JADLZN010009504.1, from coordinate 223,316 downwards.
GCCGCATTATGCTAATATTTCCACATAGTGAGGTAGATATGTGGGGTCGTGTTAGAACGAGCCGTTTTAGGGGGGTGTGGCAGAGTCTTTACTTTGATAAAGAATATCTCTTTGGTTTTTGAGACTTTAGTCTTTGCAACTTAACAGATCTTCTTTATGCACCAACAGCTTGTAACACTCCAAAGAGAAGGAAAACTTGAAATCGCATCATATTTATGATTCAAAAAAATATTATATATTTTTAATTTGTGTATAAGTATACTTAAGTTGTATCTGCATGTTATATCCTGTGTTTTATTGACAAATGGCAGGTTTAGGGGCAGGGGTTGGGTTGCATGCTAATAAATGTGTAAATAGTGTAAAGTAAATAAAATTGGTGTGACTGTTTACATTGAAAAATTATACCCCAACATATATGCAGTAATGACAATATTATTACCCAAAATATAATTTAATAATGACGATAAAATTCCCAATGCCTTTTGCATCTGCATATTGATGCCAAAGGTTTATTATTTAAAGCTATGGAGGACCCTGTACGTCGAAAAATAATGATAAAGGGGTAAAAAAAACAAATTACACCAAAGGGTCCTGAGTTGGGAGTGAGAATGTGTTGACCAGAGAAACCTTCCCAATGTAGTACTTCCTTTAGCAAGTCCATAGGATGCGTCTCCACATGTCACCTCCCCTTCGGGTAGGATGTTGTGTCTGTGGTCTTCTTTCCTCACATGAGGAAGTGAACATTTCCCAACGTTACCAAACAGGTTCACCAGTCGTTGAGATTTTATTAGTATCTTTAAACAGAAGAAAAGGCTTCTGGCTGAGATGACCTCTGCCATTATATGGCAACTCTCCAGAGGTGAAGGAAAAAGGAGTTCATATCTCCTGGACACTGGAAGGTTACAAGGAGAAGTGCATTTATTTGAGACCCACAGGCTCCTGCACCACCGTGGACCTGTAACAACATCAAAGTGACCAACTGAATGGGAACATCTTGTTTACGTATGGTAACCCTCATTCCCAGATGGAAGGAACAGGGACATTGTGTCCCTTATGCCACAACTCTAAATCTGCCAATAAGTGGGTTGAGATGCTTTCTCAACTCCTCAGTACAAAATGAGTGAGCAAATGCCACAATGGTCTTTTTATACCCCGATATCCAGGGCATGGCCAGCTATGCAGATTTTGCTTGCCAATTTCATTGGCCTTTTCTCAATTATGTCAGAGGTGTCTGGGCTCCCAAGTGAGACCCCTAGAGTTGGAACTCCCTCAAAACGTCTCCGTTCCCTCCATCAAGGGAACGAGGGTTACCATACATAGCAGAGTAGTTTTTCGACCCGGAGTCTTATTTTGTCACTCAAAAGAAAAAAGAAAACACTAAAAATCCACTATAAGCCCATCCTGATCTAATGAGAATACAAGTTATTTATATTATTTGATTCATACAAAAAATATGATTTTTAGAAAAAAAGTAAGCAAGAAGGTCCACCCCTAAACCTAACCAGCAGAAATTTTAAACTGAGTGGACCTTGGTGATATAGGGTGGACCTTAGTGTCTACTCTAAGGCTAAAGTGCATCATTTTATGATACATGAGATAAAAATAGCAAAGCTAATTTCAGCAGCTAAAAACAACATTATCAGGATTTAGCTGAAAGACAAAACGGCTAGAAATAAGAGCCGAAAACATATGCCTACATTGAAAATAAAAATGCGACTTGAAAATGCAATCTGTTAAGCATCGTACATAACAGATAGTCTTGTATATTACTGAAAAGGTCTCAGATAGGAGAATACAACAAGCATAATTATTTCAGGAGACCAAAAAATACCAAATACATGTAAACAGTATACATATGTGGCTTTGGGCCACGCTTTCGTTTGTAGTTTCCACCAAACATTAGTAAACCATAGTAGAATTATTTAGAGCAGGTGTTCATAACATAACACGACACATAGATCTAGAGATAACTAGATATAAAATATCAGTCATAAAATGGCTTTACATGCTGCTTTGCTAAAGCTATAGGACATCCAGGACATGATTGCGTTGATGATGCTGATCAGTGATCCACCGCAGAAATGCTGTTAGTGTGAAAGCACAACAGGGGTCTGCTTTTGTCATTACACTGCCGCTTCGCTTACACACTGCTTGTGCCTGCAGTGTTAAAACAGGCCTTAGTCAGTATGTTTGTGCTGAAGCTCAACTCTCTTAGCTGAAACTAATCCCATAGCGCTCAAGGTCAGGTCATCCCAGGTCAGGTGCACTACAACCTACAACATCAGACACCTGCTTATTCCTCAAACACCAGTTGCCGTTTTTAATATTAAGAGTAACTTGTATAGTTCCAATATTTAAAGGGGTCATATGATGCAATTTCAAGTTTTCCTTTCTCTTTAGAGTGTTACAAGTGGTTCGTGAATAGATAAGATCCCTAAAGCTGCAAATACTAAAGTCTCTAACGCACAAAGATATTCTTTATAAAAGTTAAAACTGGTAAGACAGTTAACGCCCTCCTAAAACGTCTCGTTTAAACACGCCCCCACATGTCTACGTCACGATCTGGGAAGATTTGCATAACGTCGCCCAAATGTTCACGCAAAGAAGGCGTAACTTTTATTCTCGCTGTAGTATTGTTGTTGCCGCCGTCGCCATGTCATGGAGACGCTGTGTTTCATTGTGAAAGCGAAACTACTTGGTTTGGCCTTCCAAAAGAGGATGATATCCGCTTCGTCATGCCTAGAGCTGATCCGTGATGGTCGCTGAGGAAATACATCAACTTCGCGATGTGGTATCGCAGGATCGGCTTTCACCGTGGACGAAGCGGTCCAGCCCGGGGGTTGCACATGTGGTTGCCGCAAGCCCGCCGGCCGCCGCTCACTCTAGCCCACCGTGTGTGACGCATGTGTTTCGTTGTGAAAGCGAAACAACTTTGTTTGGCCTTCCAAAAGAGGACACAACTAGAATCAGTGGTTAAGTTGTATTTACAAACACTGTTCCAGAACAGTTCAACCCAAATATTCAGATGTGTGCAGCGCATTTTTTTGGAGGACTGTTTCCTGATCCTGATAGAGCGACTACAATGCCTGGCTGTTCTGACTCACAGACTGTAAAAAGTATGTTTTTTATATTTAAAGAATTTGCCACTGATGATTCAAACGCCAGTTTTGAGCAGTGTAGAGTCATTTCTCCAATCACAAATGCAGACATGGTTTTATGTTTACATGGCGCGATGCAACGCAACGCGTAAAAAGACAGTATAAGTCATTATAATATGTAATTATGTCCCCACTGGATGCAACAAATGCCTCATTTATAATGGTTATGTTTTTGTCTCGTCGCGCCGGAACACGGCATCATAGTATGGTAAGGGGCGTAACATTTCCATTACACGCTTGAGGTATTAGGCCAATCACAACGCACTGGATAGCTGGCCAATCACAGCACACCTCGCTATTCAGACGGATTAGCTTTGTAAAAATCGAGGCGTTTCAGAAAGGCGGGGCATAGAGGAGAAACAATAATGTACAGTATGTGGAAAATAATGTGTTTTTTTAACCTTAAACCGCATAAACACATTTCATTACACCAAATACACAAAATAATGTTATTTTTAGCAACATCATTTGACCCCTTTAAAAATAGCTTTTGTTTACAAGGATTCAAATGCAAAAACAAATAAAATTATTTGTCCCAGGCTGGTTATTTCCTGACCTGATTTCTCATATGTTAATATAACAGTGAAAAATGTTCTCTGGTACTAACATCAGTGTATTTTAAAACTGAAAGTAAATAAAATAATTTGCTTAACTAGCACAAATAGTTCTTTGAAATTTCCATATTGCCTGGAATTGTTGCATTTGTGTATGTTTGAGTCAGTTTGAGCTGCTTATATACTGTCACAAGCGCTAGTCTATACTAAGTCTTTCGCAGCTTACATTCAACAGTCATCTCTTACACTAAGGTACCTATTGCATATACAAGTACCCTTTTATTTAAGCTCGAGACAGACATAAATAGTCTCTACTGCAGAGTACTGACACATCACAGAACACATAGTAGAGAGTATATAACCATAATTCAGTCTATAATCTTAAAAACAAGCTCGTTTTTGGAGCGACTAACACAGAGTCTGACATCACAGACTGTTTCTTCAACAGCTGTATGAGAAGACAGGCGTGTGCTTTCACGTGTGTACGCGTCTACATATTTGTCTTGGGGAGGTCTGCTTAAATATTCACAGAGGTGCCTTGCTCTCCCAGACTGTAAATGAGCAGGCTTACAGTGGGAGTCCTGATCTTTGGTGGTCCGAACATGTCTCTTTAAGTGTGTAAATCTGGACGGCTTAGTTTTCCAGTGCTATTTTTTATGCCTAGAATGCACTCTGTGAACGCCAGCTCTCACACAGCTAACACGACCGAGAAAAAGCAGAAAGCCACTTGGCAGGTTGACAGCATAGGGTCAGCAGGGCCAGGCAAAACACAGACGCCGCCACCATCGTCACTGCCGTCTGATGGAAACAGTGAGAAAACAGAGAGAGAAATAGAGAGAGAGAAAAAAAGAAAGTGAGAGAGAGCATGCTGGCAACGTGATATATTCAAAATGATTTTGCTGGTGTTGCAAAATTATGCAATTATGAACAATGCAGTTTTAATGCGTATTAAGTTTAAGAAACCTGAGACCATAGTTTTGCAATTGTTCATCTTATTGCGACTCAAATTTTATTATTGCATCTGTGATTAACTTCAGTAACAAATACAGCTTTAAAGTTGAAAAGTTCAGTTCATTTCCATGAGTCACAGTTCAACCTGTCCATTTCTGTTAAAAAAATACTGTTCAAAAAATCACTCAAAAATGTTCCTGTGTAGCATTTTTCATATATTTAAATGTCTTATTAAAACCTATTTAGTAGGTTTTGATGTTTATTATTATGACATATTATTATTATTATTATTATTTTGGGGAATAACTCTACCCATTTACTTAAATTACTGTTCTATTAGGTTAATTTAATTAAAACGAGCATGGAAAATATGCTAGAAAATCTATCTTTTAAAATATATATATTAATTTTTACATTAAAAATCTGAATTTGAATTGCATACAATAGGTGTTTGATGACAGTAAAATGAAAAGAAAAGGAATCACTTTTAAGCCATTTCTGAGTAAATTTACCAATATTAAGCTGTTCTTTAAAGCTTTCTATGTACCAAAGTATCTTGAAAAAAATGTATCACGGTTTAAAAAATATTAAGCAGCACCAAGGTTTTAACATAATAATAATAATAAATGTTTCTTCAAATCAGCATATTATAATCATTTCTGAGGAAGACTGGTGCTGGCTGTGAAACTCCGCTTTTATACAGAAAAGACTTTAAAATATATTAAAATAGAACACTTTTTAATTTGTAAATAAATCTAAATGTATGTCAACAAACAGCAAAGAGAGTGTGTGGTAACATGGTTATAGGCAGAGTGAAGAGTGAGGTCAGCAGGAAGTGATGTCGTTGTTTACAGGAGCCAGAGTTGGGGGTGGGGGGGGGAGGTTTAAGAAGGAGACGACGAAGACAAAGACAGACAGTCCTGCAGTGTGCTCAGATCTTGCCGCAGTGGGGACCTCCATTCCAAACTGGGGGGAGGGATTACATAACACATGGAAAACCATCCAAGGAACAAAAACAGGCCAGCCTCTGTGTTGCCAAAGGAGCCAGTTCCACCCTCTCTCACAGCCTATAACACAGCTGATGGATCCAATTTATCTAAACTGCAGTTCAACAGAGTTCTTAGAGTCCGCTCTCAGAAGTCACATACCAAAAGTTATACACAAAACAATGTTTAATAGACTTTGTTCCCTGAAACTGACTTTCTAAGAAAGATCAGATGAGAGTTTTTAAAAAGGATGCAACACAAAGTTAAATGTGAGCACCCATGCAAACTGAGTAGACACAACAAGATTCAAAAGAGCCATCTGTATAAATCCGTGTATCATTCGATCATTTATCGTTGTGATTTATATGAAAGTAGAATAAAATAAGAAAACTGGCTCATTTTGTTTTTTTGTTTTTTTCCAAAAAACGAAAAACGAGAATTCATCTTAAATTTTCGTTTTTCGTTCATGGGTGGAAAAATGAATAAACAGCTTGAATATTCGATTTCTACATGTGGGCGGGAATTAAACACCCCTTTCTGCTGATTGGTCAGACGAATATCAAACCGTGCCGTCATCAGTTCATCCTCCACTGCTGCAGCTGTACGGATTAATAACCCATTTTATCAATTTCATATTTTTCTCATCAAACAGACTAATGAATAACTCGACACAACTCATACCTGGGCAGAGTCTAAACAGGTCTTTCTTCTGTGTAGACCAGCGGTTCTTAAAGTGATAGGGGGTCCAAGAAATAATTTGCTATAGCCTAAAGTATTTCCAGACTGTAAAGTCGCTTTATTTTATCATGATACATATAGCCTACTGTGATTTATTCCAAAGTGAATTATATGATGCATTTAACGCTTATATGAAGCCTTTTAAAAGACGAGTATTCCCTGTGGTTCATGTTTGTGGCATGCGCCAGAAAGATGCTCAAGGAGACCGAGACGCGCTAAAGCAGCGCATTCTGTTCTTCTCTTTATTTTTTCAAAGGCATGACATTTTGTAGTTATTTTGAACGTAACGTTACACAATTAAAATATAAATTTTACCATACGACTAAATGACAGAGTATTAAGTTATTTCACCTTGATGGGGAAAAAATCCAAGAGAACATCAATCAGTACTCAATATTAATTTAAACTGCTTTAAATATGACTGCTGCTTATTTCCTGTGCACTTCAATACTGGTCTGCGCTTGACTGTAGTCGCGTCTGCCTGCATATTGAGTTTATTTAGGCTAACCCATCACAATGTATTGGAACTGTGTGAACTAGAGTGACTACTCTCCTTAATGTTGTTCTCACAGCTCATGCTGCACACAAGTGCATATCCTTTTGAGATATCAGTTATAATCAATTTTAATAAAACACAAGACTACATTATATAACTCTAACAGTAGGCTATTTAATATCTGTTGTTCCCTCGGTTGTCAGTCAGAATGACAGTTATTGCGTGAACATAGGCCTATATATACCTAAGCCAATTTATTATTCTTTCCTTTTGTCTTAGTGTATAAAATAATTATTTTGAAACAAATTAATTAATTTCTTAAACAAACAAACAAACAGACTTACTGGATGAGCAGGGAAGGCTATGACAGCTGTCATATCATACCCTGCCATGCCCAGCTGATGCAAAGAATAGAATTTATATCTACACAGAAGAAAGCCCTGTCTAGACTCTGCCCCAGTATGAGTTGTATCGAGCTATTCATTAGCCTGTTTGTTTGATGAAAAAAGATTAAATGTAGTTGCAATAAATATGTTAAGAATCAATAAAACTGCAGCAGCAGAGGACTATTATTCAGCTGCGTGATACTGCAGAAGAACTGATGAAGGCACGGTTTGATCTTCGGCTAACCAACCAGCAGAAAGGGGCGTTTAATTCCCGCAATAGAAATCGAAGATTCAGATGTTTTTCATTTTCCACCATGAATAAAAATGGGGGGGGGGGGAAAGGAGCCGGTTTCGAATTTTTCTACTTTCAATATTAAATCAAAAACGAATGATCGAATGACACGCATTTGTATATTCGTCTAATACTAAATTAGATATCTTCCATCATTTGATCAGGGGTTTTATCTAGGGCACAAAAGGAAACCACACAGGTGTTGCATCGTCAAGTGATTAGTTGTGAATATCTTCCATGATGACCAATTAGATGCTACTTGAGATTTGAGTGACGTCTGTGTACAGCAGTACTTCATGCATCAATAAAAACTATTGACAATGCACCTTTTGTTGCCCATTCAAATTTTGTTATGTGACTGCAGCTTAAACTCACCGACTACAGTTTAATTTTTCATATTAATTAGGGCAGTGTTTCTAAACCCTGGTCCTGGGCGCCCCCCAACAATGCACATTTTGGATGTCACCCTTATCTGACACACCATTTCAGACCTGGGAGTCTTTACTAATGAACTGACGAGTTGACACCTGGTGTGTTTGATTAGGGAGACACACAAAATGTGCAGTGCTGGGGGGCGCCCAGGACCAGGGTTGAGAAACACTGATTTAGGGGGAAAAAAAGGTTTGAAATACCTGAGCAACAATATAGAGAACATGTTAACGAGCATCTGCTAGAAGCAGCATTTAGATGAATGTAAATTTGTGCTACGTGCTTTTCTCTCAGTCGCAGTAAATACAACATCAAAACTGACAGTGGTGAGAAAACAGCAGTTAAGAAAGCATCTGGTCATAGCAATGTGGATGTCTGCACCAGCTCTGCAGTTCCAGTCACATCATGTCCATTACAATAGATTTTTTTAAAGCAAGCATCTGTACAGTATTAAACATGATAAAACAGTGTCAGTGTCAATTAGAATTACAACTTCAGTTACTGCTATCAAGCAGCTCTTCAATGCGTTTATGCTTCTATTCACGTCTGACCGCAACGGACTGAAGAGAAGAAATGAAACAAAGAAGATTTCCATGACCAAAAAGACAGCCTCAGAGCACACCTACAAATTCACCATAGACCAAAGGTAGTTTGAAGATGTTTATCAGCCAGAGCAAACACCTTTCCTCAAAAAACTGCAGGATTCACGCCATCATTAATGTCCATATAGCACAAATTCACCAAAGTTTAATATTTTCAGTTCGATTTGTTCAAAGTTTGAGAAACAGTAATAGTGCAAGTACCACTCTCCATTGTGTTTAATTTGCTACATAAACAAAGGCAGTTCAACAAGACAAGAATATATTCAAGTGATGCACCAATATGCTTTATATGTGCCAAATGCAGCAAGTCAATGGATAAAAAGTGTCTGCCAAGAGGACAGAGTGTATTATCTACTACTTAGAACGTCTATTAGTGATTATTGGTTCCATTTGTGGGTTGCGATAAATATATAATAGCTTAATATTTCAGTCCTATATCTGAGGCCCCGTATAGTTACATTTATATTTACAGCAAAAACAGTTCACACTGTTAACCATGTTCTTCACTGCATCATATACCTTTGTCTCAGACTAACGCTGAGGCCGGGACAGACCTTGACTGTGTGTTAGTGTGTGGTCTACCTCCCTCAGTCAGACGTGTGCTATCACTGCCAAGGGGAACCATTTGAACCCGGAGTAGGATGGGCCAGGCCAGGGGAACCAGATTATTTTTCTGCTTACTTTTGCTGTAATAGAATACTTTTGAAAGAGTGATTTTCCTCTTGCATTCAACTGTTTTTATGTACATACTAGGTGTTTAATATTGCAGACTAAAATGTGCAGAACTAGTCTAAGCTGTGCATACAAATCTGAGCCAACCTGTGCACCACACCTTAGCAGTGTACACCTGTTAGTCAACTTTACAAAGTCTCTGCATACATGTGTCAGCTGACAATACAAACGAAAAATGAAAAAGATAGGGTGCATGCTATTCTGTTCTGCAGATATTTTATGCCCTGGGACGAATGCTTTGTTCATGCCTTATATGAAATGTATTTACCAATGCAAAATGCTTTCAGCCACTACTCAGAATATTTGATATATGCCTAATTAAGGTATATGTTGGTATGATTAAAAATAGGTTAATCAGGCTATTGCCATAGGAAGAATATTTTAAGGAAGCGGGAATTCTTTTTTATAAAACAATGAAGGTGTATATAGCGGTGCAATGTGGCTGCACACAATTTCTTTGCGAAATGACATACAGACAAAAGGAACTCAATCCGAGCAAACACACTGCAGCTGCTTTTCTTAAGAACAATTGTGTGTGTGTGTGTGTGTTAAAAGTTAAAAGTTCTTTATAATCTTTTTGGTACAAAATACTTTTAACAATCTATTAGACAAGATGACATGCAATTGATTATACATTAATCAAATAAATAAAATGAAATCTCAGCTATTTAGCAGACATCATAAAATGTAAAAGAATAAGAAAAACTAGATTGAAAAAAAAATGTTACAAGAAGCCTATATTTTATATTTGGCAAGTGGGAATATAAAATTGCTCTTTACTTCTATTCAAGCAGACTGACATACATTAAACTAATTACTTGCCTCATAAACGATGCATTCCTATTTGCATAATGTGAATAGGCATTATAAAACTCTTAACGCCAGCATATATCTAATACCATGCACATATGCCCTATTGTCAAAGCATCAATTCTATGCTTCAATAATAAGATGAACACATGTGTGCTTTTAAAATTAAAATATGATAACGCAGGGTAATAGAAAATAATGCAACACCTACCCCTTTTGCTCCAGATTTGATTATTTTGTTACTGATATTCCATTTCAGGATGGAGTTATTCTTTGGGTACTTCGTCTCGAGCCCTTTTCCATGTGCTCGGAGCACGCGCTCCGCGGCACGCGCTGCGTACAGTCACATACAGTCCATGACGTCACATTGCCCTAATACAGCAGCGTCGAGGGAAAATAAATCACAGCTTTGTTTAGTCGGCATGGAAATAGATTCGTGCAAAAGCTAATAACTGCATTTAATCGAACTCAGCAGCCTCGAGCATTTGGAGAAGAGATAAAGCATGCAAAGCGTTGATGTGACAAGCTTGATCCTTAATGCAGGAATTGTCGTCTGAATTGACTAATAATATCATAATCAGACATAATGTAGATTCAGACATTAGATATAATAATCAGATTTAGTGGTTATATGAGCTTATATAGGACTAGGAATTCGCTATTAAACACTAGAGAGGTTTACACAGATGTGTCCATGCAGGGTGTGAATTATGGGTCGGGGTGGGGGCGTCTGACCACGCTTGAAGCGATCGATCCCCCCAACGGGAGTCTATTTATCATCTGTCTGTCTGTCTGTCTGTTTATCATCTGTCTGTCTGTCTGTCTGTCTAACTATTAAACTATGTTTATATCTCAAGCGAATGCGATTTCTGTTCCTGAAGGTCTACAAAATGTGTATAACTGGCACTAAACTATACTAAACTAGGTTCATGTTGCTCATGGAGCATCTGTTGTGGATGTGGAAAAGCTCTGCTAATGCAGGCTGAGCTGTGTTTACCGAGCTGTAAACCACTCTGAAATCAGTGCAGCATCACTGCAGGACAGTGTGTGAATTATAGATTTTAAAATAATGGCTTTTAGATTTTAAAAGGTGTTTCAGAAAGACATTGTAAGGGTGCAAAGTAATTAAAAGTATAAAAAGTTATTTAAAAATATGTTTAAGTTCCTATATATATAGATCTACTATTAGACTAGCTGAGGTCTGTGGAATGGGAGTCATCACCTCTAAAATCTTAATGTGTCAACTATGGTAAATCACGTGAAAGTTGATTCTCTTGCTGTCAAAATCCCCTTCGTTGGGGTTCCTGGCAGCGGTCCTTACAACAGCTTTGAAATGCCTTTCATTTTTGGGCGCTGTTGCTTATTTGAATGCCAAATATGAAGGAGCCCAACTTTCATCTAGATGGGTGGGGATGCAATTGAGTATGTTTGCCTTTTGTAAGCTTTTCTATGCTGACTTCATGAAAGAAAGTGCAATAACACATCATTTTAAACAGGTGACGACTTAAACTGACCTTTCTGACTGGGAAAATCCCTGAAATGATTACCAGTTTGTCAAAGTAACAATACTTTTTGAACTAACAAGCAAATATCAAATTTCTCTGTATATTCCCCAAACTTCTTTCAAAAGTGACTAATTTATATGTATGAGGAGTTCAGTGCAAAGAGACCAAGAGTCAAATTCAGAAAGAAACTCATTTATGATTACGTGAAAACATGAAGAAAAAACATATAGTGAAACAGAATATGGTTTATGAGAACGTGTAGCTGATACAGATCCAAAAATACCTTTCTTAGGAAATATTAATTCATTATATACAAAAACATATGAAATTTTTTTTTACTTTAGGGTTGTGCAGCCCCATTTTTTTCTCATTTTATTAATAAAAATAAATGACTTAAATACAAATTATTTTAACCACCTTAAATTTTAAACTGTCGCAGTTTTAAACATGAAAAGAACTGACAATATTCAAAAGAAGGAAAAAAAATGCATTGGACATGCAACATGAACTATACACAGCAACAGTTTAACTTGCATAAAAAAGCAGGGGGAGGGGGTTCTTAAAAAGTCATTTCACTTTGACTCTTGTGACACAGGTCCATTAATGTGAACTCCGCAGCTGCTGCAGCCTGTGTTTTAATTGTTCGCTCTTTCGCCTCAGCTGTTCTTTCAGGGACAGCAACCTTTGCTCATCCAACTGCATGCTGTGGATGCACTCTGTCGCCTTCTTTAGAATAACAACTTTAGCAGCTTTCTCGTTATTTGCAACCTCAGGGATCTCATCCCGTAGTGCGAAAAAGCTGAGTTTGAGTTCATTTCTACGTTGGCGCTCCAGCACATTGTGAGTCCTGCGTTTGTCATTGTCCTCAGAATCCGATGTCCGTGGACTCGTGCACTTGCGTTGCTTCCCATGCCTGTTGCTGCTGCTGGTGCTGTTGTTGCTGCTGCTGCTGGCCTCCAGTCGTAGCCTCTTGACAGCCGGCTGGTCGTGCCGCGTGGAAGGGTGGGCAGCGTAGTTGTGCTGGTGGGTGGAGACGTGACAGCGCTTCAACACCAGGGGACTGGGGTACCTTGAATCCGACACCTCCGCCTCGTTCCTTTTCTGACGCTTTTCCACAGTCACCACATCAATTTCTTCCTCTTCCTCCTCCTCCTTCTTCTTCTTCCTCCTCCTCCTCCTCATCCGAATACTCGTATTCATCATCTTCTGCAATTGAATTACAAAAAGAAAATTAATAACTTAAAACTCAGGTACATTTAGAAAATCATAAACAGCGCCAGGGAATGAAGGGAATTGGCAATTGGCTTTCCACCAAGGTTGAGGGGGGGGGGAGGTGTGGGGGGGGGGGGGGGGGGGGGGAGGGGATCTCTGCATTCAGTCCTGCCCACTTTCCTCATCAGCTGATATTTGAACATTGCAGTCTTTCCTACAGATCTGACTCGAGTCTAGCAAAGGGGAGGTGGAGGGAGCTTATGCAACTACCACTTACACCGATCACTGCATCAAGGGTATGAGGATAAAGTCCCGTGACCGGCACATCACCTCACAGGTGACATGTATAGGTCACTTTAAAAAATGCAAGCATTTGCGCATGCAGTAACCAGCTAAATCAAGATTCTGCATGCCAGAAATTACAAAAATAATGCATAACATACCAGAATCACTGCCACTGCTGCTGGAGCTGTTAGGTGGAGTGTCCAGGACAAGCATGGGTTCCGATGGAGCAATCTTGCTGGATTTGCTGGACTCCGTGAGGGGATACGGAAAGACCACAGAAGGGTCGATGCATTCTGATGCAGAGGTGCTCAGATCCTGCAAATAACTTGCATTGAGTCGATTTGAGCTGCTGTCAGACATCATCCGTTCCTTCCTAGCAGCATGCAGGGACGCCAGTCTCTCAGAAACCACTTTCTCCAACTTGGCAGCGGCGGAAAAGCCGCTCCACATGCAGTCCTGGATGATAATGGACTTGATGAAGGACTGGGAGTAGTCCGCGTCGCAGATGAAGCTCTGGCTGACCACGTCGTCTCCCAGGAACTCGCTGACCATCTCCAGCTGCTCGGCGGTGGAGAGCGACTGTCTCCGGCTGGGAGAGAGGGGCGGTGTGGGCAGCAGCTCGAATTTCTTCCAAATGTCCTCGCTGGGAGCTGGAGGTTGAGTCTGTCCTTGCTGATGGTGATAGAAATCCTCATCGTCGTTGTCGAAGTAGAAATAGGGCTGGATGGAGTCGTAGTCGTAATCGTAGTTTTTATACGCCAAACTCGCACTCACCGGCATTTTGACACTTGTGAAAAAAATACAAACTGGAATTACTACAGTGCATATGCAACGTCTAACACAGCAAAACGCTTGTCCTACTGCACACATTTAGACTATGCATAACATGCATGGTGTGGGAAAACTAGCTCAATAATGGAACTAAATGACAGCGTGTGTAAAAACGGAACGATTCAACCCCAAAGCGGGGTTACTAGCAAAACATTTAAAAGCAGCCCTGCTTCTAGTGTATTCTTTGAGCGTGCAACATTCAAACTCCCATTAAAAATATAAAGACATTTGCACTCATAACACGCAAGTTGCATTTTAAGTCTAAAAGATGCATGCACCAGCAAATGCCGGATCCTTACCGTGTATTTAACGAATGCAGTTTCTGGATGATTTCTTTCGAGACGCGAAGCAGTGAAAAGAGAACAAAAACTCAGGAGCAAAAAGCAAGATCCAACAGTTTACTCCGGTCTCTTGCAGCATAAGTGGAATCAGAGTCAAATGCAAAGTGATGGGAAATGTTATCACCGCTGCGCTCCTGTGCACCTCTCAGGCGCTGGACAGACTGATAGTCAGTGTGACAGAGGCAGGAGGAATAAATTCTGTAGCTCCCGCGAGCAGCAGCACTGACGTAAGACTGTGCACCAACGTTTCCCGCCAAACGAAAACACGGTTGTTTGCGAATTAAATCCCCCCGCTAGGCTAGAAATAAAAACACGACGACGCCTTGGAAACCATTATTAGTCTTTATCGACTTAGAAGACATGTTTAATTTATTTCTGAATTCGATAAACGTGGGACTATTTTCTCGCCGAAGCACATATCTTGGCAAGTCGATGGGCGGGGATTTGCCGTCATTGGAGTGACAGCTCCCTTTTTTTAAAGGAAGTGTTTTTATTTAAGTTAACAAGGATGCAACAAAATCATATCATGTCTTATAAATGTCTGTCTTATTCTGTAAAAAAAAACATAAAGATAAGCAAAATAGGTTGAAAGAAAACACCTTTTAGTTAGGTTTACTTAGGTTTACACCTTTTTACATTAGGTTACTTGGTTTGAAGAACATCTTGATGCGAACTTATATAATATACTCTTCTTTTATTTATTTATTGTAATTCTTTGTAAATTCTTGAATGTATCATATCGTTTGGGTGCTAGAAACTTAGTTGTGTTTCTAGAATTTGTCTGAATCTGACAACAGTCTATAATATATATATATATTATATTATATATATATATTATAAACAAGTAGTGACAGAATGGGTTGTAGAAACCATGTTCGCAGAAACCAACAAGTTTATAAGAATGCAGACTACATATTGGCTATGGATAATGTTGTTGCAACAAAACAATCAAGAAATGTAACCATCATCAAATACTACCTCAGCATGTCACAAATGCAAGTCAAAGTCATCCAGGGTTGCGTTTCCCAAAAGCATCGTTGGCTAACTATGGCCGTTAGTTCCATTGAACTTGCGACCATAGTTGCTTTTGAGCAGTATTTCTAAACCAGGGGCCCTGGATCCACTAGGGGGCCTCAGTATACATGCTAGGATGTTGCAAAATGACTTAAATGATGAAGTTATGTTTTAACGATGTAATAGGCTATAATCCAGTATTGGCACCCTTACCAAAAAGTAGCATATTTTAAGTTTATTTGATTAAGTATACTTAAGTAAAGTTTAAGTATATTTTTAAGTATACTTTATGTAGCAAGTATACAAATATCAGTGTACTAGTAGTATACTTGTAAGTGTACTATTTCAATACTCCTTGGGACTAAATTGGCCCACTTTCTAGTATATAAAAGTTTACTTTTAAGTATACTTTAAGTATAACTGTATTAAACTTTGAGTACACAACTAGTTTACGTCAAAATGTTTAGTTTGTTCTGCAACTATGCTAAAAGTGAACTTATATGAATACTGTTTTCTAATTAAATACTTGTAGTAGCATTTTTAGTACACTTTGAAGTATAGTCTTAGTAAACTACTAGTTTAGTAATTTTATACTGCAAGTATACTCGTAAGTTTTCTTTAAGTGAACTTTACATCGTACTTTAAGTATACTACTATGTCCTCGTTTAGGTATTTGTATATATTTTGTTACATGAATATTTGAACATACAAAACATCAAAAGAAAGAAAGGTATCTGCTTGTAAACAAAAACATTTAATTCTAGCTTCATCCATTCTTTTTTGAAACACTTGAATGTGGATAAGTTTCACAAATAAAAAATAAAGAAATAAACAACAAAAAGCTGAAAAAACGACTATGAATTGGATTCAGAACGATAATCAAAACGTAGATAGAGTCGATCAACACCCCAAAGCTTGACAGTCATTATTACCTCTTCATTGGTCGACATTACATCAACTTTACACAGTTTTGATGCTGTTTAATGTCTAATGATCATGTTAGATTACACGTGGAAGCATCTGTTGTTTCAGTTTCCTCTTCACTTGTGTTTTTTGGAAATTCCGTACAGAAGATGTGTACTAGCGCCCCACGGATGTGTACTAGCGAAAACACGGATTCTCGGAGCACAAGTACAGCTCAAATAAATGTAGACTTTTTCTAAGTATAAGTCAAGTATACTTAAATGTCATTTTAAGTATATTTCTGAGAAGTACATAAAGCCCATTTCTGAGAAGTACATAAAAAGTTGACTAAAAGTATACTTTCCTATTTTTAGTTTAAAAGAAGTATACTAATAGCACACTTGAATAAACTTGTTTTTCGTAAGGGTATGGATAATGTTGTTGCAACAAAACAATCAAGAAAAGTAACCATCATCAAATACTACCTCAGCATGTCACACATGTAAGGGGTCAAAGTCACCAGGGTTGCACACGTTCTCAAAAGCATCGTTAGCTAACTATTGTCTTTATTTCCAGTGAACTCTATTGGTAGCGACGGAACTTGCGACCATAGTTGCTTTTGAGTAACGCACCCCAGAGCCGTATTTCTGAACCAGGGGCCCTGGATCCACTAGGGGGCCTCAGTATACATGCTAGGATGTTGCAAAATGACTTAAATTATGAAGTTATGTTTTAACGATGTAATAGCCTATAATCCAGGATTGGCATAGACAATGTGTGTCCTTCTAGACAAAAATTTCAAAACCAATGCATTAGATAACAGTATATGAGTGAAATTTGTTTTGGAAAAAATTAAGTGACTGAAATAAACTCAGTAATGGGAAACTGCTGGGTTTTTCGATTATGAAGTTAAATAGTACAAAGAATAACAATGACATTTAAGACTGGTGATTTCTAGGGTTTCTACATTCAAACTGATTTATACATGGTGCAAGTAGGTCTTTAAAAAGTGCTTTCAGAAACATGAGGCACAAGATCATTTAGGGGGGGGGGGGGGGATGACAAGACGATTTTCACTTCTACATCGTGTAATGAAAATATAGGATAAACGGTTATATTTTGTATTGTGTTGTAATCCAAAGATCTGTGAAAAGAATCTAAGAGGCTATACACCCAAGTAAGATAGGATGCTGCAGGTGCGTAGGATTCAAGGTCCCCACAACGAGCCGGTCGATTTCAGCGGGTGCCCAACTCGGTCATGGAGTCCTGCAGAGTTTAGCTCCAGCTTGCTTCAACACACCTGCCTGGAAGCTTCTAGTATGCCTAGTAAGAGCTTGATTAGGCTGCTTTTTTTTTTTTTTTTTTTTTTCTTCAGTGTGTTTGATTAGGGTTGGAGCAAACATTTGCAGGACAGTGGCCCTACAGCACGAGTTGGGCACGCCTGGGTTATACATTGGGATGTGGCGCCCTCTGCTGTCTAGACTAAATGATAAACTAATTCCTACTGAAATAAATAATGTCAGAAAAATATAATTATAATATTATAAAAATAAATGAATGGATGCTAGCAACCCTTTATGTATATAGTGCTTTATACAATTGTGTCAATGCAGCTTTACATTGTTAAACAGGAAAATAATGTTTGCAAACAAAATTCAATTCTGCTGTAATGCTGCTCTAAAAAGAAGACAACGGTAAACAGTACATTTCTCAGTTAAAGTCAGTTCATTGTTCAGTTTAATAAAGTTCATCAATTATAGAATGGGTTCAGTTTATCTGAAGAAGCTCTGTGTAAAGCAGTGATGCCATCATCCAGTTCAGTTCTCTTCCAATAGTGTCTGTACTGTCAAATCAATAATGTTGCTAGAGATTGTGTCCCCAACTAAGCAAGCCAAAAGGTGAGAGTGGCAAGGAACCCAAACTCCTTTGGTGACAGAGATGGGGGGGAAACTTTGGGGGAAGCATGGTGAGGTTTAATTCCAGGCTGCAACACAAGTCACATTGTTGGATTGGTATTATTCAAAATATCCAGTTCCTTTTCCTTGATGATTGGGATACATCATGTCAGCGTTTGGTGGGGCTGAAGCTGGTCACAGCGTTTGTGCAGAGGATTTGTCTGATTCTCATGGTCTTTGCTGAGGATTTGTGCTGATGGCCATTCAGTTAATGAATAAATAAATAGTAATTTTAAAAAGTAGCATATTTAGGATCATGGATTTTAAGAAAAAAATATTGTCCATATGATTTTTGTGAATAACTATGTATTATTGTTGTTAATTTATCAAATATATTATGTACACTACCAGTCAAAAGTTGTTGACTAAAACAGTATGACTTACAATGTTTTTAAAGAAGTCTCTTCTGCTCACCAAGCCTGTATTTATTTGATCCAGAGTACAGCAAAAACATAAAAAAACTATGTAAATATTTTTAAAACAAAAAATTTTTTTTGAACGGTTTCTATTTGAATATATTTTAAAATGTAATTTATTCCTGTGATTTCAAAGATGAATTTCTACCCAGCATCATTTCTCCAGTCTTCCGTGTCACATGATCCTTCAGAAATCATTCTACACTCTAAGAAATGCTGGGTTAAATACAACAGTGCTGGGTAAAATAGGGACAAACCCAGCATTGGGTTGTTTTGACCAGCGGTTGGTTACTACCCTAGAAGGTTGTGGTTAAACAGTACCCAACAGCGGGGTCCTAAAACAACCCCATGCGGGTTTGTCTCATATTTTACCCAGCCGGGGTTGTATTAGCCCAGCATTTTTTAGAGTGTAGAATGATTTCTGAAGGTCATGTGACACTGAAGACTGAAATAACGATGCTGAAAATTCTCGTTTGATGAGTTGGTAATATGCGATTGCTGTTTAGAAGCAATTTATTAGTATTATTCTTTATATATATCGCTATTTAAAAAACAGTGAAAAATTTTTTTCAGGATTTTTAATGAATAGAGGATCCAAAGAGCACGCACTTACTGAATTCCAAGTGTTTTGGGAAAGACATTTTAGAAATTAATACTTTAATTTAGATCAAAAGGGGTGATCAAATTTATGATAAAGATGATAATCTTACCAAAAGATTTCTAATTCAGATATGTGCTGTTATTCTGAACTTTCTATTCATCAAAGAAACCTGAAAAAATTATACTCAACTGTTTTCAACATAATAATAAAAATAATAAATGTTTTTTCTGCAGCAAATCAGAATATTAGAATGATATCTGAAGGATCATGAAGACTGGAGTAATGATGCTAAAATTCAGCTTTGAAAATCCCTGGACTGAATTACATAAAACATATATATAATCTCAAAATTTTTACGATGTTTGCTTTACTTTGGATCAAATAAATGCAGACTTGGTGCGCAGAAGATAATTCTTAAAAAAAAAAAAAAAAAAAAAGCTTACTGTTCAAAAACTTTTGAATGGTAGTGGTTAGTAGTTTTTAATCTTTAAAATATGTAATTAAACTGTGTATTCATTAAAGTATCTAGCTGATACTGATATATTTTAATGAAGGGATTTTAACCAATTTCAAATAATATGCTTAGCCTATAAGACACTAAGGCTGATGATACACGGGGCACCTTTTTGAGCAATTTTGCCATGCACCTTTTTTTTTTTTTGAGAGTGTTGCTTGGGCATTTCCCATTACGAATGGGTAACCATTTCTATTCTGGATATTTTAGATCGGTCGTGGGCTCTTTGTCTCACCTGGTTGCCCGTTGACGGCAACATTGCTCAAAAGTTGCCCAGTGTATCATCAACCTAATGGCAGGTAGATTTATAATCGTCTGTGAGCTGCCCCGGCCTGTCTCTCCAAATAACATTCAGTAGAGGGCAGCAGAGATTAAAAATAATATACACATAACTTTCCACTGTAACTTATTAAACCAGTTCCGTTGGCATCTTATTCAAATAGCATTTTTCTAAGACAAAGACGGACTAATGTTCCATAAGAAACAATAAATCAATGCTCTTCATTCTTTGTACCACTCCAGCAGACTGACGCGAACAGCTGGAGAAGGGTGTTGTGACGCCCCACGTGTGCTCTGCACGAGTATAAATAACACACACGCGCGCGCAAGCAAACACAGCCGACAGCACAGATGCTCATGTTCAGCGGTTTCCTGCATCAGCACTTCGTGGCAGTGAGATTTAATTCGCGGGTGAATGACATGATGATATAATGCGAAATGTTTGGATGACCTTCTCATCGGAAGCGCTGGGAATGACAATGTCTCCAGTTTGTCCAGTTTCACTACAGGCAGCTGAAAGCCGCAAACCATAAAGCGAATCTTCACGGACGAATGCCTTAAATATTATTGTCATGATGGACTGTCTAACACGCAATGCGTACTGGCCTCTTATTCGCTTTCTGCTGCCGCTAGCCATTACAAATATAGCCATCGACTTCGGAGAACAGGTGAGATATGATGCCTTTGAACCTGTGCCAGAGGCGGACTTACCCATTAGGCAAAGGTAGGCGACCGCATTGGGCCCCTAAAAGCCAAGGGCCCCCTAAAATGCTATTCATATATATGCGCATTAAGCGCTGACATGTGAACGGTTGCTGTTTATGGTGTTTATTACCACGACAACCGTCTGTGTTGGGGGAGGGTTTTTGGGAAAAACATTTGTTTTTGCTTCTAGTGTATACTGCTTGTAGCAAATTAAAATATCATGTATCTGAGGCTGTAATTGAATATTGCGCAACAGTGCGTATTATATGTTTATCGTTTTAAATGCCACTTACACATTTATGAGAAGGACCCAAGTAGAGGACATACAGTTACTTTTTTTGGTTGATATAATCCTTAGATGTGTAAATGTATAATTTCCTTTTCATTATTTTTTCAGTTTCATTTAAATGTGTAGTTAAAATAACTACAAATAAATGTATTTTAAAGTTTAGAATTAGACAGCCTTTGGAAAGTTCATCAGTGAACTTTTTATATTAATGAGTCTCTGTAGGGAACCGACTGTCTTCAGAAAGGTTTCGATGGCATTTTCATTATGATTAACGCAGCTTTTATAAACCCAGTGCTGCTTGCTACAGCCGTTACCGGGGGAAAAGCTATATTTCTGCGCTCAGCAAGCGCCTCCTGCTGGCAAGAGAGACTGTGCATTTCAATATCCTCATCTGCAGTTTTGTGTCAGACAATCGAAAAATCACCCACCTAACCCCGTGTTTAATCAATATAATAATTTAAACGTCGGACTCATCCCATTTCTTTAAAAAATGGTTAAAGGCTTAATTGTGAGGTTTCTCATTTTATAATTTATTTTGTTTTTGTGAAAACCTGTATCTCAACTATTAATCAATTGCTATTTTGTGGTCTAAACATTGAAAAGAAGCATTTAAAGGTAGATGAAAATGAGAAACATTTGGACACAACTAGGGGCACCATAAGCAGCCACCTACAAACAAAAAAGAAACCTCAAGGTTGTTCTAGGTAAATGTGTGCAAATGTATAGGGCCCCATTCCTACATTTTGCCTGGGGCCCCCAATTCACTAGATCCGCCCCTGACCTGTACACTGCGATTTTGACATGCAACGGCTTTTTAAGGCGCGAACACCTGTGAAATGTTTGTAAATATACACTTTGGGCTTGTTTAGATGCATGAATGTCAGGTTGAGTCCAGTAATGTTGGGTAAGTATTGATTATTAATCTTAGGGTGGCGTAGTGGTGAGCTACTAATCTAAAGGTTTTAGGTTCACATCCTACTAGCGTTGATCCGTAACGTGCCCTTGTTCCCTTGAGCAAGGAAATGGTAGATTTTAAAAGTTGGTTAATTGTTTTGTTGTGGTTTGGTGTTTTTGTATGTTACCTTCTACATTTGTATTATTTTGTGAATTGTTTTGTCCTTCATAATTTAGCTGAAAAGCTTACGTGGTTTACCGGCAAGTTACATTGTGACAATCTATTGCCAATTCCCAGAATGCAATGGGCTTCAAGTCTATTGGTCTTTTTCCTGGCACTAATAGTGGACATGTTCAATAGTTGAGTGTATTTGCAGATTCAGATTAAAAGGTGTGTATCTGCATAGACTTAAGAAACCATACCCTGAGAAATATGCACTTGTTTCAAAGTGTGACAGCTAGCCCCGACCTCCCCTAAGTGCAAATTGCTTTGAAGTGTCAGCCAAATTCTGAGAATTTGTTGTCAAGATGCCTTTTATCAGGCATCGCTGCAAATAAAACTATGTTCCATCTCTGGTGTCTTCTGCATGGATAAGCAATTGCTTTTAATTATTGATTGAATTTCCCAAAATGCAATGGGTTTTAAGTCAGTTCTCGAAGATGTCATCTATGTGTGTATGAGTATTCCCCTTGCATAACATTCTGCCAAGACTGCAACTCTTTCTTAAAGGGGTCCTATTATGCTTTTTCACTTTTTCAACTTTAGTTAGTCTGTATGTTGCTGTTTTTGAGCATAAAAAAAGATCTGCAAAGTTTCAAAACTCAAAGTATAATTCAAAAGGAGATATTTTATTTAAAATAAATATTATTTCCAAAACTACTGTGGTAGCACTTTGATATGTGATCGTCGTTTGGTTTCACTCCTACGCAGTATTTTTCCTGGTGATTTTTCGTGTGTGATATATTCACAAATTACTTAGGCTGAAGTTTGTGTGAGCGTGTCCTGGCGTGTGTAGTGGTCGGGGGCTCAGGGTATACGGCCAGTGGTGGGTGTGGTGTTTAGTTTGTGCGTTTTGTTTTGTGGGTATTCTGGGTAGGAGACTTCTCGAGTCTTTCCAATTCGTTTTGCCATCGTTTCCTTTTTTGTTGTGTTTTTTCTGTTCTGGTTTTTTCTGTTTATTTGTTCGATCTCATCGGGTTTTCCTTGTTGGTTTTTTTGGTTTTATTAATGCTGGGGGTCGGTTTGCTCAAATTTTTTTGATTTTGACGTAATATTTACACTGAAGCTGGCAGGCGGCTATGGTAAGAGGCATGACATTTCCCAACCAGGCGCCGAGTGCTGCCAAATCACAAACACGCACTTGCCCAGCTAACCAATCACAACACATTTCTTATTTCAGAAGGCTGGCCTTCATTTGATACAGGAACTATCGAGAGCCTTTTCCTTTGGTCCATGGAGTGCTTTTTGGATGAGGACATTAGATTGAGTTTGTAATAGAGTGTGGTTAAAATAAGTTTTGTAAAAATATTGGGTTTTTTTGGGTTGTCTAGTACACGCCTCCATTAAACAAAATCATAGACGTTTGTATTCGGCGTTGGCGACAATATGTGTACCCGTCTTTGGAACAAAGTCTAAATTACAGGTTACGAACTGGTTATTGAGTCAGAGGAAACTTCCAAACACATCTGCTTAGAATAAAAAACAGTTACAGTAGATTTCCTATGTGAAATATGGGGTCAAGACCTACCTTTATCTTTAAAATTAGTGTTTTTTACATGCATTAATTCCAAAGGAAAAATAAAACCGGTAGTGCACAGAAATGGTACATGCATAGATGTACATACAGTACATACATTATGTGTAATGTTTATACTTTTCATACCACAGTTAACCATGTGATAACATCTTTTTTTGAACCTGTTGTCAGTTCCATAAATGGCACAAACTGTCCTTGCACAATGTCACTACTGTTAAACCAACAGGGAAATATGTGAAAAGGCATGTTAGGAGCTCTGTTATGTCTTTGTTGTTTGAATATGAATGCCACAACTAGATGCTCGTCATAATGCACTCATCATAAAACAATTCACAGTGGGCCATGTTTCACTGAGAAGATAATCTCTGAAATTTGTAAGGATGGCCCGGGCTTTCAGTATTAGATTATATTTTTATGCTATCAGGACATACCTCAGATATGCACTGAATGGTTAGTAATCAAAGGATGGTTCATCAAGTTCATTTACAAAGCTCAACCAAGTTGGGTTTGATAAATACAGTAGTTTCAGGCAGTGTTTTATATTTGCTCTTTTAGTCTGTTGTACACATTGAAGTTTAACATGTGTCTAGGTTTATGTCATTTAGTTTCAGGAAAGTGACAGTCTTATTAAGTACTGGTGTGTGTGTGTTTGAGCGAGGAGTTAGACGGGGTAAGGATTAGTATTATGTAACTAACGTGTGAGTGTATTTTTATCAGCACTCGTTGTCTCTTTGTTTGTCTTGTTCTTGCTCTGCTATAGCAAAGACTATAGAATACCCAATATGTGTTACTCGTATAGTAGTCCAGGTGATATGTGAAAATAATGTTCACTTTTTCATTAAAGCATGGAACTTGGTACAGTTGTATAGTTTGTGGCCCTAAACATTTGCAGAAATGGAGCCATCGCAAAAAAACCTTGTGGTTGCCATTGCGACCATTTTACTTTCCGCCATAACCAAATTATGTATTTTGTGTCATAGCTCCTGAACCAAACAGGATAACACAGAAAAGGTGATGTCTACCCCTATGTTTTGATGGTCAAGGGTTACAATGATACCATATACAGCAACATAAACTGTTCAGGTGAAGAGTTAATGGTGAAATCAGCAATGTGAGAAGGAAATCACAGTATCTGAGCATCACAGTAGCACAGCATTTACAAAAGTCCATATTATGGCTATTAATTTTTTCCTTCTTTGATAATCAACTAAGTTTTTATTTAATAATACATTAAAAGATTGTTAGAATACTATCTACTACTATACTAAAGAATACTTTCATATGTTTCAGAGATATAAAAAAATCATCTCCGTTAAGTGTATTTTTCCTTACCTCTCAGACAGAGTCAGGTAGGCGGTAGTATGTTTCCAATACATTATTGTTCTCTCTCAACAACGCTCTAACATCACACGCAGACGGCAAAGCTATCAGGTGAACAGTTAATGGTTAATTCAGTGACTTTATGAGAAGGATTACAATGAAATCTCAGAAGATGCAGAATGAAATTTCAAACATATTTCATGTAAACTTAATTTACAATCACTCTCTGGGGCCAGAGTTGTCTATTATGTTAGTGTCCACAAGGGGGAAACCAGAGTCCGGCATGTGGGTGGGTACATGCAGGTGAATCGCAAATATTTGATGTAACGGGTGGAATAATATTTATGTGTAGGGTGTGGTGCGGGTGCAGGCTGTGACAAGCACGGGTGGGTTGCGGGTCCAATAACCAAGACTATTTAGACTCTGTCCAGTACACGTTGAGCAATGTAGCCAATCGCGCTGCCACTTATTGACAGCTGTAGTGATTATATTAAAGGGAGCGCTCTTTGCTTGCTTACTATATTTAATCTATTCACAATTTGAATAAAAGTTGTAATGAGTTTTGTCTACCTCATGTAGGAGATTTAATGCAGGTGTGTTTCGGGTCCCAGTTTTTATGTTAAATGGGTTGGGTATGGGATTAAATTAGCGTTGCTGTCAGATAACGTGCAGAGTGTTCTGTTAATTACTGCGATTGTGGGAAGATAATTTCAACAGGCAGGACAGATGAATGAAAATGCCTCTCTGTGATGTTACCATGAGTCATCGCTTACTTGCAGATCTCAAGCTTCTGGAGGGGATGTAGATCCATAAGAGTGAGGATGAGAGTGGAGGGCCTGGGCAAGAAGTTGTGTAGCATGCTCCGTTAGAAAGGGCCTGAATTTTCTGATGTTGTGCAATGCAAATCTGCAAGATCGAGCGGTCTTTGCAATATGGTCCTTGAAGGTCAGCTGGTCACCAAAGAATAATTTGATGAACTCTCATGCTGTAGAGTCGGAGTGGCAGGGAAAACAAGAAGCTTAGTCTTTGCCAGGTTGAGCTGCAGGTGATATTCTTTCATCCATGCCGAAATGTCCGCCAGGCAGCCTGAGATCCGAGCAGCTACCGTTGGATCATCTGGTTGAAATTAATGAATAGCGCTGGTGTCACTCAGCTGCACTGGTATGAGAACCATGTGCTTGTAAATGAATCCGTGATGTGATTTTTTGGTGAAGAGGCGGGGTTCCATACCGGATCCCTGAGGAAACCCTGACCCTGTGACCAGTTGATGTTCTTTGGATACCAGGAAACCCTGAAAGACCTACCTGGGAGATAAGATTCAAACCAGTGGAGTGCAGATCCTGTGATGGTAGACAGGATAATCTGATGATTCACAGTGTCAAAAGTGGCAGACAGATCGAGCAGAATAAGAACTGAGGAGTTTGGAATCGCTCTAGCTATCTGCACGGGCTAAGTGCCGACGCACAGGCAGTCTCAGTTGAATGGCGCTGCTGAAACCTGATCGTTTAACTTCCGTTGGTCATTCTGTGAAAAGAATAATGTAACTGTGTCTATAAAAGTGTGAACCCACTGCTCCATTCATTAGCATAACAACGGATCAGCATTCCCCAGGAACGTCTTGTCTATCTCCATTAGAAACGTCTGGTACAACGTCTTCAGGTATAAATATATCCCACAGACGAACGTTGGGAGATAGGATTCATACAAGGAAATTGTTTGGAAGGAAGCCGGCTAACATCGCTATGAAGACGGGCGTGCCCACATCAGCCTTCTATCCTCAACATTAATAAAAGTGGTGGTTGCCGGTCTTTCACTGATCTGGGAACTGAAATGGCGTGCTCCCCGAAAGTGTGGGTTGCAATGGAGGGGTCACAGTGACGTAAAATCTGATGGGTTTGTATTTGAGTAAAGCGAGTAGACAGTGGTAGCCCACGCTGCAAATACTGCGCGCAAAACAGTACCATGAGAGACTGGGGCAAACTTTTTTAGGTTAGAAGGGGTATTATACCCTGCCTGTCTGACAGATATCGTCTTGCAAGAATTAAAGTGTCATTGCTTTATTTAATCCGAGAGATGAGAAATGTGGGTGAGGGAAAAGTTTGGGCATGTTACTGGGAGTGTACCGGGATTTGACTCCCTTTTGCAGCCACCCTAGCGGCCATTGACGAATGACAGGTTTACGTCACTTCCTGGTGGGCTTCACGATAGAGAGCGGAGGTTGTCAGCTTGGGTTTTATTTGTCACAACATCTCTGTTCACAGTGACCCGTTTCGGTGCATGTCCCTTTAAAGGCTAATGACCTGTCTCACCGCGCCTTGTCTTCCATGGGTGACAGCAGTTATCTGATACTGTACACTTTACTGCATTTAGCAGCCATCGAATTCGAACTACACATTATATGACCGACGATTTGCAAGATTTATATAAGAAAAACCTTATACTCACTTCTTCTATAGTGAAGCTAGATCACGAATGATTCGCAAGCACAGAAACCATTAGGGCAGATCAGGGGGCACATTCCCTTCAAACACAAACGTAATCCACTGCGTCTTCAGCGGCTCAGATGTCAGAAGTAAATGACGACTGCTATTTCATCTCTCCCACAACCATAACACCTCAATCACTTAGGAGACATTCTTGTCTACTCCAGCTCCGGCGTCGAAACAATGGTGGACTGTTGACAGCTCACTCAGGGCGGGTCTACTCTAAAACACCAGTGTCTATCAACAGTCGTGGGAACGGCTTGGGTGTGTGTGACATCACACAGCCAGGAATCTGAGAATGGCTTGATCTGAGAAAGAGTTACGATTTTTGTGAAAGAAAAAAAAACACTGGTTGGATTTTTGTCATTATAGGGTGGTTGTGTACACACACTGCCAACACACATTTATGTTCAAACAACACGTAAAAGGGAATTTTGCATCCGATGACCCCTTTAATATTTTACGAGAAGAAAGCAATGTTATATATTGCATGATGAATAAAGTGTGAAAATTCTACACCGCAAAAATGTATATGCCTTTCATTATTCACATGTATTCAACATGAAAAACAGCAATAAAAATTTTCAAAAAGTTTGAAGTAGGCTTCAACTCCGGTAACTGATTTATGAAAATAGCAGTGTTGGCAAAGTTACATTGTTGGCCTTTCTGTTATGAGTGTTATGACAATTCACAAGCTATTATACTGACGTTTTTTCGAAACATTGATTGATCAATTACATGAGACATTCATTTTATTAAATTGTTCAGATTTTTTTCGACATACCTGATATTCATTCATGTTTATTTTGTGCTGTAACTAGTAGACAGGTTTTATTTTATTTGTATTTTTTTGCATATGGGCCCAGGACTGACTTGCTACATCACTGGTTGCAGCTGCTGCCTTATTCTATAAGTAGTCACAAAGACCCTAACAAAACACAAAACTAGTGACAAATCAGTCAGGAAGGATAATGGGTGGGCAGTTGTCTGTGGCCACCACCTGCAAAACCATTTCCTTTTTGTTGTCTTTCTGTTGCCTCTCTAGTGCACCTGTCGTCAATTTCACTTGCACGAAAGAAGATAAAACTGATTCACAATTACTTCTGCTTCCTATCCCTGTTTAGTTGCCTGGTGTTATACTGTGATCATTAGGTGTTTCCTTAAATTGTTTGAGCCATGCATATTTACACACACACACACAAAAACACAGCAACGAAACATGCCCTTTCTTTTCTCATGTCTGCTTCAGGCTCTAAACAGGGGCATCGCTTCCGTGAAAGAGGACAGGGTTGAGATGTTGGCTAGCTATGGTCTGGCATACTCACTTATGAAGTTCTTTACTGGACCCATGAGTGACTTCAAAAATGTGGGACTCGTGTTTGTCAACAGTAAGAAGGATAGAACCAAGGCAGTCCTCTGTATGGTTGTGGCTGGGGTCATTGCCATCATCCTCCACATCCTAATAGGTGTGTCAGTCTTGTGAATACAATTTCTAGTTTACTAGGGTTCTTCAATGGAAATCCTTTCTTAAAAACTGTCACATTTCCCCAGCTTACACAGATCTGGGCTACTACATCATAAATAAGCTTCACCATGTGGATGATTCAGTAGGAAGCAAGACAAGAAAGGCATTCCTATACCTCGCAGTATTTCCATTGTTAGATGCAATGGTGAGTATGAACCTCATAATATAACTTTTAACAGGAGATTCAAGATCATCTTTTGGATAAGAATATTGGAAAAGTTTTTGTTGCATACTTTGCTTACGTACAGTTTTGCCTGTTAGTATGTGAAATAGTAATGAGTATGAGCTATGTAAAAACAAGTCAAACAAGAAGTGTAAAAATTGCATTGTATTACTTTTGTTATTACAAAATGCAAATGGAGGATGACATTGAGTGCATTGCATTGTGGTATTCAGACTTTTGATCACTATATTCTGTATACTGCCATTGTTGGCAATTAGTTTCCATGTGGTATTCCATGCATGCAGACAATTCACCTACGGTGCACAGTATGCATACTGCAGAAATAGTCAAAAGTAGAAT
Organism: Sinocyclocheilus anophthalmus; assembly: GCA_018155175.1. Classification (NCBI taxonomy): domain Eukaryota; kingdom Metazoa; phylum Chordata; class Actinopteri; order Cypriniformes; family Cyprinidae; genus Sinocyclocheilus; species Sinocyclocheilus anophthalmus. Next base: position 193,830 of record JADLZN010009504.1, on the reverse strand, counting down.
GGTACATACTTTTTTCATTTGTACTGATTTAATTTTGCTCCAAAGGCGTGGATTCATGCTGGCATCCTCCTCAAGCACAAGTACAGCCTGCTAGTGGGATCTGCCTCTATCTCTGATGTTGTTGCACAGGTAGCCCTCTATAAAACTGTTGCGTGCTAAGTTCCTGTCATCTCCCCTTGTGCTACAATTGGAAAAAAGTGTTGCATTTAAAATGTTAGATTTTTGTCTGATATTCAAATGATAGAACTTTGTTAAGTCTTTTATCAGCAAAGAGGCAGAGAAAAAGCAGGAAGCAAGAGATAAAGTGATGTTACAACTGAGCAGAGTTAATGAAATATTCTTAGTTGTGTCTTTCTTGATGTTTAGTTAGCCTTCTGATTAAATTTATTATAACAAGTAAAGGAAAATTACTGCTTCCCTGCACTGTAATTGTCTTTGACCTTGAATGGGCAAATTGCCTTATTTCTAACGAATTGCCTTATTTGCCATATTTATAGCCCACAAAGATATGATTAAAATAAACAATAGTATCAAAACAATGTAAAATGACAAATGGTATACACACTAGTGTTCAAACATTTGAGTTCGGTATGATTTTTGAAAAAAAATCTAATGCTCAACAATGGCTGTTGCATGCATGTTTCAGAATATGTTTACCAAACAAATCTAGCTTGGTTTCGCTTAGGTTCAGCAGGCTCAAAGCGCTTGATATAAACATTATTTGTCAACTCAGGATTTGATCCAGAGTTTGTGAGTCGGCGCAGTTCACTTTTCTGCTGAAGATTAAGAGATGCTGTTATTAAAATATAATAAATTGAAATGCATTTACAATGCAGAAATAAACTCTGCTCCTGCAGCAAAGAAAATAACTGAATTTAATCATTTGTTTAGTTTCACAAAGAGCTCAAAAGAAATCACATAAGTTTAGGCCTAGTCATTTATTTTAAAAACAAATATTTTGTAAGATTATGAAATGTCTTTACTGTCACTTTTGATTTTTTGATTCACAATTTAATGTAATCTTGCTGAATAAAAGTATTCATTTCTAAACAAAAAAGCACTGACCAAACTTTTGAATGGTAGTATAAATAAGTAAAAATGAAAATATAACATTAATTTTTAAAAAATAAGTTATTGTAAGAAAATAGTCATATAGGCACAACACGACTGTAAAACAGATGCCATTTAAATATTTTAATGCATTTAAACATTTTTGTATTTAAAATATTATTAAACTAACATGATTGAATTAAACTAATATTAAATAGTTTAACATCTATACAATTTTTGGCACATCATGTATATGCAAATCCCTTTTTATTTTAGATGTGCTACCTGCCGAAGGGCTATATTGAGCACTCATTTTGCATTGCAGATTTGCATAGCATGTAGCAGCAACAGCGTATCTCTTTTCTTTTAACTATTGAATGCATAAATATTTTTGAATGTTTGTCATGTGTTTAAACATGTACTTAAACTTGCTCAATATTTAATTGATTCTTGACTCTTCTGTTTGCCTGCAGATAACATTTGTGGCGATTCTTCTCCAGAGTAACCTGGAATGTTTAGAGCCTCTTCTCATTCCCATTCTCTCTCTGTACATGGGAGCTCTGGTGCGGTTCACTATCGTAGGACTGGGCTACTACTGTAACGTCCACGACAATATTCCTGAGTCAAGCAGCATCGAACAGGGGGTATGATTATCAAGAAGACTTTCACAGAATATTCATAAAGTTGCATCCTATACTTAAAGTACTTTTGTTCACTTCCAGGGCGACACCACTGTAAGGAAGATGCTAAGTTTCTGGTGGCCACTTGCCCTCATTTTGGCCACTCAGCGCATCAGCAGGCCCATTGTCAATCTGTTTGTCTCTCGAGACCTCAAAGACAGCGCTGCATCAACCGAAGTGAGTACTGATGGGTGCTAATATGTTCTAGAGTCAACAGTAACACACAGCAGCCTGTTCTAACAGAATTGTGTGTGTTTGCTAGGCGGTAGCAGTACTCACAGCAACATATCCGGTTGGTCACATGCCCTACGGCTGGTTAACAGAACTACGTGCCATCTATCCAGCATTCGATAAGGTAGGTAGGTGGTGGTTTTGACTAGGGCTGGGTTTGGGCACAAATGTCACGATTCGATTCTCATTCGCAAGCTTGCGATTCGATTCGATTCGATTACCAATTAGGTTCGATTCAATATCGATTATTTTGGATAGATATCAGGTACAGTACATGCCACATTTTTGTTCTCTCAACTAATGCTGTAAAATATACTTGAGAGTCACTTTGTACTACATTACTATAATACTGAAGGTTAAAAGTGACTGATTTGTTAAAATTACGCTTAATTAAGTTTTAAAATAATAAAGTTACAATTACATAATAATATTTCTACTTCAATTAGTTTTTTTTTAAATATAAACATAATGGTGGCTGTCATAAAAACTTGATGGATTTATTCAAACATAAATTAAACATTGAAGAACAGTAAAATTTATAAGGAATATGTTATATGGTGCATATATTTAGCAAAATTATCCTCTCTACAGTTTATTTTTCTAGCTGACTAACGAGTTCATAAGGTAATGTGACGTTAACAGACATTGTTTACAAGCCGTTATATTGACGTCTTTGCGCGGCTGAAACACTGATTGAGCGATTACATGAGACAGGATACGGATTGTAAAGTTGTACTCTTTCTTTTAACTTATCTTTGGATGTTTAGTCATGTTTATTTTGTGCCGAAGCCGGTATTAATGTGGAGGAGATGATCAGTTCACGTGCGCCTAGTGCTGCTGCGTCTGTTGAACTGAGGCGCTACAGCGATCTGTCACTCCACATTAAACAGCGCCAAAACGGCATTAATTGTTTGAATATTTCAATACAATGGACAGAATTTGAAATCTGAGACTTTGTTTCATATTAAAAGTACCGACGCACAATGCTTATTGCGATATATTGGATGGGAAGTGCCCTTCAATGTTCCATCCATTAACTGAAAACAGGCTAGACTAATCGATTCTTGGGATTTAAGAATCGATATCGTTCCGTAAAAATGAGAATCGATTAATATCGAGATATCGAGATTTTTTTACCCAGCCCTAGTTTTGACTATGAATGTCACATTCATGTATTTTTACAGGCACAAAAACTTCTAACTAATTCTTTGTCTTTTTTTTATTGTGATAGGATAGTTTAGAGTTGACAGGAAGTGAATTGGTAGCGAACGAGGGGGGGGGGGGGGGGGGTTCAGGAAGGTCCCTGGAGCTGGGCTTTTTAAACTTCAGGCCACCCGTAGCACAACAATGCTATATGTCAACGCACTGCCCACAAGGCTATCAGCGTTGACAAACTAATATAAAAATGTAGTTCCTATCCAACTTTTTACTGTATATTATTACCTTTTGTTATTTGGTAAGAGAATTATTTAAGACCTTAGTAACTTTTATTTGTTTGGTTTGTCCTGAGGCTTTGGAATGTTTTTTAGTCAACACCCGATGACTAGATTTCACAATCAAATGCCTCGTCCCGTAGACCTGTAATTATGTACCATTCAAAGACCTACAACAGACAGATTAACATGTGCCTGATTCAACATGTTTAGGTTTTGCCTCTTTTGATTAGAGACATAACCAGTATCAGCATTCTGTGTGGTATAAGAGGCATTAGGTTTTAATTTTATGGTTGCGTTGGTGAGTTAAACATCTAAATGATGTTTTTGCCATCACTAGCACTCAGTGTTCTTCTTGTAGACAAGAAAGATAACAACATGCTTTTCATTGTTGATGCACATAGTTGTATAGTGGATGTGAAAACATCTTTCTTGATTTAGATGGATGGTGCCAGATGAGCATGTTTTATGTATGGATTGAATATATAACATTGTCTTTTCAAAAAGCTTTTTATTTTAACCTGTATCATTTGGAGGATAAATAAATAATAGTATTTGTACTTCTTTTGTTTTAACAGAATAACCCTACTAATAAGTTAGCCAGTGGTCTGACAGTCACCAAATCACATATCAAGAGGTTCACCCTTTGCTGTTTTCTCCTCTCCTTAACGGTAAGATCTATTAGTCTATATGCAGCCTTGGTGAGCATAAAAAAATTATTTCAAAGAGTTTCAAAAAATGTAAAGTGTCAGAAATTCTCATATAATTACTGAAGTGTGCAGTATCATTGCATAGTTGTCACTGCTTAAAATCTAATGTCAACCTACAGTAAAAAAAAAAAAAATATATATTATATCTATATTAGTATAATTATAATTACCTGATTTACATGCATGTACCCAGAGGATATTTTCATAATGTTTTTAGTTTCATTTGGTATGTCAAAGCTGAGTCTGTTTAGATCAGCTGCTCAAGTTCCAACATAAAACATAGATCTTTGCCTGCACGTGAAAATGGTGTGCATTTTTCACATGCCTTACAATCAGTAAACACTGATTTCCGTTCCCACGTTGGTCAAAAACCAATTTTTTTCTGTTTACTTATCCTGCTCTGACCTTAAGGCGGTTTGTGTCTCAAAACACCACAAGGGTTATTGGAAAGCAGATGTTAGACATATGGTGAAGATTTTACTTTATCACAAACAAAAAAAGTATGCATGTTGTAAACGGACAAAAAATTCTCAGAAAAATAAACTATAGAGCTTGGTTTAATGGGTCACAGTTTTTGCTGTTTGTTTTTGATTTCCGTGACATGACTTGTAGGTGTGTCTTGTGTAATTTTGGATTAGAGGATCGAATAAAATTGATATTAAGAAAAACATGTGGGCAGATCTTGCACACCCACTTTTCTGAATGGAGATGTAACACCTGTGCCACAGCCTGAAGATATTTGGCACCTTTTCTGATTCTTGTTTCATAATGACAGTGGAGAAAACAACAGATCAAATAATCTGGCAGAGAATCCATGGAACAATCAAAAAGTAATTGCACAACATTTTTATTTTATTTTATTTTGTTTTGTTTTGAAATGGAAGAAAAATACAAAAAATGTTGCTGCTTCAAGTGCACAGGTCTACAGGAATTCCTAGATTATCTTTCAATTGATATTCTATCAATACACCCGCACATCCATCGTCAGTGTCCATTCATTTGGATTTCAGTGTAAAAGTGTTCGTGACTAGAACTGTGGTATGAGTGAGCACTGAAGGTCAAAGCCAAGTGCACATTATATGACTCAAGCCCATGGCCTTTAACTTGGTCAGATGTGGAGGATCTTTCACTGTAAACAGGCATGCCAGGCCTTTGTCAGACTCTATTGTGCCAGAATAGAGGAATGCCCGTAGGCAGGGCGTCAAGCAGGCTTAGTGTGAGACCATTGCATAGTCTAGTCTTGCTGGAATGAGAAGAGTCTCATAACAAAGACACAGTCAAAACTGACTGGCACATCTAAGATTAAGAGTAATGAAGGAATGAAACAAAATGTACACTTAGACATAATGCATATTATGCAATGATTATTTCAGTAATGGCACTTCAATAAGGTTCACTTTGTTAACATTAGGTATACATTACTGTTCCAGAGTTTGAGGCTAATGTGTTTTTTGGATGCATTAGATGGATCAGAAGTGACGGTATTAACAGTGCTGTTACTTGGGCACCATATCAGCATATTCAAATCATTTCTGAAGGATCACGGGACTTAAAACGGGATTGGTGGAAGCTGGATTAATTCAGCTTTCCCTTGACATGAATATGACATTTTTAAAGATATATTCAAATGCTGTTTTTACAATGACAAATTAAATGCCGTCTTGGTGAGCATTAGAGATTTCTTTCAAAAATCTTGCTGACCCCATATTTTTCAGTGGCAGTGTATACATGTATATTTGGTGTAAACCTTTGACTCAAAACTGATAAATTAACAGGGTGTCCGTGGGTCCTTAAAAAGTCTTAAATAACGTTTTCCTAATATAAGGCCTTAAAAAGTCTTAAAATGTCTTAAATTCGGATTCGATGGGTCTTAATTTTTTTTGGTCTCATTATCTCAAAATATCTTCAGTCTGTGACCATATACAAATGTGATATTGATTTTTTACAACAGTTCAATAAACTAGAAAGTTTATTAAGGGACTTACGTTTTAGACACCATATTGCCTGTTTTTGCACTATTTCGCCAACAAAAATAATTCCAAACAAAGCCACAGCGCTGTTTTGCTTCTGAGCAACATGGAGGACGGGGTTTCGTTCCTGAATGAAATCAAACCGTTTAACATATTTATCGCTTCAGTCGCAATGCCTCCTTATTAACAGTGACTTACCTGCCACCTACTGGCGCTTTATTTCACATTGAAGTATCTTTCATTTTTTTTATTATTGTCACAATAGCTATTTCAATGTTTTTTGAAGGTTTAAATATATCAAACATTATTATGCATTGTAACTGCAGTTTAATGCATTCATTTCGCATTAAACATTGTGTAAACACTTCTAAATGGCCACTTCATAATGCAGCTTATGTCTGGATTGCAAGATGGATTTTGTTGATATTTGATTTATAATTTTGCTTTAACAGCCCAAATGTCTTATTATTCAAATTCACTGATTAAATGTAAGAATTTGACTCAAAAGATAATGCACACTTATAGAAAAATGGCTTTATAAAGGTAAAATGCCCATAAAAGGTCAAATCTATTTAAACTTATCTGATCACCACACAGAATATGAAGAATATCAAAAACTTTAGGAGTCAGCTGTCCACGAAAGTCCTGAAGATACCAGCACAATAAAAACACTCAATCAGTGAATGATGACCCTCAGTGACTCACTTCCATTAAGTGATTTTTACCGTTCACTTACTGGTAGTTTTTTAGAAGTTAGAAGTTTGTTGCAAAGGGTTATGCATTTTTTTTTTTTTTTTCTTTATTTTTTCTTTCCCCTCCAACTTCTTATTTGTGTATACTCATAAATGCATTTAAAACATTAATCTCATAACAATATTTATTGCAGTTGTAATTATTGTTATTTGCAGTGTAAATTATTTAATCTGACTGGTAGCAGCCCTATAGTGTATATTGAATTTATTGATAAATTGTAATAATTTGACATGTAAGATGATGCATACATCTAAAAAGGTTAAAAATAGGCAGATATGCAGATTTAAGTATGTAAAAGCTGATAGAACACTGATGAAAATATTGCTTCAGAATAAATTGTTTACTCCACCAAAAATCTCAGTGATGCAGTTATTTTGTAGGGATATTTTGTATGGAATATTGTCTGCTGACATTAAAAGTTCACTGTATATCATAGTAATAAATACCATTTATTACAGCATTGATATTTTGTTTTCTTTTTTATTTATACACATTAAATAGTACATATATGTATTTAATAAAATGTGTATTTTTTTTTTTTCCGTTACGGTAGTCTTAACTTTCATATAAGGTGGTATTAAAAAGGTCTTAAAAAGTCTTACATTTAACTTGTTCAAGTCTGCAGAAACCCTGAAGTAAGTAATTTGTGCACATACCTGTGTTTGTGTTTTCCAGATGTGTTTCATTGTATTCCGTGGCTCTCATGTTCCTGTCTCTGACGCATCCGTGGTATGATTTCCTTGGTTGCTATGGCCTTCGCACAGCTCTGCAATCATTCCACTGCGAAGTCTTTTCCCCTTCTTTCCCTGTGCCTGGTACCATAAGTATTTTCTTTAATATCCTTGTTACGATGACTTTGTACTGCATACATGAATTTTATAATGATTACAGTGCATTTTACTGTATACTATTCTTGCTACCCTTGTGTCTTTGTTTTTTTCTATCAGTTACGGTTCGATCTCATCTGACGTGGCTGGTTATGACGTTAAAAGAGAACTTGTGTGCTGGCCACACCTAGTTCAGTTCTATCGCATGCGCTGTGCTTCTATCACCAGCCTCGGTAGCTGCCTTCACATGGGTTAGTATACAGAAGGAATATCCCAGGTGCACCTCAAGAATAGAATGTCGTGGCAACGATCATTTATAGGTTTCAGTACTCCTCAAAAACTCCGCGAGTCAAATTGTGAAACTCCCGTGTATTAAATAAATTCAATGCCACAGACTGAAGTAGTTTAAGTCTTTAAATCTTTAATTGTGATGATTTTGGCTCACAATTTAACAAAAACCCACCAATTCACTATCTCAACAAGTTAGAATACTTTATAAGACCAATAAAAAAACATTTTTTAGTGAATTGTTGGTCTTCTGGAAAATATGTTCATTTACTGTACATGTAACTCAATACTTGGTAGGGGCTTTTTTGCTTTAATTACTGCCTCAATTTCGGCGTGGCATGGAGGTGATCAGTTTGTGGCACTGCTGAGGTGGTATGGAAGCTTAGGTTTCTTTGACAGTGGCCTTCAGCGTATCTGCATTTTTTTGGTCTCTTGTTTCTCATTTTCCTCTTGTCAATACCCCATAGATTCTCTATGGGTTTTCAGGTCTGGTGAGTTTTGCTGGCCAGTCAAGCACACCAACCCCATGGCCATTTAACCAACTTTTGGTGCTTTAGTGTGGGCAGGTGCCAAATCCTGCTAGAAAATGAAATCAGCATCTTCAAAAAAGCTGGTCATCAAGAGTAGCCTGACTTGCTACAAAATGTCGGGAAAAAAAACCAGGTGCAAGTTGACATGGTTTTTCAAAAAACCAAATGGAAAGGAGTCCAACACTAGCAGATGTCATTGCACCCCAAATCATCATAGACTGTGAAAACTTAACACTGGACTTCAAGCAACGTGGGCTATGAGCTTCTCCACCCTTCCTCCAGACTCTAGTACCTTGGTTTCCAAATTAAATACAAACTTGCTCTCATCTGAAAAGATGACTTTGGACCACTAGGCAACAGTCCAGTTCTTCTTCTCCTTATTCCAGGTAAGACTCCCTCTGACGTTTTGTCTGTGGTTCAGGAGTGCTTAACAAGAGGAATACGACAAACTTGATCCAAATTCCTGACAACTTCCTGTGTGTTGTGGCTCTGATGCCTTGACCACCCAGCCTTCAGTCCATCCTTGTGCCGTTCACTCAATTCTTTGAATCGATTTTGCTTACAATTCTCCATAAGGCTTGCGGTTCCTCACCGCCCCCCGGGTTGGTTGTGATCTTTTTTCTTTTCCACCCTTTTTTCTTCCACACAGCTTTCTGTTAACATGCGTGGATACAGCACTCTGGTGAACAGCCAGCTTCTTTGGCAATGAATGTTTGTGGCTTAACATCCTTGTGAAGGGTGTCAATGATTGTCTTCTGGACAACTGTCAGATCAGCAGTCTTCAAAATGGTCTCTCAGTTTGGTTCACTAGGCTACACAATCATGGGGAAGGCTCAGGAAAAAAACCTTGCAGGTGTGCACAGAATTTCTTAGCTGATGGGCATGTCACCATATTCTAATTTGTTGATATAGTGAATTGGTGTGTTTTTGTTAAATGTGAACCAAAATCATCACAATTAAAAGAACCAAGACTTAAACTACTACTTCATCTGCTGTGCATTTGGGGGGGGGGGGGGGGGGGGGGAATATTTAATTTAATACAACGAGTTGCACAATTTGAGTGAAGTTACTGAAATAAATGAACTTTTCCACGACATTCTAATTTATTGAGATGCACATGTACAAACATGCTAAATGCATTTCATTGAAATATCTTCTGAATGTGCTTCTCTGCTCAGTATGTGATTTGTGAAGTAATTAGCTCTCATACTGCCTCTGAATTTTTACCATTTTTTGAACCATTTCAAATCCCTGTCTGCATTTTGTAAATTAATTATGATTCCACACCTCAGCTAATGCAGACTGCTGCAGCAACTTTTAAAATAAGCTCAGAAAATTGTTATTTAAAGGATTTTTTGGGTTTGTCTTTGTACAGAGTGCATGGTGCCACACTGGGAGTGGGGTCTTTATTAGCAGGATTCATGGGGGAGTCCACCATGGTCGCAGTGGCTACCTGTTACGTATACCGAAAACAGGTGAGAAGCAATCAGACTGCAGAAGTCAATGGTTCTGCAGAAATATTACAGCTTGTGTCCTATATACCTTATTTTTCAATGTGAAATTAAGCTTTTTTTTTGTGAATATGCAAGACTTCAGATTCATTAGGCTCTATAGATATAAGAATAAGTGCAGTAAACATAATGCTGTTTATGTGTTTATGATTAAATTTAAGTAATATGATAACAAATCAGTTTGCAACATCAAGCAGCATAATGGACTGTTGTACAGATAAAATATCTGGAAGCAGATGGCACCGGACGCCTTACACATTCAAGTTAAAAATTCCAGTGATATTGTTATTTTGTGTGTGCTATTCTCTTAAATCTAAAACAATTATGTAAAACGGTTAAACCCCACTTTAGCTTTAGCCGCATATCACTATTAACTAAGAGTTTTCCCTCAAATAAACTCCTAATTTGCTGCTATTGATGAGTAGTTATTGTAAGTAATATACAGTTTAGATCAATAACACAATGGCGTATTGTCGTTTTTATTTAGTACTGACCTGAATAAGATATTTCACAACGTTTACCAGATATTCACAAGAAAATAATAATACACCCTGCAAAATTTACAACATGCTGATTCTTAATACGTGTTAGTTTACCTGATATGTCCACAGCTTTTTTTTTTATGAAGTGCTCACGAGATCCTGCTTTGTCCTGAACAGTTAAACTGCCTCATGTTTGTCCAAATCCATCCTATGTCCCACCCACGAAATTCTTACTGGTTTTCCAGCATCTTTTGCATATCTGAACCCTTTCCAACAATGACTGTATAATTGAGATCCATATTTTCACACTGAGGACAACGGAGTGTGAAAACATTGAGACAACTTGCTCATAATGCACTACAACAATGCATTAAGAGCAAGAACAAAATATACTAGTTTTACAGTTTATCTTATTTGACCTACTGTTATCCTCAGGCTTTTTTTTTTTTTTTCATTTAGAGTACTGCCCCTTCCTAAAGCTACAGAAGATACTTACAGTTGACCAGAACACATATCAGTTCGAGTTTATACCCTGATCTTCATTCAACTCAGGCTCTTAATTCATATGTGTTTCCTTCTGGAGCTCAGGATGTTTGAACTTTTTATAAATACAACCATTACCAAAAAGTTGGGACCTGTACACATTGTGAATACAAACGAATTCACATGTGGAAGTTTTCAAATTACTTTACAATTTTTAGCGATACAATAGATGACATCTCAAGCAGTTTACGGGAAATTTTATCATTTTAAGGGAAAAATGAGTTGATTTTAAATTTCATGGTATCAACACGTCTCAAAAAAGTTGGGACATGGCCATGTTTACCACGGTGTGGCATCCCCTCTTCTTTTTATAAGAGTCTGCAAACGTCTGGGGACTGAGAAGACAAGTTGCTCAAGTTTAGGAATAGGAATTTTGTCCCATTCTTGTCTAATACAGGCTTTTAGTTGCTCGACTGTCTTAGGTCTTCTTTGTGGCATCTTCTTCTTTATGATGCGCCAAATGTTTTCTTTGGGTGAAAGATCTGGACTGCAGGCTTGCCATTTCAGTACCCGGATCCTTCTTATACTCAGCCATGATGTTGTAATTGATGCAGTATGTGGTCTGGCATTGTCAGGTTGGAAAATGCAAGGTCTTCCCTGAAAAAGACGACATCTGGATGGGAGCAAATGTTGTTCTAGAACTTGGATATACCTGTCAGCATTGATGTGCCTTTTCCAGATGTGTAAGCTGCCCATGCCAGTCACAGTTTTCCAAAAAGAACTTCAAATTTTGATTCGTCTGACCACAGAACAGTTTTCCACTTTGACCACAGTCCATTTTAAATGAGCCTTGGCCCAGAGAAAACGCCTGCGCTTCTGGATCATGTTTTGATATGGCTTCTTTTTTGACCTATAGTTTTTTAGCCGGCAACGGCGAATGGCACGGTTGATTGTGTTCACCGACAATGTTTTCTTGAAGTATTCCTGAGCCCATTTTGTGATTTCCATTACAGTAGCATTCCTTTATGTGATGCAGTGCCGTCTAAGGGCCGAAGATCACGGACATCCAGTATGGTTTTCCGACCTTAACCCTTACGCACAGAGATTGTTCCAGAATCTCTGAATCTTTGGATGATATTATGAACTGTAGATGATGATAACTTCAAACTAATTGCAATTTTTCTCTGAGAAACTCCTATCTGATATTGCTCCACTATTTTTCGCCGCAGCCTTGGGGGAATTGGTGATCCTCTACCCATCTTGACTTCTGAGAGACACTGCCAATCTGAGAGGCGTCTTTTTTATACCCAATCATGTTGCCAATTGACCTATTAAGTTGCAAATTGGTCCTCCAGCTGTTGTTTATATGTACATTTAACTTTTCCGGCGTCTTATTGCTACCTGTCCCAACTTTTTTGGAATGTGTATCTCTCATGAAATCCAAAATGAGCCAATATGTGGCATGACATTTCAAAATGTCTCACTTTCAACATTTGATATTTTATCTATATTATATTGTGAATAAAATGTAAGTTTATGAGATTTGTCAATTATTCCATTCCCTTTTTTACTCACAATTTGTACAGTTTCCCAACTTTTTTGGAAAATGGGGTTGGTTACAGTTGCATATACGTTCCCTCAGTTTCCTCGAGGTGTGACAATATGGATCCTCAAATCTTCATTCATTGTTGGAAGGGTTCAAATATTGCAAAAGATCTAGAAACCTTGTAGGATGAGCTGAAGATTTTCTAAAGAACAGCGGGCAGTTTATCTGTTCAGACGTCTGACACTATCACAAACCACGCAACAAAAAAATAGCTGGGGAGCTAGCCCAGGTAACAAGTACCGTATTAGAAATCAAAGCATAGTAACCTTTCAACTGGGTCATTTTTATTAATCCAACTATTATTTTCTCATGTGGACTACATGTAACAATTTGATATTTGTGAAATATCTTATTCAGGTCAGTACTAATAAAAAATAACATGCAGTTCTGTCATCGAATCCTCTATTGGTAAAATAATTCAAATTTTGCAGATTCTGCAAAGTGTATGTAAAATTTGACCATAGCTGTATGTGTTTATCGTCTGCCGGGAGGGTCATTTTGAATATGTTCATGCAGAATATGGCATTAATATGCTAGTAATATTCATGCTAATAAGCAATAGTGAATAGTGCTCTCTAATCGAAAGTGTTACCAAAACATGCTTTTAAAATCCTTATGTTTCGTATCTCTTCTGCAGTATTTATCAGTCTCACTGTTTGTTTTCAGAAGAGAACCCCAGAAGCAGAAATGGTTGTGGAGGACAACTCTTCCCCGATGAATGAAGTCGCCTCCAGGACCAAGTTAGATGTCACTGAAGAAGCTGAGAATGAGCAGGTGGAAACAGAAGATGAATGAATCAAGGCATGGAAAGAAAAACATAGGTGGAAGATACGTGTTTTCCTTTCATTTGCAGATGAAGTGCAGTACAATGTCTTGGGATTTTGACGACAAGAAGCAACTAGTACTTTATCATTTTTTTTTTTTTACATTTCTACAATCTCTCCATTACCCCAGTGGAATTGCCAGCTTGATTGATGCTTGTATGAGGTAGAATGAGCAGATTTCCATGTCTACATCAACTGCACTCCTGCACTCAGGCATATTTACACAGATGTCTTCCAAAGTTCCTGTTCTGCAGCCTGTGAACATTTTTGCCAAAATAGACCATTACAATCAGAAAACAAATCCTTGCAGAAAGACTGCACCAAGAACAGGCTTCAAAAATGTGTTTTAATGACTGAACTATTATCTGAGCTTTGACCCTGAGACATACCGTCCGTTTCCTCTTGCCTTGAGACGCACAATGAATAGTTACACTTCTGAGTGTATTATAACTTGCTCAAGAGGAATTTATTTTACTGACTTGGGGCACATACTAGATTTGATTGTGTATGTCAGTTGATTTATTTTTGTATTCACGGCACAAATTCAGGTTTTGTATACTTTGCAAATGTCACTATGGAGATATTTAGGTCTGAAGATCACTTCTATGTACAAAAGACTGTTTATTTGAGCTTTTGGGAAAGCATGAACAGATCATTTCTGATCAGATCTGATCCAGTATTTTGTGTTGGGACCACATTATAGAATCCATTTTCTTTTTTTATTTTCCAGATCTTAGAAATTTACTGTAAGTTTCACTTTCAATATCTATTTTGTCAAATTATTAAATGGAATGCAGTTTTGAGGTACTGTTTTACTTTAGGTGCTCGTGTTACTCGGTGCTTGTGGTCTAATGGAATGACAGCTCATATGTCAGCACTTATGAATGCTTTATGCTTATTAAACTAATGTTGTGCTAAAGCTTTTGTTGCATTTCTCATGTTTTGTGCATATTAAAGTCAGAGCCTGAATAGAATAGTCATAGAACAGAATATTTTATTCATATTTCCTCAAATGGTCTTGTCTTCCAGTTCCTGATGAGTATTTTACATAACCAATACTGTATAACTTTCTATGTTTGGCAATAAAATTAATCCGTTAATCTGTCATATATACAAAAATTAAGATGAGCAGGAAAAAGAAACCATCAAAATAAAAAGTGCAAGTACTTGTTGATTCACTCCACAACAAACCAAATATTAAGCTTTTTTGAATTCTTGTTGGCATCTGTATCGCCAGCTGCCTGCTAACATGATTTACGCACTTTATTGTTGCTTTTAATGTCTGTTAAGAACATGTAAACATAAGTTATTCTGGCTTTTTTTTAAGACTCTTTAAGTGCTCCAATCTTTTTAAATTGACAATATTTTGTGTAGAGCCTCATTTAAATAGTTATAAAATCATAGAAAAAGGAAAACTTTTCAGTTTTATAAATAATGTTTAGAAAAATGGGCCGACATGTCAGACAGAATTTGTTTAAAAATTCTTCAATGCTCATGGCTATTTTCTAAATTTTCTTTTATATTTTGAAACAATGCAAATTTGAAGTATGTAACGAATTAACTTTAGTAAGTAGACCATTATCTCATTTCCCATACTATAGCCTACTCACAATACATTCTTTTGAATTAAAATTCTCTAAAATTATTGTGCTAAACTCTTTTTTTTTAACATTGACAATGTAAATCAACGCAATTCCCAACAGTGCATAACACAAAAAATAACAGGGTTAAAGTAAAAAGGCAGTAAGGGTTTTTTCCCCCCTTTCTGAAGCAGTGTTAATCATCACCGCATTTCCTGACAGGCTGATGATGTGATTCATTTAGAGGAAAAACCTGAGCACTTCTGCTTGCAATTTGATCTCGGTAAATTGCTGTAAATTCCCTTCACTGGATGACCAACAAATCATTATCAAAAAACAAACATCATGCCACTTTGTAGACCAGATTTGTTCTCTGAGGTCTCCGTTGTTAGGTCATCGTGATATCTTCTCTGTGCTGGTGTTGAACGCTCCTCCTGACAGGGACGTTGTAATGGCGATCGTCCTCTGTGACGATACACATGCAGGGCCACTCCTGCTTGTGGTCATCTGGGTAATGTGTCACAAATTCCTCTGTGTCAGTCATGTACAGACGGAAGGCTTGAATGGTGTGCTTTAAGGCATAGCCCAGTAGAAACATCTCTACCTACAACAAACAAAGCAAACATACATTTAAATTCTATTTTAAAGCAGGAGCCTTCAAGAGCTGTAAGTCTGTCAGTGTCATCGATCATACTTGCCTGTGTCCTGCTCACCCTCTCAAGGAAGCCGAGCGGGCTCTGGTGATTGGTCTCAGGAGGGCGTTTGGCTGGGTTTTCGTCTACTCTTGTCGGGGCCCAAAAGAAGCCAGCAGAACACAGGCACTTCTTGATCTGCCGTCATGTCTGTGTGAGCTCACCAGCTTCTTGGCCAGCACTTCAGAACTTTTAGTGCATTTCCCAGACGACATACTCCCTCCTTCACTTCCGCTTGAACCACGCTACACACAATTGTGCTTCTCCTCGGAGCTCTCACAGGCTGCTGCTGCCTGCCACTGAATAAAAAGCAAATAAAGATACAAATGTATAAACAGCAATGATCATATTTTATCTAAAAAGAGCCTGAATTTTACTTAAAGGTAAAGGACAATTTACACTAAATGCTGGGATTGACCCAAGAAGTATGACCATAAAACCTATACTACTGTTCATATTCATTTATTTACTCATTAAATAATATTATTTAAGTTCTTGCCTGCCCCATCGGCAACCAGTGATTTCCTGAAAGCTGCTGTGTATTACTTAAATCCCAAGGAATCATGAATCAATTCGTCTTGACTTGAAACTCAATCAGTGACGTCATGGCACGGGCCAAAATCAGTAACTCTGCCAGTGGTATTTGTTCCTGCGCTTCTGATGGGCAGCGTCCATGGCGACTTGATGTTGGTGAACGAAAGGTCTGTTTACAATCAGCAAGGCCTTTTTGAACCAAATATTCCTTGTGTTAAAAGTAATATTTAATTGCATTGTAGGTTGGGACCTATGTAACCGGTGTGTTTTATATCGATCGATTGTTAGACTTATGATACGGCAGTTCTTTGTCATAAATACAGTTTACAAAAGGTCACGAGGGAGCAATCGTTTTCCCATCTACTGTAAGTTTTCGCTGCGTTCACCGCTCATCACACCACAGCTGTTTCCTCCAGCGAAAATCCAGCCCTTAACACATATGAACGCATACTTTATAAAATGGTCATGTTGCTATTTTCATTTGAAAATGTAATTTTCAGTATTAAACATATTACAGTGCATGTGGCATATCATACAGTCATTCACAGAACTGATTAATGACAGTGACAGACAGCACTCACTCAATTCACACACAAATATTTTTTAACTAAATATCAGAGTGATTGACACTGGTATTAAATAATGACCCAGATCGTGAAATACATTTATTAGCCTTAGAGTAAGTTTATTAGCCTTAGGGAAGCACAACTCAGGAAATGAGAGCATCTGAGGAGCATGTGAATGCTATGTATATTTATTTTAAATATTTTTTAATGTTCATTAATGTTATCCATCGTTTTTTTTTTTAAAGTATCGGTTCAGGCACCGGAACCGTTTTAAAGTATCGATTTGGCACCGTTATCGCAAACCCCCAATCCATACCAACCCCAATTGCATCATTTCATTATAATACATATGACAGTTGATGTTACACAATGTACAAAACTAATTCTTGGACAAATACTGTGGGAGTCAGACCCTTTTTTTTTCCCCCTTTTTTTTTTACACGAATTAGGTTGCCTAAGTTATACAAACTACAATGTTACATGGCCCAGATTTAACTCACAGGGGGGATCCACAATAAAGTCAGAATTTGTAAGATAAAGGTTAAATTACTTTATTTTATCCTATAGAATCTGGATCTATCCTGAAGTGTAATATGTGCAAAAACCAAAGCTTTACTTGCATACTACCCTTTTTTGCTTACTATATAGTGCTGAGCAACGTTAATTTGTGAGTATCGATATCCAAATAAAAGTTTTTTGTACTAACAGATGTGTGTGTGCATCATTACAGAATAATATCTATATCAGATCATACTCTATTGCTAATCACACACATGCATGGGCATACCTATGTTAAGAAAAATAGGTTAGTTTATATATTAATACTATATGTGGTGCTGACCTACCTATTACCATACATTGTCCTATATATGTTGAACTATGCAAAATGGTGACATTAACTCACGTCGCTACAAGCATTATTTGAATCTACTTGCTACTTGGTGTAATAAATACAAAATCACGCGAAGAGATTGGTCTGCATTTTTAGTTTTTGTTTTTCTAACTCTTTGCGCACACCATAGGACAAATGTACGGTATATGTGTGCACACCCTAATATATATAGAACGGATTCACATGGGAATATGTGTCCAAAAAAAAAAAACTGTGTCTCACAAGGGGTGTGTGGTCTTTAGAGAGTATAGTATATATATCTCTATAGTATCGGATATTTATACTATAGAGACACACAAGATTATACACATTACACACACAATATTAGATAAACAAAAACTGTTATGCAGCAATGATTAATCGATGATGAAGCGCGGCCAGGCACACTGTTACTTCTGATAAGTTAATAAGGAGTTAATTTTGCTATTTTTTGTAAAGCGTGCTGACTCAACCGATTTTTTATGTTGGAAGAAAGAGAAATGTAATGCACAGCAGAAAAAAAGGAGGCACTGCTCGTAGGAGATCCAAATAACATGGGCGCTCTCCACCGAACTTGCGTCTCACTCACAAATCCTAGACTTGCATTCTGGCGGAAACACCCATCCACCATCAAAGGGTCGCTGAGCTTCAAGCTTCTCGGGTACGGTGAGAATACCACGCTGGTTATCTAGCTAGAAAAGCTTCACCATTACTGCTATGTGTTACCATACCCAAATAATGTTGACGCTCATCATAACAAAATAGTAATGTAACACCATCAACGACTGAATGAACGAAAACGTGTGGTGTAGAAATAATCTGATCCACAGGCAAAAATCAAGAATGTAAACGTCTGAATCTTTTATCTCAAAAGCTTAAAAAAAATACAGTACCGGCCATGATGTGTATGTTCACATACGTTTTGCATCATACAAATGTGTTTATTTATGTTTCAAGTCTTGTGAACTGGTCAAGTGGATGAAATTAAATATTTACTAAATATTTGTTAAAAAGCTCTTCTGACACATATGTCAGCTATTTTTTTTTTAGCTGTGTCAAGGCTTGAATTATTCTCACGTTTGCTCTGGTGGCATTATCACAGTAGCCTTCTATATTTCCGCACACAGCGACTAAGCACTATGCATGCAAAGAAGTTTTGTATGAAATACATATGTGAAGCGGATTGCTATGTTTACAGTTCATATAATCAGAACTTTAAAAATCGGACTGGATTCATTCTGATTGCATGTAACACACCTAGTGTCATCTTATAAACTTTAGTCTGGGTAGACGCCAAATGTAATCTGACACAAATGAATAATCTGTACTCTTTCTTCATGTTACCTGCACCCAGATCTACCCATTTATTTGTCAGCTAACATCTACCGAATTACGCACTTTGACAATTGAGAGCTCCAGGGTTTTTGTTGATGTAGCACTACAGATCATGCTTTTGTATTCCTGTAGGATTAAACCCAGAACATTATTATGGGTGTTGAAGTCTTTTTACATTTTTGGCAAATGGGATCGCCACAGCCCTTTTCCTCTGCCATGTAGCACTGATTAAAAAAAAATTGCTGTTAATAAGAGTACAGAGGTCTCCTCACCAATAGAAAGCCTTCATCCTGCAGCCAGGTGGGCATAGCTGTGCTGTTTGCCAGCAGCTGATACAGTGTAGCTCGTAGAGCACAGTAGTTATCACCTCTGACTCTCCTCAGTCCGCTAAAGCTGCGGGACATCTCACTGTAGCCCTGAGACAAACACACTGAAGCAAGTCAGACTTCTTAAAGAAGCACAGACAGGTCAATCAAAAGACTTTAAAAACATTTCAGGAAAAAATATGACAAAGTTAGTTAGGTCACCTTTCTGATGAGAGCACTTTTGGCCGTGTTTCCCTGCCATTCTCTCTCACTGTAGGCCAGTATGTCCACAGCTGGTGCTAAGCTACATCTGGTCTCTACACCAGGAACTAGACACGAAGAAAAACAAATCATGACAAACCCCCAATGAGATGTTAATCTGGATGCAGAAAACCTTTGGACCAGTATCTTTTACATTTTCACAACGATTTGATTTGTCTGTAATACACTTCCTTAAAGGGATAATTCACCCAAGAATGAAATGCAACACATGTCATATATTGCAAGTGTTCTGAGTATTTCTGTGACCAGTAGAGTTTGGGTTCCTTGCCACTGCTGCCTTTTGGTTTGCTTAGTTGGGGACACTTAATATTGTTGACATGCTTGCACACACTTTTGGAAGAGAACTGAACTGAGCTGAATATTGACGTCACTGAAAGAACAATTAACTGACTTTAACTGGAAAATTAAATTAACGGTTTACTCTTGTCCTCTGTTTAGAGCTGCTTTACAGCAGAATTTAATTTTTTTGCATTACATCATTTACATCATTACATCATATTCAATGCCTAGGAACCTCAACTGTACTTTATTCACTAAGTTGAATATCTCTGGACCAGAACTCAGTTTGTCAGATGAGTCAGAATGACAAGTTGACACGTGAACACGATGTGCTTTTTGGGGATAAGTCAGAGTGGACTTTGGTGCTAACAGAGTATCACAAGTGTTATATTTCTCCTTTTGTGGTCCTTTTGTGGGCATTAGAACAACACCAGGGTGAATAAATGACGACTTCATTTTTATTTTTGGGTAAACTAACCCTTCAACTATCAGATAGTGTGACATAAATGAAAAAATCATTAATACTTGTGAGCTCCAGCAGTGGTTTGGATGTCTTGTTATAGCTGGCTCCCATTTCAATCTCCTCAGCTCCCAGATATAGGTATGCACTCCTACGGCATAAAGAGGAACTATCATTCATATTCGTATGACAAGTAATCATGAGGAGTCTAGTTGGGAGAGCTAAAACTGTTATATTAAAGCACAACATCCCAGGTGATAATGATTCATCATGCAGGACAAGTCTTACTGGATCTAAAGAGGCTTTGTCATGATTCTTTAGCTCTTTTACGTCAGTTGTTCACATATAGTATGTGAAAATCCCTCGTTCACTACTACAAATCAGATTTTCTGAATGCTGATCTATTACATTATTGTAAATATAGTACTAGTTGAAGGAGTTACAAGACTATACTCACAATATGTCTCTTCATTAATTTGTCTAATTAATAATTGATTCTGATGTCCAAATGCTTTCTGACCATCTGCTTTCCAAATTAAAAGTATTGCTGGAAAAACAGAATGAACGAGTGACACATACTCATCCAGTGTCTCGTGTGCTTCCTCCATACTTTCTTCTGTATCTTTCTGTATCTGTATCAGCTTCACCTCTACTGTGCTACTGCTAAAAAGGATCTCTGATTTTGGGGTGGCGGAAGTGTCTTCTTTTCCTTCGTTTTCCTTGGCAACACTTGCTTCCTCTTCCTGTTTCTCCTTTTCATCTTCTGTTTGTTGAGGTCCAGTTTCTGCATCTTTTACAACTTCCTCCACTAATTTTGGCTCGTTCAACACAGGAACCTCACCTTTGTCCTCAGTGTCTTCTAGAGCAACTGAATCACTGTAAATGAGAAATGATAGAGTGGTTATTGGGCAATTCTGACAAGGAGGACACAATTTGGAGTCATGTTTTATAATTATTTTAAAATTGCATTTTTTATACTTAATGTTTGTTAATATTTTATGCTTTTTTATGACCACAAACTACATTCAGACCACAAATATTGCAAAACCAATGCCTAAAGTAATTTGTGATCTGTACAATTTTTTAATGTTTCTGAAAGAAGTCAAAGAAGTAGCTTATTCTCCTCAAGCATGCATTCATTTGATAAAAAAAAATACAGTGCAAACAGTAAGACAGTGGAAAAATTACTACTATTAAAAAATATTAATATATTCTAAAATGTGTGTGTGTATGTATAGTGCTTAAAAGCTTTGAGCAAAAAACTGGAACTATTCTAAATGTGGCCATTTCATAGTCTTAAACTATGCCAAAGGTCACTATAATCTATAAGGTTGAAAGGAATGCTGTTCAGATAGCAATTTTCTTGAAGAATTGTTTGAAGAACATCTGAATAAACACTGTTTAGACCACTGCTGATACACCATGTAGCCTAATCACACATTAAAACCTTATATAAACATCATTAAACAAAATGGTGCTTAAATGAACAGTGGCTCATTTAAGAACAAAAACAATCCGATTACTGCAACTGATGTTTACATTGTCGCTACATTGTACTTTACTAGTTTGTACTTTATTGACTGTTGTTTGCCTTGGCGTGACACAAACTTCCCTTTTTGACAATTTGTCTATTTCTATTATGGCAGGTGTGATTACACTCTTAAGTGTGTTGACACTGTCAACTAATTATGAACTTTTACACAGAGTTTTGCGCCACCTAATGGTAATAAAAATTAGTATCAGGAAGTACTAACCTGGTTGGTTCAGTGAGTCTGGTTTTCTCAATGGGGCTTGATGGCACTGAGGCACTTGTGGAATCCAGGCCATTCTGAACGAGTTCTGTAGTCTCGCGCTCTTGCTCTGCAACCTTTTCACTCTTCTCTAGATTTTTCACAGAATCCATTACTTCCACATCAATAGTGCTGTAAAAGAATAGACATGAGCTAGGCACTAGGGTCATTAGTTAACTAACATAAAAATTTAATCACATTACGTATCCCCATCAATAGTGCTGTAAAGATAAGGAATGAGCTAGGCACTGATGGCGCGTCAGTAGGTTTAAGTTAGCCACAGACCAAGAAATATCTATTAGTAGATAGAAACAACACAACAGATTTGTATGAAGTTTGCGCGATCATAGAATCATTAAAATAGACTAGCATAAATATAAAAACCTACACTTCATTTTAATTGCCATGCTGTGCACGTATGCTCGATAAGTAATGTGGGCCGTACATGTTTAGATTAACTCCGTTATAACCTGTCACGGTTTATAGTAGAGGGGTTTTTTCGATGCCGTTGGTCTCCTGTTACTTCTCATTACCTCATCCATGTATCTTCCAAGGGGGTTCTCATTTGATGTCGGCTGGGATCCTAATGTCTTCGCGTGTTTTGAGGCAGCTTTTCCACCGCCATGACATCATTCATTTCATTCTCAACTTGAGACGCTTTGTCCCAGGGGGTCACTGTTTTCACGAAGCCCATGTTCTATGGAAGGACGACAAGATGCGAGAATCCATGCTGGCAGCTAAAAATATCCAACAATGTCTTGAGCAAGAGTTGATGCAAGAGTTCGTGTGGTGAAAGCAGATGTCCCTTGGCAGTGGCTGTTGAGAAACTTCAGAGCTGAGGCTCACTGGCTCACTGTCTGGTCGTGACACACCCAGTCCTCAAGAGCATTCCAATGACTATGCTCTCACGACACTAGAAAAAGGTTTTGCAGCGATCTACGTCTACCCTTGTCACGACTACACACGCGACATTTCCGATCTGACTCACATAGGGATCGGGAATTGTCGCGTGCTCAGCAGCACATGGCGTTACACCGTTTTCAAGAGCCTGACCAGCCTTTCTCAATAAAACTGTCCGCTCAATATAGACGTACCTAAAGACAGCACACCATTAAATGATTGTTAAACGGTAGCTTCAATGTGGCGTGCTTGTCTTGACCTCAGTAAAGAAATAATCCCCAGTGGTAAATTCCGACAGCCGTTGATCCTCAGTTTGGATATTTTCTTCGCATCTACAATCATCTCACAATGTGTTTCTAGCTGCCTTGAGTTGTCATAAGTGGAGAAAGTAGCGCAATGGGTTACTCAAGCCCGCTTTCAAATACAAGTGTCACCTGAATCAAATTGGTGTCACCAGGGGCTCTGTAAAATGTTAATTCTGAACTCCCAGTTTGGATCAAGTGGTACGACCGGATAATCTACAATCATCTCCACATGTGTTTCTAGCTCTGGCTGGGAGGGGTTCTCAGCCTCTTCATGTGTCACTTCATTGGTGTCACTCAGAGTTAGTTCCTCAGTTTGGATCATTTCCTTCTCTTCTACAATCATCTCCACATGTGTTTCTGGCTCTGGTTGGGAGGAGTTCTCAGATTCTACCTGAGCAAGCACAGTCGCTTCTTCAACAGGTGCTTCCTTAACAGGTGTCTCCACAGCAGCTGAGACTGTTGAGTCTGAACTTGTTGCGGTAGCACCTGCATCATCTGTCAGTGCAGCTGTGATGTCTACCTCTTCAAATGACCCATGCGGAGCCTCTATCTCCCCTTTCATCGAGGCAACGTTCTCCGCAGGTGCTTGGACTGTATCTTGAGGTGCTTCTGAGACTTCAGCTTCAATGTTTTGGATTTCTTCCGTGATTTCAGTCTCTGTTTTTGGTGGTTCTGCAGCTAAGATTATAGCTTCTGTTGGAGCCGTTAATAGTGATATTGTTGTAGGGTAAGAGCTCTGTGGATTAAGAATTTGAGCGCTGGCATTTGGCTGCTTGGTTATAACCGATTCACCCAGCTGTGGTTTTGTTTCATCTTCATGCCTGTCAAGAGTTTTAAAATGCATTTAAGTTAATGTGGATGTTATGGAAAGAACATGAAAAACAGGATTTACTAGTTTGATGTACAGCACTCAAAGTTAACAATGCAAAGCTCTCTTCAGCCAATCTATGGAAAGGTGAAATATGAGTCGCAAACGTAAATAATTCAGAATTTGTCATGGTACCAATGTCAGTATTATGAGGACATAACCATATGACTTTAGCATTTGATATTCAAAATTGAACAACTTAGCCCATCCAGATAAACGACAGTGCAAACTGTACCAAGTATGTATACTGTATCAAGTGTAGACAGCGTCAGTGATTTAGATATTAGGATTTATTTGCTTTTGACACAACATTGTGCTTGTGTTCAGTGTAGACAGGTGACAAATTCCACAACATCCAAACAAGTCAGTTTGGGAGCTTGGTTAAATAAGTGTTCTTTTTGTACTGGAGAGGACGTTGTACGCTATGAAACTTATAACAGATAAAGTCACAAAATTTCAATTTCGAATCCATTGCGACTTGCACTGTCACTCACAAACAACTAATGATCCAACGAAAAAATCAAGTCTCCCACTACATTTGGTCTTGTTGTTTCATTCAGAGATAAGTCACAATAGGGGAAAAAAAGCCATCACAAGCTCTGTTTCATGCTATGTTAGTTAAAAGGTCAATCATTAACTTTACCTGTGCTCTTCATCTGAAGTTGGACTGGTGCAGACTTCCGTTCCTGCCTTAGTTGATGTCTTTGATTCAGAGCTGTGCAATAAACCTTTAGTCTCGTCCTCTGTATGGTCACATGGATTTTTTCGTCCACAACAATCCCAAAAGTTCCCCATGTTGGCACAGGCTGCAGTGATAGCTTTCAATAAATCCACTTCTCTGGGTTTAAGTTCAGACCAAAGGATGTGCAGTTATCTAGAGCAAGTCGCTTCCACTTCCAGAGGGCTAACCATATACAAATATTATTTCTCCAGACAAGATTCTACTTGCCTCGTACCAATACATTTGAGCAGTGTCTGTAAATAATGTGTATCTGTAAGAATAGTCCAGCTACAGGAGCTGACCATAAACTGCACTTCTGAGTATCTGGTCATCTGCTCAAACCTGCAGATTAAAAACAAACACAAATTCCCATGTGAGTATAACATGCCATTTCTTCATCTGAAGACAAATCTGAAGTAAATCAAAAGACTGTAAGAATTTGAAAGCTTCTTACATTAAGGTGATCTTGTACACATTGCAATTTTACAGTATTAACAATAACTGTAATATATATGGAGAGTGTTTTGTTTGAACAGGTGTTGTTGAACAAATCCTTCTCGTTCTCTTCCATGCATTGATTCATTTTTCATTTGTGGAATTCTATTCCTTTTGACATGTTTAACTGTTTTATAAGTCAACAATTATGAATTGTTTTACTGTCTTCAAAGACTGCCTACAGCACTAGCGAATAGCATTCATGGATTAGAACTCTTTAAAGTCTCTATTGAAAAATTCAAGGCAACTGAAAAAGTTGGTGAGCACTGTTGAACTCTGTAAGATTTGTTTCCATTTACTCTGGATCTGTCGGAAATCACCCCTATTCCTATTTGAGTGGTAAGCCATTTTTAGTGGTTTCCAAAAACATAGTGGATATTATCGAGACACCCTCAGTGAATTTGCTCACTCGCACTCACTTCCAAAACATCAGTACTAATCTTGCTGGATCTGTCTGCTGCTTTTGACACAGTTAATCTCCAGATCCTCCTGTCAACCCTTCATGACAAAGGGCTTTGCAGGAACCGCACTCCAGGGGTTCGAGCCTTACCTCTCAGGCAGGCCCTTCAGGGTGTCTTGGAGGGATGAGATGTCTAATCCACAAAACATCTAACTACTGGGGTGCCTCAAGGCTTAGTGCTTGGACCACTTCTCTTCTTCATCTACATGCCATCAGTAGAATCTGTAATTCAGAAACAAGGCTTTTCCTATCACTGCGTTGGTGATGACACACAACTTTACTTCTCATTCCAGCCCGGATGATCCAACAGTAGCTGCTCGCACCTCAGCCTGCCTGACAGACATTTCTTGCTGGATGAAAGGCCATAACACTCAACTCAACTTTAGTACTACAGAACTGATTTTAGTATCAGCCAACCCAACACTTCACCACAACTTCTCCTTCCAACTATAGGCACATCGACCATAACTCCTTTGGACAACTTGGAACCTTGGAGTTATAACTGGTGATCAGTTAAATTTCACAGACCACATCACTGAAATGGCCCGGTCCTTATACATTAGTAATATCAGGCCCTTCCATTTGGAGCATGCTACACAACTCCTTGTCCAATTTCTTGTTCTATTCCAGGCTGGACTATTGTAATGCTGTTTTGGCAAGCCTTCCAGCATATACTTTCAAACCTCTGGAACTGATGTATAAAGCAGCAGCAAGAAAATGACCTTCAACAAGAAGAGAGTGCATGTCACACCTCTTCATCCTTTTGCACTGGTGGTTGCCAATAGTCGCTTGCATCAAATTCAAGGTACTGATGTTTGCTTACAGAACAACTGCTGGCTCAGTGACCCTTACACTACTACACTAAACTCACTGACTTATGTGACTTCCACCTGTTCCCTTTACTTTGACTGTTTCCTGCTGGTGAAATGTCCTGTCTAACTCAACCAGAGTCTTTAGACACATCTTTTTAATACTAGCACCTTCTGTGTTAGACTAACTGGGACTTGCCACCGCACTTAGATATTGTTGTCGTTTTATTGGTTTAATTGCTTCTATTATCCTAATTTGTAAGTCACTTGGGATAAAAGTGTCTGCCTAATGATTAAATGTCAATGTAAATGATCCAGGGAATGGACTTCAAAAACCGGCCCAAAAACCCCTAGCAAGGTAAATTTTTGTTAGGGAGTTTCCATTCTTTTCCATTAACAGAAAAACCCAAGAGCTTTGTTTTTTTTTTAGCTAAAATACATATCACCACAAAATATTTCACAATGTATTTTCTTAAGTAACTTCAATATGTATTTTCATTTTTATGACAGTTATTGTGCCATCCTTGGGCAATTCACAAGTCACTCCAGAACCAGAATGACACGAAATATAAACATGCATTTTATATCAGCAAGACTTCCAAGTTTTCTAATTGAGTTTGACTACTTTTTAAAACCTTCATTACAGCTATTTCAGAAAGCCAGTTGCTACACAAACAGACTTTCAATTTTAAGGAGACTTTCACAATATATTTTAGTTTTCCATGTAATTGACTTAGTTTTAGTGTTTGTACATTATTACACATGGTGACTGAGGTTGTTTTGCGGCGCAAGGCACAAGTGTCCACAGCACTCAGAATGATGACATTGTTTACCAGACACTATTGCAACACTGCCCTACACGTAAGTATATTTAACCTGTTAGCAGTTATTTCCCCCACCCCAAAAGAGCCCTAAATATTCCTTTAAGCAAACAGAATGTATTTAACTTGGATTCCCAAACTCAGCGTTATTTAATAAGACCCAGCATAAGCACCGTCATGTGAACTGTCAACATCACTGCGTGTTAGATTAATCGATACTTCAGATCGCCAAAATTTGTATGGCATGAATGTTAAAATAATCAAATGTCATAATTCCTACCTAAATGTGAAGAATTCTCCATTTAGTTGTCAAGACAGACGACCACTTTTCGCGTCCAGGAAGATCGACGTGTATTAATGACCGTATGTAGTTTCACTTTCCGTCTATGAATATACTCCCCACAGGAAACTGTGAGCGTCAATGTTCTCTACTGATAATATTGTTTCTTGTCTAATAACGTGCTTTTAACTAACCAAAAGAGAGAGAGAAAAATAGTCAAGCCAGAGGGTGCCTTCATTTCTTCTATTCGGTCCTGTTCTTCCTTTACAACTCTTGAAGAGGGCAGTACATGGTCTCAGATTAAAGGAATGTAGTGAAATCTGATTCTAAAGGTCTCCACATCCATTAGCCACACATCTACACAGTACACAACTATCTTGAACCTGCATTAACACAGTCTGTCTAAACATAAGGTTAAAAGGTATACACTTTTGCATACTTCTAAAAAGAATGTTTTTTGTTTGTTTGTTTGTTTTTACATAATTAACATACTTTAAAGGGGTCATATGATGCTATTTCAATTTTTCCTTTCTCTTTGGAGTGTTACAAGCTCTTGGTGCATAAAGAAGATCTGTAAAGTTGCAAAGACTAAAGTCTCAAATCTAAAGAGATATTCTTTATAAAAGTTAAGAGTTTATAAAGTATAAAATATCTAACACGCCCCCACATATCTACATCACTATGTGAGAAGATTTGCATAACGCCGCCCAAATGTTCACGCAAAGAAAGAAGGCGTAACTTTTATACTGGCTGTAGTATTGTTGCTGCCGCCATGTCGTGAAGGCGCTGTGTGCTTCGTTGTGAAAGTGAAACTACTTTGTTTGGTTTTCCAAAAGAGTACAATATACGCTTCGTCATGCCTGGAGCTGATCCATACTGGTTGCTGAGGAAATACTACAACTTTGCGCTGTGGATTGCCGGATCGGCTTTCACCGTGGACGAAGCGGAGTCCAGCCAGGGGTCGTCACATGTGGTCGCCGCAAGTCCCCCGGACGCTCCTTCGTCGAATCCGCCACCTCTGCTAACTCTAGCCCTCCGGCCGTTCCTCACTTTATACCCCGGCCTCAGTGTGTTGACTCTGTTGTGTTGTAAAGCGAAACTACTTTGTTTGGCCTTCCAAAAATTGACACGACTAGAATTCAGTGGTTAAGTTGTATTTACAGCACTGTCACAGAACATTTTAACCCAAATATTCAGATGTGTTCAGCATATTTTATGGAGGACTGTTTCTTGATCCTGTAGAGTAGACTACAATGCCGGCTGTTTTGACTCACAGACTGTAAGTATGTTTTTTATATTTTATATATTTAAAGTGAGTTTAAAGTAGGGCTTGTTGTTTGTCATTTCTCCAATCAAAAAATGCAGACATGGTTTTATGTTTACAAGGCGCGATGCAACGCAACGCGTAAAAAGACAGTATAAGTCATTATAATCCATAATTATGTCCCCACTGAATGCAATGAATGTCTCGTTTATAATGGGTTTTAATGTTTTTGTCTCGTCGCTCCGGCCGGACAGGGCATCACAGTATGGTGAGGGGCGTAACATTTCCGTCACACGCTTGAGGTATTCGGCCAATCACAACGTACTGGATAGCTGGCCAATCAGAGCACACCTCGGTTTTTCAAACCGATGAGTTTTGTAAAAATCGATGTGTTTCAGAAAGTTGGGGCATAGAGGAGCAGCAATAATGTACATTTTATGGAAAATAATGTGTTTTTTTTTTACCTAAAACCGCATAAACACATTTCATTACACAAATACACAAAATAATGTCTTTTAGCAGCATCATATGACCCCTTTAATATATTTCTGTATGAACAATGTAATGTTTTTGTACACTATAATGCACTTAATTCCTTTTGGCCATGTATTTGTTGTGAAATAAAAGTGTTATAGTTTAAATTTCAATGCCACTGCTTAAAGCACAACAAAAGATTACAATAATTATTAAAAATGTACTTTAACTTAAGTGTACATAAGGGTCATGAAAGTCATAAAAGTGTACTCCGTCTCCAAGTACACTTATGTGGATTTTGATTTCATTAAGATTGTTTGGAAATACATTTTTTAAATAGACTTTAAAGATTTGAAGTACACTACAAGTGCACATTCAATTCAACTGTGTGTGCATTCAATACAATTATGCACACTTTTTCCATCAGGGCAGCTAGTGACATTACATCCAAATTGTGCCAAGCTAAAGCTACTACTCAGTTATGTTTAATAAAATATATTGTATTTATCTAAAATGGCTCAAATTAACTTCAAATAAATAAGTAGTTACATAACAACTTGATTAAATAAATAGCTTTTATTTGGTGGTAAATGGTACAATGTGTGAAAAAGTTAGATAAAAACAAATAAATGGATGGAGGTTGACTGGAAAAAATTGATTTTTGTTTTTAAACTTTACATCAGATCATTTATAATATAAAACTGTTGTAGTACAATCCAGCAAAACTGCAGTTCAATAGAATCACAGCAATGGAAAAAAAATATCCCCTTAAATACACAAATCAATTTGAGTCAAATAATGCACAGGCTATTTTCTTTCCGGGAACTTGCTTGTTGTTTCCTGACCACACAGGATGTTATTCAGATACTCTGCTGCAGTGGATCCACTTCAAGTGTCTATGAGCTGCTGAATGTGAAGTTTTAATTCTTCAGGAATCCCCAGTTCTGTTACTAAGTCCAAGCAGCACTTTGGCAGCCGTTTCAGACTCTCTCCTGTAGACAAAGAATGCTGGCAAAGAGTTCTTGGTGAATCTTCACTCACGCCTCCAACGTTTCCACAGCAGTCATTATTCGCTCTACCTCTCCCACAACAGTCCCCATTATTTGAGCACCTAGATTCTCCACCTTGGTTCCTTTGCTCGACATTTAGGTCCTCCATGTCATCCACCATCTCAGTCACACTAGGTGGAGGCCTCTGCTGGGCTTTCCTCATGTCCTCCACCAGTCCGTCCTCATGCGTCTCCAATCTCTGAAGCAGATCAGTAACTGATGCTAAAGCAGGGCTTCCAGGCAGCTGAACCTGACACCAGCATCGAACAGCACTGTGGAAGGAGAAGACAATGTGACAATGGTCAAAAAGGAGAAAGGACACAATAGCTTTAGGATATGAGCAGGCATAGTGGCACAAAAAGCACATTTTTAGATTTGATTTAAACTGCATGGTCCTTTTTTTATACGAGTGAATTGATCATGATGTGCAAAGTAGTGTTATTTTATTATTATTTAATACTTTATAACAATTATTAAAATTTATTAATATTTTGAATTATCTTTTTTTATATGTTCCGTTTTAGTCAATTTTAGTTAAATATTGTGAGTAATTTTAAATATTACTTAAATTTAACACAATATTAAACTATTTCAATTAACAAAAACATTGTTAGTAGTTTTAGTTAACAATAACAACCCTGGTGTAAACTCGACAAGTGTTATTTTATTATTATTTATAGGCTATTATAGTATTAATATTTGCATTAGCTTTCATTTGTATATTTTCAATTGTAGCCTAGGTTTTTAGTAGTTTTGCTTTGTGCTTATGTCATTTGTATTCATTTTTAAATATTTCTATTCAGCTTTATTTTATTTGATATTAGTTTTAGTATTTCAGTACAGTTAGCGATAACAACGCAGCTTGACAAGCAATATGAATTCAAAATGAATCTCCTTTTTGTTGTTGTTTAAAACAAATGCCGTTTCTTTTGACGTTTTGTTGTACCGTTTATTACCAGAACGTTCTGAGAATGGTAGTTTTTGTTGAAAAAAATAACCTACACAGAACAATCCTAGAACGTTAGGAATTGGTTCCCAAACAATACCAGATAGAAACATACATACAAACCATCAGGCGAACATTCTGTGTTTACTAGTACTGTATTTTAAGGGGAGACACTGCAGGCAAAAACACTGTTTTTTTTCATGCACCTGTCAATTTAGATGTTCTGTCTTTTATGGGTTTTGATCAATATATTTTTTTTTTTCAGACTAGGTGGGAAAGAAAACATCCACAAGACACTGTTAGGTTTCTTGTTATAGCCTTATTCATCGGTGTCAATAGATTTCAATTACAATGCATATTTTTAAAGGCCGTTCTCTCAAAATGATTTTTTTCTCCTACACCGAGCCATAAATCTCCGCTTCATTAGCACTTACACACAACCAACTTACGTTGTTTAAATTTCTTCAATCCTGAAGGTTTTTACAGAGGGATTTGTTCATATTATATTTTGCTTAGTATATACAACATTTTATTCCCCGCTAATGCGTGGTGAATATAGTGTTTTCTGTCCATTCTATGCATTTTCTGAATTATGGTGTGACAAAAATGAGATACCCAAAATCCCCTCTGTAAAAGCTTTTGACTCTAATATGTAAAAAAAAAAGTAAAGAATTTTGAAACTGACATAATCCAGTGTTTACATTCTTGTACTAGAAATGTATGCAAATTAGTGCATATTTCATTAAAGTGTTGCAATGATGCTTTTTTAAAAGATCTTATTTTGTGTATTTGGTGTAACAGAATATGTTGACATGGTTTAATGTTCAAAAAACACATAATTTACTGTGCATTATTGTAGTTCCTCTATGCCCTGCCTCTCTCAAACACGTCGTTTTCAACAAAGGCCTCTCCTTTGACAAGCGCAGTCTGCTCTTGATTGGCCAGTTGACCCAGTGCATTTTGATTGGCCGAACTCCGCAAGCACTCGTTGGAAATGTAACCCCCTTACCATAATCGCGAGCTTCATCTTTCAAATAAATGTAAAGACAGTACATAATGTCATTAGTTTTACCATCAGTTAAAGCCTGAAAGGGGAACAGAGTCGCGTGACAGACACAGTGATGAATCTGGTATGTGTTTGCAGTACACAAGCACGTTTTATGCAGCTGACGCCACTGTGATTGCTCTCTCGCTCGTCGTCTCCTTGCTTGCTTGGCTTTCCACATAGTTAGTAGAACTAGTGTGTGTTAGAACCAGCCGTTTTAGGGGGTGTGGCAGAGTCTTAACTTTGATAACGAATATCTCTTTGGTTTTTGTGAAGACTTTAGTATTTGCAACTTCAGGTATCTTATCTATGCACAATCAGCTTGTAAAACTACAAAGAGAAAGGAAAACTTGAAATAGCATAATATGACCCCTTTAAGATGAACTTGGTAATAGCCAAAATGTGATGTGCAATAGGCAACGTATCAATCAGGCTGGGGAATGCTATAATTATTAGTTTAGCTTTTTTACCCTATTCACCTGCAGTGTCTCGCCTTAATCGTATCATCATATGTATAGAGCAGTCACGTGATTGTCCCTAAACTCATTACTTGTAAAGCAGATTATTAAAGATATTAATAACCAAATACCAAATAGAGTGGCTACTACATACCTCCATTATTCTCACTGTTGGTTGGGCGTTTTTTTTTTTTTTTTTTTTTTTTTTTTTTTTTTTTTGACATGGATTTCAACACTAGAAAATGCCCAAAATGATGACAGCTAAGACAAATGCACCTGCTTCCCTCATGATTCCTTTAAGATCTGACGCGATGAGCCGTCATTTTAGTGGCTCCTTCCGTGTATCCCATGTTAAAACCAGCCTGTAGAGACGCTTCTTTCCCTGCATCACTGTCATCTCTGAAACCATCCTGGCAGAAAACCACATGGCAGTCGTTTCTAGACTGCGCTGCTTTCACTAGCTATACACCCCTGGTTTTTCTTTTGCACGTTACCAGTGAACGAGAAAACGTGGAAAACTCTCACAATGCATGAACGATCTAACACTCATTTAGACTGGGGGGGGGGGACGAATAAAAATGATACACAAATATTTCCGTAGAAGCATGTTTATGCATGTGCATGGAAGGTTCGATGTTAATAAACGACTGTTCACGTACCTTTGCGCGTTTTTCCACGTTGTATTTCCATTCTTTGTTCTGGAGACTAATATCATCCACATCCTCGTCGAACACATCCTCGCTAGCCGCCACTGATTTCACCCACGACATGATGTTTCCAAGCTATGAATCGCGACAGTTAATGTTCACTTAACGTGAAAATGTATCCGATGAGTAAAAGACGCTTGTTCGGGCCTTTGACAGGATCCATAAACCACATTCACATCCACGTGGTCATGTGACTGACTTCATCAGCATGCATATGAAGCTCTTTTCTTCTTCTGGTCGCTTCTGGGCGTATTTTCCACAGATTATGTCGCCACCTGCTGGTCTGCCTGTGCAGCGCATGAGTTTATTTATTTAAAGCAGCACTATGTAACTTTTTCTGTGTTCAAAATTTGCAAAATGTATATAATGAGCGAGTGCATCATGAATTAATCTTCCAAAACGCGTTTTTGTCTTATTCCGAATCACTACAGCACACTTAATAAGTACTTATATTTGGACTATTGTAGCCTGATCGGGTCGTCACCGCTGCGGAGTAACACATAACTGCGTGAATCGCCATAGACATATTAAACTGTAAAAGTAGCTCCGGTTGGAAGTGTTCTTCCACGGGTGTGTGCAGTTCTGTTTATTAACCGCTAGAGCGCCAAAAGTTACATAGTGCTGCTTTAACCTGTGATGTCACGAATCATTTAACGTGATATCTATAAATAAGAATGTCCTGTAGGTGAAATTAACTGGGCTAGAGTGTGGGTTTTGCCTCAAAAATTGTTTTTGTACAATAAGATAAAAGAAGTGTCTTATAAAATGATACATTGGTGCCAGGGGCGGATTTAGTGAATTGGGGGCCCCAGGCAAAATGTTGGAATGGGGCCCTATACATTTGCACACATTTTCCTATAGATCAACCTTGAGTTCCTTTTTTGTTGTGATGCTTGCTCAATTGTGCCCCATAGTTGTGTCCAATGTTTCTACATTTTTCATCTACATGTTATAATGGCTTTCTTTCATGTTTTAGACCACAAAATAGCAATTGATTAATAGTTGAGATACAGGTTTTCACAAAAACAAAATAAATTATAAAATGATAAACCTCACAATTGAGCCTTTAAACCATTTTTTTTAAGAAAAGGTATGAGTCAGAAGTTTAAATTATTATATTGATTAAACACGGGGTTATGTGGGTGGATTTTCACATTGATCTGAACAAAAACTACAGACTGGATTATTGAAAATGCACATTCATTCTCTGCCAGCAGGATGCGCTTTTGGAGCGGCAGAAATATAGCGTTTTCCCCGGTAACGGCTGTAAGCAAAGCAGCACTGCGTTTATAAAAGCTGCTTTATCAAATCAAATGAAAATGCCAGCGAAACCTTTCTGAAGACAGTCGGTTCCCTACAGAGATTCATTCATACAAAAAGTTCACTGATGAGTTACCAGCGGTAGCCTGTGTGCCTGGACTCATACACTTTCCAAAGGCTGTCTAATTCTAAACTTTAAAATACATTTATTTGTAGTTATTTTAACTACACATTTAAATAAAACTGAAAAAATAATGAAAAGGAAATTATACATTTACACACCTAAGGATTATATAAACCAAAAAAGTAACTGCGTATGTGTCTTCTACTTGGTTCCTTCTCATAAATGATTAAGCGGCATTTAAAACAATTATAAACGTATAATACACACTGTTTCTCAGTATTTAATTACAGCCTTCAGATGCATGATATTTTCATTTGCTACAAGCAGTATACACTAGAAGCACATTCAACTCACACACGCAGACATTTGTCATGGTAATAAAAACCGTGAACAGCAACCGTTCACATGTCCGCGCTTAATGCACATCGTGAATATGAAAAGCATTTTAGGGAGCCCTTGGCTTTTGGGGGCCCAAGGCAGTCACCTTTGCCTAATGGGTAAGTCCGCCTCTGATTGGTGCTATCCCACAAAATGTTTTTTACAAAGGTTTATTTCTGAGGATTTTGATGTCAATTGCTCCTTCTGTGGTCTCCAAACTGAAGATTTGTCTCATTTATTTTGGTATTGTGAGTATACTAAGAATCTGTGGAAAAACATTTTGAGTATTTTTTGTGGTATAATTCCTGAAATTTCATTGAAATATGAAAATGTTATTCTGGGTTATACACATTTTGAAAGAGAACGATCAGATGTTTTTTTTATTTACTCAATCTTATTTTGTTTCTTGCCAAATATTTTGTACACAAATGTAAATATTGTAAGTGTAAGCCTTTCTTTAACCTTTTTCTGGAAGAGTTCAAACTGTATATGCATTTGATTTCTGACTCTTCCAATAAGAAAGCTGTAAAAACTGTGAATCTTTTTAAAAGGTACATTATTTTCTTGCTCCCTGGCATGTAGTATATTAATGTCATTCTGAGTTTCATATATTATAATAAAACTTAACTAAATAAGATGTCCTCATTGTTTTCTCGGGGTTGCAATTAATTCTGGTATATTTGCTTATTAGAGATGTTATATTGGTTGTATGCCTATAGCCAATCTAATGATACAATATGTGGTAAATTGACTTTTTCACAGTCTAAAATCGTTCCCTATTTTTAAAAGATGTTGCTACCCGTCTTGCTAAATTATGATAATGTGAATAACGAAGCTTTTGTTAATCTCTTTATTTTATTAAGTTTCACATTCATAAGTGTACATTTTCTAACAATAAAAACCCTGTTTCACAGTGTTTTATAAAGAATTGGAAAACTAGTTTGTACTATTCAACATAGTACTAATAGAAAGTCAATCAAATGCAATCTTTAAAATCTTTGAGTAATGCAAAGGTCCTGCGTGTCTATGTACTTTTCTTTTCTTTTCTTTTATCCTTTGTTCCCCTGGCTTTATAATGTCTGTTGTATTGTTTTGTATCTGTCGTTTAAAGCATAATAAAAAAATAAATAAAATATCCATGGGGCCTAATTAGATTTACTAACAATTCTGTGGATATTAACTATGTGAGTACTACTTACATTGGGTACGGAAAGTATTCAGACCCCCCTTAAATTTTTCACTCTGTTATAATGCAGCCATTTGCTAAAATCACTTAAGTTAATTTTTTTCCTCATTAATTTACACACAGCACCCCATTTTGACAGAAAAACACAGAATTTTTGAAATTTTTGCAGATTTATTAAAAAGAAAAAACTGAAATATCACATTTACATAAGTATTCAGACCCTTTACTCAGTATTTAGTAGAAGCACCCTTTGGATCTAATACAGCCATGAGTCTTTTTGTGAAAGATGCAACAAGTTTTTCACACCCTGGATTTGGGGATCCTCTGCCATTCCTCCTTTCAGATCCTCTCCAGTTCTGTCAGGTTGGATGGTAAACGTTGTGGACAGCCATTTTTAGGTCTCTCCAGAGATGCTCAATTGGGTTTATGTCAGGGCTCTGGCTTGGCCATTCAAGAACAGTCACAGAGTTGTTGTTGTGAAGCCACTCCTTCGTTTTTTTTAGCTGTGTGCTTAGGGTCATTGCCTTGTTGGAAGGTAAACCTACGGCCCAGTCTGAGGTACTGAGCACTCTGGAGAAGGTTTTCATCAAGGATATCCCTGTACTTGGCCGCATTAATCTTTCCCTCGATTGCAACCAGTCGCCTGTCCCTGGCAGCTGAAAACACCCCCACAGCATGATGCTGCTTCCACCACCATGTTTCACTGTTGGGACTGTATTGGACAGGTTTGTTATGAGCAGTGCCTGGTTTTCTCCACATATACCTCTTAGAATTAAGGCCAAAAATTTCTATCTTGGTCTCATCAGATCTTAGGAGTCCTGTCAGGTGTATTTTTTAGCAACTCCATGCGGGCATTTCAAGTTCTTGCAACTGAGAGATGCTTCCGTGGGCCACTCTGCCCATATAAGCCCCCGACTGGTGTCGGTCTGGCAGTGTGGTTGAAACTTTCCCTCCGCCTACAACGTTCCCCTCCCATTGCGTCCGACTGCATCTGCGGAGCTCAGCCAAGCATTGATCTTTGATTCTTCTTAACCACCTCACAACACTCACTGGGGGACAAAAATACACAAGGATAGGCTCTTCTCCCCCGATAGCTCAGTTTGGCCTGATGGCCAGCTCTAGGAAGGGTTCTGTTCTTCCCAAACGTCTTCCATTTAAGGCTTATGGAGGCCACTGTGCTCTTAGAGAACCTTAAGTGCAGCAGAAATTTTTTGTAACCATGGCCAGATCTGTGCCTTGCCACAATTCTTTCTCTGAGCTCTTCAGGCAGTTCCTTTAGCCTCATGATTCTCATTTGCTTTGACATGCACTGTGAGCTGTAAGGTCTATATAGACAGGTGTGTGGCTTTCCTAATCAAGTCCAATCAGTATATCAAACACAGCTGGACTCAAATGAAGGTGTAGAACCATCTCAAGGATGATCAGAAGAATGGACAGCACCTGAGTTAAATATATGAGTGTCCCAGCAAAGGGTCTGAATACTTAGGACCATGTGATATTTCAGTTTTTCCTTTTTTAATAAATCTGCAAAAATTTCAACAATTCTGTTTTTTTCTGTCAATATGGGGTTCTGTGTGTACATTAATGAGAAAAAAATGAACTTAAATGATTTTAGCAAATGGCTGTAATATAATAAAGAGTGAAAAATTTAAGGGTGTCTGTATACTTTCCGTACCCACTGTATGTATAGTAACCCATGAAACCGAGCCTGTGCTTTATATGTAGTACACTCTAAAAAATGTTGGGTTAAATATAACCCAGTGCTGGGTAAAATAGGGACAAACCCAGCTATTGTGTTGTTTTGAACCAGCGGTTGGGTTGATTTTTTACATCCCTGGTCAAAAAAACAACCCCATACTGTTGGCCCTTTTTTAACCCCCGCGCTGTGTTAATATAATTATATATGATATTCTTTAAAGAACCATCATCTTTCCTTACCTTTTTGTTATAATCTGAAGAACTTATTTCACCAACAAAAACCTTTTGTGAACAGAAAGGTGTCTTCCAGAGGTTAAAGTGCTTTAATTGAACCATTAGACAAAAAGTGTATTCTATTCATCGTGAAGCACCTTATTTTAAGAGTGTAAGTGTAACTATTTCAATTCCTTTGTTAAAGTAATGTAACTGACTACATTTGATTACTTTTTGATTACTTTCCTAAATTTCTAATGTTTTCAACTGTTAAACATTTTCAAACATGTAAACCAGGCAAGGTAAACCTTACACTTAGTATCAACACTTGAGTCTGTCAGACTTTGAAATTCCTTCATCACTGAATAGATTATATTTCAATTTAAGTAACATTGGATGCAACATTACTTTTACATGTTTTTGCATAGAAATGCATCTTAGTTTGTAGACACAACCCCCTACCTGATAAAATTATTACTCTACACAAAATTCTAACAGTCTCAATTATCAAGCCATTTTGATTTTCAAAGCAGTATGACATCATACTGCTCAGGCCCCGCCCACAACCGCTGATGCACTGTCCATTAGTTTTTGTTTTCAGGTACCGCGCCACTGAATACAGAAATTTGTTTATGTCTGCGTGAATCATTTT
Organism: Sinocyclocheilus anophthalmus; assembly: GCA_018155175.1. Lineage (NCBI taxonomy): Eukaryota > Metazoa > Chordata > Actinopteri > Cypriniformes > Cyprinidae > Sinocyclocheilus > Sinocyclocheilus anophthalmus. The sequence goes on along the minus strand of JADLZN010009504.1, from coordinate 154,645 downwards.
ACTCCAGACTGCTTTCTGAACGAGGGACAATTCAAGGAATGTTTTGTTAAAAAGTTAAAACTCAAGGATAGTACCCATTGTTCGTGATCCAGCTGCTCCTCCAAAAGAAGTCTGACACTTCATATTTTTATGATTATTTGCAAATCGCCTTTGCTCTTCCGGGAAAAAGGCGAGCTCATTAAGCATTTGAAAGGACATTCCCCAAAATCGATGTGAACAGAACAAGGTAAAAAGGGTGTTGTTTTACACCATTTGAGAAATTTTAACCAAAGTATGTTGCAGACCATTCATGAAGACCCTAAAGAATCATACAAACTTGTGGAAAATGGACATCCGATGTCCCCATTGAAGCACAGCCACCACAAAATCAGACATACTTTGATATCATTCTGAGGTTAAATACATATTTAAAATCATAACAATAAATATTTTATTAGCTATGATAGTGTTTTTGGAATCAAATCTTTACATAGATATGGCAGTAAACACTGGAATCTAGCAATGCCTTGGAAAAAAAACAGTTATTCTTAAAAAATAAAACATACAACCCAAATAGGAAATAAAACAGTTAACGAATAAGCATGTGTCCTAAACTCCTGAAACAATGCTGTCTCATATTTTAGAGCAGTCACTGCAATTTATGAAAGAAATCAATTAAACCTGTATGTGGGTGTGTGGGGAAATTTATTTTTAAAGTAAATGCATTTCATTGCTTTATACTCCAGAAAAAAGTAACTAATTACGTTACTTTTTTACTTTTTATGGAAAGTAATGTGTTATTTTACTTTTGCGTTACTTTTTAAATCTTGACAGGGCTTGCTTGTTTGTTTTAAAATAAAAAAGTTATATTTTTGGCAAATGTAAAAGCCTTTTCACACCAAAAGTGAAATGAATAAGCCTCAGGCTGAAGGGAAAGTAAATTTTAAGTCTGTACTGTAGAATGCAGAAGAAGAAATTTCAACACACCAAAGATCATCAAAGGTCAGAAGCAAAGACATTGGTTTATAGAATGGGATTAAATACATAAAGGATGTTTGTGTTATTTAACAAATTTAATTATTGCGTGTTTGTATAATATTCTGAGTTGCATTTTTTATTCATTTTGAGGAATACTGAATCTGTGTTTTTTTGTATGCGAGATGAATGAATGCATATTCATATTTATTTTAAAACTACAGTAACATCTGATGTCTCTCAACATGGGTCACAATATAACACGAAAACAATAAAAGGAGAGCTGTCAGTCAATAAATTGAAAAAAAAGTAACTCAGATATTCTCTTGTAAATTAAAAAGTACTGCGTAAAAAACATACTTACTTTACTTAGTTACTTGAAAAAAGTAATCTGATTACGTAAATTGTGTTACTTGTAATTCGTTACCCCCAACACTGGGAGTGTGTGTGGGAAAAAAGCAGATGTAACCCCCTTAGTAATCCTTAACATTTCATAAGTAACTGTAATTTAACTACACATTTTTTCTCAGTAACTTTAACTGATTACAATTACTTTTATTTTGTAACTAAATTACGTAATTCCGTTATATGTAACTAGTTACCCCCACCCACATCTTTATATATAATATATAATATATACAGTGGGGTACGGAAAGTATTCAGAACCCCCTGAAATTTTGCAAAAAAAAAAAAAAAAGAAAACAAAACAAAACAATCTATGGGGATAAAGTCAACAAAACAACAACGTAAACTCTTTGGGTATGATATTGCAGCCATTTTGGCTAAAAATCATTTTAAGTACAATTTTTTTTTGTTTTTTTCCATCATAATGGTACACCCAGGTGTAAATGGCCGCCCATTGACAAAAAAGAAAAAAAAAATGGAAAACAAAAAAAAAAAAAAAAAAAACAAAAAAAAAAAAACATATAAAAGAATTGTTGACATTTGGGAGATTTTATTTAAAAAAAAAACAAAAGGAAAAACTGAATACCATGTCCCTAAATTCAGACCCTTTGCTTGTATACCATATATTTAACTCGGTGCTCCAAGTCCATTTCTTCTGATCATCCTTGAGATGGTTCTACTCCTTCATTTGAGTCCAGTTGTGTTTGATTATACTGATTTGACTTGATTAGTAAAGCCACACACCTGTCTATATAAGATTTTACAGCTCACAGTGCATGTCAGAGCAATGAGAATCATGAGGTCAAAGGATCTGCCTGAAGAGCTCAGAGACAGAATGGTGGGGGTGTGGCAAGGCACAGATCTGGCCAATGTTACAAAAAAAATTTCTGCTGCACGTAAGGTTCCCAAGAGCACAGTGGCCTCCATAATCCTTAAATGGAAGACGTTTGGGACGACCAGAACCCTTCCTAGAGCTGGCCGTCCGGCCAAACTGAGCTATCGGGGGAGAAGAGCCTTGGTGAGAGAGGTAAAGAAGAACCCAAAGATCACTGTGGCTGAGCTCCAGAGATGCAGTCAGGAGATGGGAGAAAGTTGTAGAAAGTCAACCATCACTGCAGCCCACCACCACTCGGGGCTTTATGGCAGAGTGACCCGACAGAAGCCTCTCCTCAGTGCAAGACACATTAAAGTGGCCCGCATGGAGTTTGCTAAAAAACATCTGAAGGACTCTAAGATGGTGAGAAATAAGTTTCTCTGGTCGGATGAGGCCAAGATAGATTTTTTTGGCCTTAATTCTAAGCGGTATGTTGTGGAGAAAACCCGGCACTGCTCATCACCTGTCCAATACAACAGTGAAGCATGGTGGTGACAGCATCATGCTGTGTTGGTGTATTTCAGCTGCAGGGACAGGACGACTGATTGCAATCGAGGGAAAGATGAATGCGGCCCAGTACAGGGGTATCCTGGACGAAAACCTTCTCCAGATTGCTCAGGACCTCAGACTGGGCCGAATTTTTACCTTCCAACAAGACAATGACCCTTATCACACAGCTAAAATAACGAAGGAGTGCTTCACAACAACTCTGTGACTGTTCATGAATGGCCCAGCCAGAGCCCTGACTTAAACCCAATTGAGCATCTCTGGAGAGACCTAAAAATGGCTGTCCACCAACGTTTACCATCTAACCTGACAGAACTGGAGAGGATCTGCAAGGAGGAATGGCAGAGGATCCCCAAATCCAGGTGTGAAAAACTTGTTGCATCTTTCCCAAAAAGACTCATGACTGTATTAGATCAAAAGGGTGCTTCTACTAAATGCTGAGCAAAGGGTCTGAATACTTAGACCATGTTATATTTCAGTTTTTCTTTTTTTAATAAATCTGCAAAAATGTCAACAATTCAGTGTTTTTTTCTGTCAATATGGGGTTCTGTGTGTACATTAATGAGAAAAAAATTAACTTAAATGATTTTAGCAAATGGCTGCAATATAACAAAGAGTGAAAAATTTAAGGGGGTCTGAATACTTTCCGTACCCACTGTATATAATTCTTCAGAGTTGAAGTTTGTTGCTTTTTACTGTCATGACAAAACCGTCTTTCCCAGTTTGCGAGTATTGCCAGAGGATAATCATGCAAGCTAAAAAAAAAAAAAGTTAAAAAGCATAGGTAAATAAAAGTGAAATAATAATCTTCAAATTAAATATGAATGTTAATAATATTATCAAAATGGAATAAAAAAAATAATGCAACTATGTGTGCTGTAGTATATGACCGCTAGATGCTGCTAGATTCACATTAAACAGTGTTTGGTTTCAACAGACTATTTGAGTTCATCGTCCTGCGAGGTACAGTCAGTGTGTAGTAGTGGATCGACTGTAAATAGAATTTTAAAATGGGTTAGTATTGTGAATGTAATTGCTCAAGGACACGAATACTTTTTATTTTTTTTCGCATACATTTTAGCTTGATACAAATAGTCCAATAAAGGAATTAGCCCATATAAGGAATCTTATTGAAGATGAGAATGTGAGTTCAAACGACTCAAGCTACTGTCAATAGAGTCTACTGTCAATAGCCAGTAATGATATTTAGAGTAAACACGCCACTGGAAATTAAAGGAGCTGACAGTGATGGTTTCCCCCGGTCTTCTGGGACAATTAGACAAAGTGAAAAACTGAATAATTTTTAGATTGCCGAAAGCCTTATAAGATCAATACATTAATTAAAGTGTCAACATCACTTAAGAAACATGACTTTATTTCTCAAAAAGTGCCATGTTAAATGAGGAGTCTAATTAATTTGGCTAGTCTAATTCAAAGTATTATGTTACATATGCTAAATAGAGCAGTATTGTAAGGTGAAGAGGATGAATCCACCTCAACAGAACTGTGACCTTTATAATTATGCTAATTAAAACACCTCATTTATCTTCACTGTTATTTCGGGAAAGGACTACATTTCAGGTATGCAACTTTTAAAATGAGCTCTACGTGAGTCATTTGTCATCCTCAAAGGTGCCTTGCACGACGGTGAACAGTGCTTGATCCTGGTTATAAATTATGTCTCATAATGGGCCCGATTTTTACAAGCTCGTGTGATGGTTCAGTCAGTGAAGTGGCACAGCATGTGAGAGTTTTATGAGGAGAGAATCATCCTCTATTTGCCCAGTGGGTAGAAATGTATCCATTTAAGGTTCTTTTCCTCACCGTTAGCACTTTGTTCAGTGCTGATATCAGTGTGGAAAATCCAAATTCATCACAGGTGCTGGGAACCCTCAGGAATCCATGGTGAAATTTAATTGAAAAACCACCATACAGCGATCTCGCTGCTTAGATTCAACAGAAAAGTTAAACAGCTAAGCATGTTTCGGCTTACAGTAGACTTTCACAACTGAAAACGTACTCTAGCTAAGGTGAAATAATTATGAAAAAGTTTATTTGAACGCATCCATCTATTTACAAACAGTAAACATTTTAAAGACTTATAACTGTACAAATAATTTCTAAAAGAATGAATAAATAAACATTTCAGAACTGTAGAAATATACAAGCGAGTTCTAAATGAATGAATAAATATTAATTTAACAGTAGCTAAGAGTAGACTTTCAGAAAGGAATGTTTACCTGATATACTTGTAAGCATAAGGTGAAATAATTATGAAATTAGCATTGTAGGTTGATTTGAATGCATTTATTTAAGTACAGTTAACACTTTAAAACACTTATAAATGTACAAATACTTTAGAAATAATACATGAAAACAGAAAGAAAAATAACTGAAAGAGTACTCACTCTTGTAAAAGCGAAATAAGTATGATCTTATGTAAGTTGTAAGAATTAAGCTACAGCATTTAGTTACAGTACTACAGAATTGAAAATATGAATTTGTAAACACATTATTTCTAAATAAATATCCATTTAAAAAAATTCAATTTACTTTAAGCTTGCAGACAGTAGACTTTCAGGACAAAAAACATACTCAATCAACTAATTTTCTATTGATTTCCTTCGTTTGAACTCTAGTTCCAGCACTTTATAATGCTTTTAAAGCACGCTATCTTAGCGAGCAGCGTCTTGTTTTTTTTCCGTTTCTTGTACTCAGGTGCAAGAGATATGCTACAAGCGATGACAAACACATTACTCTCATCAATATTGCATTTTCCCTTTCTTTCGTCCGCACCGCAGAGACAAAGAAAAGAGGTCCCTGCTTTATTTTAAGATGGGCTATTCTTCATCTTGCGCTTTGTGGGAACACACAGGAGAGACGCAGCCAGTGGACAAATGCATTTCACCTTGCACAGAGTGCATTTGCAGGAGCCGGACAACAATGGCCCAGAGAATACTCCAGAGGGCCACGGCGAAGGCCTGAAAATGTATTCCGAGGGGCCTGCGGATCTGAGGCTTTTTGCCGCCACACCTTCCTCCAGTGCTGCGCTTTCCCCCTCACGCGCTCTCCCTTCCTCTCTCGCTCTCCAGGAGAGCAAAACAAGCAGCCGGGGCAATCACCTGACACATTTCCATCCAATTTCCACTGCCGAATGTGTTCATTTTCGGCCCTAATGGCATGTCATTTCAGCGGAGCCTTTGGTCAAGAATTAATCCTGGAATCAAAACAGATTTTCCGGGGAGCAATCTTCCATCAAGTATTGATTTTTTTACACTCACAGAGCCTGTACTCCCTAATTTAACCTGACAGCACACTGCACAATGGACTAGAGAGCACCTTGGCGACTCGCAGAGGGAACTCTCTTGCGTTTTCTCTTTCTCTCTTGCTCCCACTTTTCACCCTCTCACTCCCCCCACCTCTTTTAGAGCAGCTTTTCAAAAAGTCAGGGAGAAAAGGAGATTTCTGAGGAGAGAGGTTTAAAAACAAAGGACTTTGCGATAGCCACGTAGAAGGATGATGGGAGATACAGTCACTGTTTTACCTCTAATTATGCTTTCAAGTGCATCGCGTCCAAGGCATGTAGGGCCGAGAAGGGCTCTATAGGAAAAGAAAAAGAGGGAAATTAAAAGAAAGAAGAAAAGGGGGAAAGAGAGAGGAGTGTTTTCCAGGGGCTATCAGGTATCATTATGGGCCTGTTGACATCCAGGACTCTTTGTGCAATGCACCTCTAAGATTTTCTCCTCCTCCTGCAGCCGTTGTCTTTCCCTGAGTGGGTGAAAAGGGTTTCATCAGGGCCTGGAGAGGAGGAGAGGGGGGACAGGAGTGCAGCTGACCACTAATGAGTGGACCCTCCTGAAAGGGCTTCCAAAAGCCTCTACCCTCAACCTGTCTCCTGGCAGAGGGTTTCCAGCTCTTATTGTTTCTCATATAAAAGAAAAAGATGAGTCGCCATCGAAAAGTCTTAAACTATTAAATATGTATATATTGAACATTTTGAAAACAAAGAGATGCATGAGAAATTTCCTTAAAGTAGTATTTAATGAAATAGCTCCTAAGTCTTCGAGATTTCTTCGCACCCCGCGGTGTAAGAACTCGAGAGGATCTCGAATTCTGCCTCGTATCCAATCAAAAGCGGATATATTAAAACGCAAAAGCCCCAGGTCCATACTTGTTTTTGTTTTTTTTTGGCGAAATTGGAAACTAAAGAATTTGTTGCTAGTCCCCATTACATTGTGACTTTTTACTTTTCACTAGATATGAAGGTAAGGGAAAATTGATAGGTCTTTGTGTGAGAGCTGTGAGGTAACGTAGGAACAGGCAGGACGTCACCAGGAAACATTTCTTTGACCATATTGAAAAATGTCCTTATTTAGAGGATTCATTTTAGACAGGATATGCAAAGAGGTAATATCTGACGATTTAATATTTTGCTTTGTTAAACCTGTAAACACACTGTAAATAAAGGGGGGACTCCTGTATATCAGGGCTCTTAAAATAGTTAAAAGTAAACATTGTTGCAAATGTTTTTTTACCTTAGCAGTTATATTCATGCATTCATACTACATTACATTTACCATAACCCTACATTATTTACTTATTTATTTGTAATTGGACAATCTTTGAGGAAAAACGCAGTAGTTATTGAACACGTAATGATTGCGGTGCATAAAAACCCAAGTGAGGGAACAGAAAACGGTAATAGATTCTTATTAGGGCACATTTTTGTGGAAATGTAGCAGCTGTATATACAAATATAGTATAGTATGAATTATATTGGTGCTGTCAAATGATTAATGCCCTTTAATGCATCAAAATAAAAGTTTTTTTTACATATATATGGGTGTGTGTGTCGGGTGTTTATCATATACATATTAATATACACAAAACCACACATATATTATGCAAAACAATAGAACCCTTGATTGTTGTATGTGGATATTAATCGTTTGAAAGCATCTTATATTATTATTATACTAGATATTAATATTTAGGTAGTAGTTGGCACTATTCTGCATTGCATCCCAGAGCCAGAGGTTTGTTGCTAGTCTCACCTCAAAGTTCTACTTACTGAACGCTAAAACGTCGCTTTAGCTGCTAAAGATAAATGGAGCGGAGGACAATTGGATCTGTTGTCCCAGTCACATCTCCATCAGCATCAGAGGCAGGGGCATTATTTACCCTGCTGATAATGGAGAGGAGAGATGGACAGAGGGAGAGGATTGGGACAGGAGCCCATCCACTGACACCTCAGACAGGCTGTGAGCATTGGTAATTGCCCCTCCGGAGGCAACAAGGTGTGCACAAACAGCAGAGATGCCTGAGTGGCTTATATTTTTGTGTATGCGCCTCGGAGTGTGCGAGGTAGACGTGTTTGAGGGATACGGCGACAGTTCATTTTCCTAGAACATCGTCCCGCCACACATCCACTGCTGAGGAGATAAGCCAAGAGAGCACCTCTCCGCTGATGGAAAAACAAAAAGAACAATTTAAAAGCATCGGCATCGCGCAAACACACGCAACATTCACCCACAACCGAATATTCTCCCTCACTTTCCTTTTCAGAGTGTCTTGACTGATATTGAACAGTAATCCATTTGAGCTGCTGACATTTCATAATGTTTTCTCCTCTCATGTCTTCCTTCTCTCTTTCTCTCTCAGGGCAATTTCTGACACTTGGAAGTTGAGCAGAAACGTGTTCCATTGAAGCAAGCAGTAAATATGAACGAATTCTGCTTTTGAAAAGCAGCGTGAAGTCTAGCGTGAGGATAATTATTGCTTTCACTGGCCTAAACAAATCGATCGCGATACGCTGCATTATCGAGACTTCTGCTTTTAAGAGAAGTTGATCCACAACCAGGACGCACTTCTGTTTTTCATAACGGATAAGAAAACTTTAAGAAAGCAGAATGAAAACAAGCATTGGTGCATTTGCCTACCTCATCTTGTGCTTAAGTTCTTAGAAATCATGCCTACTGTAGAAAATACAGCTCGCAGTCACAGGTTTGTTTCAGAAAATGTTTGGAAAAATACTCTATACAGAAGTTGTTTGTAGGTATATCTGTATTGATTTAGACAGGATTTACTTCCAGTCGACTAAGGTTTGCTTAGTGATGATGACTGGCTAATTTGACATTATCCTAGTTATTACTATGATATAACCAAATAAATGGATGTGAAGATCTGAATAATTCAATTGAATAACTTATAGCGGTCATATGTGATTTCAAGTTTTCCTTTCTCTTTGGTGTGTTACAAGCTGATTGTGCATAGATAAGATCCCTAAAGTTGCAAAGACTAAAGTCTCAAAACCAAAGAGATATTCTTTATCAAATTTAAGACTCGTTCTAACACGCCCCCACATACAGTATCTACCTCACTATGTGGAAAAGTACCTTCTAGATAACTATGCCGCCCAAATGTGCACGCAAAGAAAGAAGGCGTGGTTTCAGTAACCGCAGTTAGTGTTGATACAGCCATGTCAGGGAGACACTGTGTGTTTCTAGGTGGGTTACTACGCCGCTGGAAAACGCCAAGCAAAAAGCACTTTATTTGGCCTTCCGGAAGTAGTTGCATTTAGGAATCTTTAAGATTACTGATCAGCAATGCATTTTATGGACGACCGTGTCGTGAACCTAGGACAGGAGGTAAGGTATTATTACTGAGCCTTGCTATTGGTGCTATCTGTTCTGTGCGTTCGAAGATCTTCGTGTAACAACTTTACAGCATAAAGGAGTGTGTTATTAGATTTAGTTACGGAGGTATTTGCTATTGCGAAGAGTGGTCTGTTTACATGGAGGAGTTTTGAGCATCGGTGTGTGTGTGTTAGTGACTGCCGTGACCCACCCCCCCCCTCCGGACGATAATAGAAGCGAGAGCTAGGAAGCAAAGATCACGTAGGGAGTAGGGTCACCCGATCCTGGACGGAGATGATTGAGCGCAACAAAGATCGCGATGAGGATTGAGGAGAAGGGGGGGAGGCACCATGTGGAGTCCAGCTGGTCTTAAGCGTGCTGGTACTGCAAAACATACCAGCTTCATTCACTGTGATTGCAAACAACTGCTGTTCCCCTTGGGCTCTGTCTTTACATTTATTTGGAAAGATGAAGCTCGGCGATTATGGTAAGGGGCGTTACATTTCGACGAGTGTGCTGGCGGTGTTTGGCCAATCACAATGCACTGGGTCAGCTGGCCAATCAGAGCAGACTACGCTTTTCAGACTGATGAGCTTTGTAAAAAAAAGACGCGTTTCATAAAGGCGGGGCATAGAAGAGAAACAAAAATGTACAGTATGTGGAAAATAACGTGTTTTTTTAACATTAAAGCATGTCAACGTATTCTGTTACACCAAATACACCAAATACACAAAATAATGAGCTTTAAAAAAGCATCATATGACCCCTTTAATGTTATGTGACTAGACCATAATGTGCAACATGACATGCACAAGTTCGTGTTGAGAAATATCATGGGTCAACTTACAGCTTCCAAGTGGTAACTTCCAAGTGGCCAACGAAGGAAATGCATGCCAAGGTTCAACAAAAATCCTCAATGTGTATTAAAATTAAGCAAACCTGAACCTAACGTGAAATCAGCAGGGGAAAATTCTGCACAAGTGAACATTTAATTCCCATTGAGATGACAGAATTTGGCCAGTGGAATTTTGTCATTGGAAGGTAAATGTGACTGCACCAACCGGACGAAGGACAAAACATAAGAAAAACATAACTACTTAGGTGCCAAGTTGAAGGAGGTATATTAATTTGTACGATTTCAATCATACAAAAACATCAATTTTTTTAGAATAAAAAAGCATGAGGTTTTACCCCTAACCCTACCATTAAACCAGAAGTAGATTGAACAAATTAACCACAAATGTATTGTAAAAATAGTAATTGAAAATAATTACGAATTACCACAAGAGTGTTGAAACTATGCCTTCACATGTAGTTTTGATCAAAAAGCAATGCTTTAGTCAGGGTGAGTCATTGTGGTGAAATAACAGCAAAATACACTAAGATCCAAACGTGAACATTCATAAGTGGTTTAAAGGTATGTATATATACCTAGATAGTATATATAAGAAATGTTATTACAATTAATAAATAACCATTTTCTTACTTTCATTGAAATTTAAAAGATGCTTACATTTAAATTTTTGGATCATGCTCAAATCATACTGGTCATGTGTTTACTTAAAGCAAAAGGAGACAAACCAAATACTAAGACATTCTAAAATTCATGTTCATTTTTCAATTTGATATGCTGATACAGTGTTTACAATTTAAAAATGACATTAAAACTGCAAAATATAACCTAATGGTTTTAGACTTTTGGACCCCACTGTACTGTAACATTTCCTTCTTACTGCCCAAGTCACGTGTATCCAAAAGCAACTTTGGCTTATTTGGCAGAAAAAACAGAAAAAAGAAAAAAAAAAATCCCCTGTAATTGCTTAAAAAATGGAGCTGTTGTACTCTCTCCGTTTCTTCATAATTGGACAAAGTTTTTGAAAGACTTCCCCCCCCCCCCCCCCCCCAGCCCCCCCCCCCCCCCCCCCTGAACGCGAAGACCACATGTGCAAAAATAGCACATCTCTGCACGTTCATTACAGAGCTAATGGAAAATATGATGAAATGGAAGACAAAACAAAAGAATATCAAATAGCACAACTTTTAGCCTACATGAGTTTTTACGATTCTTCCATGCGAAATAGGGCCTGAACAATACATCTGCTACTTTTGAAACAAAGAGGAGGATGGGAAGAAAGGACAGCACAAACATCTTCAACATCAGTTCTCAGCCTAATGTCACTGATGTTATAATTTAGTTTTGTCAGAGTCGATAAGATAGTTCGTGCTTCTAGAGTAATATTTATTGAAATTTACCTAGACTCCCGGCTCTTACGTCTTCAAGAAAGTAGTGGGGTTTGCCAGCACCGTCACAAACTTCAGAGTTTACTTTCAAAAGCCTTTCAGCAGAGAATGTGCTTTCTCTCATAGAGACGGCTCATTATTGTTATCTGTTGCCGCAAAGACATGAAACATATTTGCAAGGCGATGCAAATAACCTCTGGCTACGATTCTTCTCTATTGACCCTATGGAAATCTAAGATGAATGGCTCGAGACCAGGAAGCAGCTGGGCGGTCGCGTTGCTTGAAGGGGTGAATTCAGCATTGAAAGCAGGTTCGGCTTATAAGGGGGGGGGGACGAGAAAAGCTAGCAATAGTTCTGTGATGACGCGTAAACTGAGAGACGGGGTATAATAAGCGATAGTATGGCGCAAGGACGGACATATACAAAGGAGGCCCATGAGGCAGTAGCACGCGGGAGGGCGGTGGAGTCACAAGAATGAAAGGTAGGCGCGGCTAGTTAGTTCAGAGGGAACGAAGAGACGAGATTACAGGGCGAAATAAAGTCGGTTTAACATGTTTTAAAGTCTAAATGGAGAGTGTGTTGCGAATATATTGTTCCTGTTGTGAAGACAAAACTCTGATATTGTGACAACAGTTCTGAAGACATCCATTTGAACTATGTGCAAGTAATTTAGTGTTTACCATCACGACATAGCTAGTATTCCACCATTCTCACCTAAATAGCTTTTAAGGCCTATATCGAGGTTTTATAGGTTGCGCATATAGTACGTTTATAGGCCCCCTTATCGATAGTGGTCTGGATCGCTGAAGTTGAAAAACCTGCACTAGAGCTGTGCATGACTTTAGTGGCGTAGGGGTGAAGATCTTCTTGAATAAATGATACTAGTTGATAAAAAACAGGCAGGATGAACTTGAATGCTGATTTTTAGTAAGGAAAGAACTGACTGAGACTGTGTGGTTGTGTGAGAGGGGAAGTCCACGCATTAATGTTTCTATTTACATGACCAGTGTCCATTGAATTTCAATAATTCAGCTGACCTGCGTCAATTATTCCTCATAATCTTCATAATGCATTCAAAATCCCTATACAATTTTTTTGCATTCCAAATCCATTTGGACCCAAAGAATCTGTTTCATAAAAGTCGTAACTTTTGAATGTTTTGAAAAAAAAATTTTTTCAACTAAAACCTTATTGTATGTGATCAGCAACTTAATGAGTGAATGAGTGAACATTTTTAAAGGTAGTTAATATGTTATTACCTTGTTATTACTGCATTTACCTATTTTTCATTTTAAAAATTGAGAAATTCTTTGAAATTCAAAATGACACACGAACGACACACACACACAAAAAAACCTATGATGCAAAATAAAGATACATATTTTTTAATATTGATGAGAAATCTTGTTTGAATACATGCAATACAGTTCAATGTAATGTCTTGATAAATTAACAATAAGTTTATTTATTAGGTATTTAAGAGCCTAGAGCTCATAAAGCTCATTCTGATTTGCATAACGACTGTTATTTGATGTATTGTAGTTTTGTCTATTGATTACTCAATTACAGATTAATTTTAGCATTAATACTGTTGCCATAGAAATACATAATTGTGAACAGATCCAAATATAACATCACAGGTTGTCTTCATATTTATAGTAATTACAACAAGGTGTGAATGCAGCATAATAGTAGTATTCACTTTATTGGTATCATTTTTTATCTTCCTTTTTATCTTTAAATGTGACCCTGGACCACAAAACCATGTCATATTTTTCAAAATTGACATTTATACATGATCTGAAAGCTGAATAAATAAGCTTTGTTAGGATAGGACAATATTTAGTCGAGATACAACCATTTGAAAATCTGGAATCTGAGGGTGCAAAAAAAATCGAAATATTGAGAAAATCACCTTTAAAATTCTTAGCCATGCATATTACTAATCAAAAATTAAGTTTTAATATATTTACAGTAGGAAATTTACAAAATATCTTCAAGGAACATGATCTTTACTTAATATCCAAATGATTTTTGGCATTAAAGAAAAAACAATAATTGTGACCCATACAATGCATTTTTGGCTATTGCTAAAAATATAACTCATCGACTTAAGACTGGTTTTGTGGTCCAGGTTCACAAATATGGTATACTTTTATCTGGATATTATATCTGGATTAAATTTTTTTAATGTGAATTACAATGCTGTGTAAAATATTCTACAGTAAGAAATGCAGCCATTGTGTTTCATGTCAAACAATTGTTTATTATTAATTATTATGATACAAATTAATGTGACAGACTTGAAGCTGTTAAGAAATACACAAAGTGCAGCTCAACTGACCGAACAGATATTGCTCTATATAATACATACAGTTTTCAGTCTATAAAATTTAAAGCATCCTTAGCAGGTTAAACAGCTTTGGTTTCGAGGTCTTGAGAGTAATAACAACATTTCAAACTCGACTGCGTGTGTGTGTGTTTATGCGTGTATGTATACCAGTGTGTGTTCTTCAATAAATCTCCAAAGGTTTTCCATCATCTTTCAAAAACAGTTGAGTTGAACCGCAAAGTTTTCTTTGTTCCCCATTTATACGGGGCAATTCCAGGCAATTAAACTCAAAAATGTATCTTACATAGTGAAAGGAGAAAAAACAAACAACATTGCAGAAACAATAAAATAGAAGAAAGTCATGTAGCAATGTCTGTTCTATACACGTGACCCTGGAAAGCACATCGTAAAGAAACGCAGGTGAGAATCAATCTAAGATGGTCATAAAAACTACTTACAAACATATACATAAGTCCTTTGTGTTTTGCTGTGAACCTTTGCAGAAAGGTACCATGTTGTGACATTGCTCACTACTTAGCAGGACAGTGCTGAGGTAATTTTAATGATATACTCCATTTAATCAGTTTTCTTCAATCAGTTACATATTTCAAGATTGTCAGCGACATTTAGCCATTTCTCTGTACAATGTGCATAAAACTATTGAGCTTTGGTCCAGCATTGAAAAGATGAGCAAAGGCAGAACTTCGATTCTCGTCTCTTGGTTTTAATTTTTGGTTACAGCTTTATTTCGTAAGCCTGTATACCTTAAGACGTCCTGTCTCTGCAACCACACACAAATGCCATGCTTCTGAATTCGTGAAAATGACCGGGCTGGGGGAATGTCATCTTATACGATATGAGTTGAGTCAATGCAATCAGCTCTTTTAATGCAAGTCAAGATATCGGTTACGTAGCTGTCAGAAGCAAGACAATTTTTCTGTAACTATGCCCATTGTGATGAATTACATTAGTATAAACACCTCAAAAGGTTTGCAAACCAGTAAAATTATAGGATTGTTATCAACATGATCATCGCTGCTTTTGGAAATACTGAGTAGTTTTCAGCAAATTGCCTGTTGAAAAGTATTTAAATGCCATAGAGCTAATTCCAAACATTTTTCATCTTTAATGTTGCAGGAAAAGACTTAATTTATTTGTAAACTGACTATTTTTATTCTCTTTGTTGTCTTTAAGTATGAAGTGAATATTCCAAGCTGATCTCATGGCCATTTATACGTATTTTACGAGGTGGGTAATTCGTATGAATTTGTACGAATGGCCTACCCCTAAGCCTGCCAAAATCGTACGAGTGTACGAATTACGAATTAGCCACCTCGTAAAATGCGTACAAATTGGTTGCGAGATATCATTGAATAATCATGTCCACAGCACCATCGCTATCATTGAACTGTTAGGCTATTTTAACATCAGTGTTATATCGATCATCTTGCTTTTTTAGATACCAGTTGACCACTACTTTTATTTTCATTTGGAATGCTTGTTATACAGTATAAGAACTATACAATAAAAAGGAAAACAATTCATAAAATTACTCTAAATCTAACTGTAAGATGGGCTGAAGGTTTGTAGGATGGTGCAGTATCTGGGACATTTTAATATATTAAGGTGTATATTCAAATATGTCCAAAATGAGTATTTCCAGTCATTTCCATCTGAGAAAGGAGACTTTTTTGCACCCAAAAAACCTTAAAAAGACACAGACAAAAGATAATTGGCATAACCCAAGTGAAATCTTTAAAAGTAATTCATCTCATTTACTTGAAATCTTTATATGTAAATATACCGTATATATGTATATATTTTTTTGTCGAGCATGACAAGTAAAATAAAACCGTAACCCTTTGCTTTTAAAAATAAAATCATCCGATCACATGAAAAGGATAAAATGGTTCAGGCCAAGGTATGACATACAATGTCCTTGTTCTTTGGCTAGGAGACTTTGGCAATACCATTAAATAGCTTTAATTACAGCTGCAACGAATGTGGATATCTGTGGCATGTTCACTGAGAATCTCTTTGCGAAATATTCCTCCCAAGTGCACTCTTTCATGACGGATGCCTTAATGTTTATGAACAGAGGGAAATGACACATTTGACGATGGCCTTACAGACAGCAGAAATGTGACAATTTTGAAATAAACTTCTCAAGAATTTTTTTTTTTTTTTACTTATGATTTAAATTTGGTGACAGTTTATCAGAAATATTTACATAAAAACCCAAGTGATAAAATAAGACAAAGATCAAATGTCACACCCATCTACCCCATCACATGAATCTTTTTCTTTCTTTCTTTTTTGTTTTTGTTTTTTTCCCCAGTAAAAATGTAAAAATGTAAAACACATTTACAATTAAAAAACCTCAGGTATCAGATGCAACAAACTTTGGTAAGTAGTTTCTTCACCATCCTTGATTTAAACAAGATCCTTGTTCTTTATTCCTCACAATCTGCTTACGAGTCAGTACTATAATTCTCATACAACTCTCTTTTTTCTGAACTTTTTTGGTTTTTGCTTTTGTGATGATAACACTGACAAATATTTCTTTTTGCCTTTGTTGACAGTTCATCCAGTCGATGGTGCATCGGATAGCAATTGTCCAGGTCTTTAAGTCCACAAAATCAGAAGCGTGTTCGCCTCATGGCGCTCGTATCAAGCTAAGGGTGTTCCTCCATATTATCAACCAGAGGGTCCATCGGTGCGACCGGCCCGAGCTCGGGCGGTTTAAGCCTCTTTATAGTGTTTTTCAGTGCTTGCCTCTTATTGCAGAACCAAACGCGCACCACCTCGCGATCATAGTTCAGTTTCTCCGCGATTTCCGTCATCTCCTGACCGGAGGGGTGAGTATTCTTCTCGAAGTGGCTGTTGAGGATTTCCAGGGCCTGCGGCGTGAAAGAGGTCCGGCGTTTGCGCTTTTTGGAGGGCTCACTGCCGATAAACTCGGTCAGGTTCTGCATACCGGAGCGATGGCGGGCTTCCGCCTCGGCCATCCAGCGCTCCAGCACGGGCTTAATCTTCTGGGCGCTTTTTGGGGTGATGTCCAACTTCTCGAACCTGGCAGGATATAAAAGGCCAGGGTTCAGTTTGCCTGTCAGACTGCTAGCTATAGTGTTCTCTTGGGCTTCCTGTGGTAGGAAAAAGTGGCTTCTCAGGATGGTGTGTCTGGGGGAGAATTGAGAGAGAACAAGCTTACTCAAGTGCCCAGACCGGGTGAGGGGTTTCCTGTCTGACCCAGTTGCCCAGAAGAAGGGGTCTCTTGGTTCAGGCCGCCAATGGGACAGAGTGTTTCATGGCTTCTACCACATGGCTTCAGCTGTTGCGTGCTGGGAAATGATTTAATCTAAGCCCAAAGAGCTAGTTTGTACATTCCAGTACAGCATGTTCCTTCATGTGTTGCTTTGATTGACTCTCTGTACCCATGATGCATTGAACCAAGAGGACTCTTCCATGGGCCGGTCCAAAAACAAACAAGCACCTGACTGATATCATAAAGAATGAATTCATTTAATGGCCTTGCATTTGTCTTGTCTAGCTCTTCTGTACAATTAGATCCACAGATGGCATCACATACAGTACGATTAGGAATTCTATCTTCTGTGAGAAATGTTAATACATATTGTCAAATAAATAACACAAGCATGCAATAAAACATTAAAAGCATTATTAATTCACAAACGGCTTAAATTATTCACTCAAACGCACACACATTTTAATACACTTCTCCAACTTTTCCGTCTTCCTCAAGCCACCCTGATGTTCATTTAATGTTTAATGCGAATACATTTTCACCTTCACTTTTGAATATGTCTGCAAGTTTATGGGGTCTCCAGGGAGGTAAATCAGTCTAATATTTAGGTCTTTGCTAATGCTGCAGAAACGTTGCTTTCTGTAAAAAAAAAAACTACTGCTAATATATTCCTGGTAACGGTACACTAGTTAGTACACTATGTGGCTTTTTATTTCGGTTTTCACTGAATTATGGGAATTGTTTTGAATTGTGAGTGGACAAGATTTTGTCTTAAGAAGGTCATTTAAAAAGCAAAGAACAAAATAAACTAACTGTGCCAAATCGAAATTTTAAGAAGGGAGGTGGATATATATATACACAAAATCATTAATAATGATTCATATTATATTCATTTTATTTTTAGTATAATTAAGCATTGCTTCTATAATTATGAATTCTTTCATGAATATAATAGAAATTATTTTAAATGTAATGTTATAACTTATAATTAGTACTGTCAGGATTTACTAAAGAGTCAGTGGACTTTCCTCGTCAATACAGGCTATATTTTTTTCACAATTTTCTCATTCTATATTTCTGACGTTACACAAGCGCCTCCTACTGGCAGAGAATGAATGTTCAAATGTTAATCCAGTCTGTAGTTTTTGTTCAAATCAATGCGAAAATCCACCCACATAGCCCCGTTTATACTTCTGGCTCATCCCTGGTTTAAACGCAATTGTGAGGTTTATCATTTTAAAATTTATTTTATTTTTGTGAAAACCTGTATCTCAACTGTAAATCAGTTGCTATTTCGTGTGCTACAACATGAAAGAAAGCCATTATAACATGTACATGAAAAATGTAGAAACATTGGACACAACTATAGGGCACCATTTTGCAGCAGCAAGCATCACAACAAAAAAGGAGGAAAATGTGTGCAAATGTATAGGGCCCCATTCCTATATTTTGTCTGGAGCCCCCAATTCACTAAATCCGCCCCTCTTAAGGACGCGCATCGTTGAAGAATTAGCGCTGAAAAGGCGTATACAGTTTTTTTTTTGCGTCAGACCTTATAGAATATGCATTTGTCGGTGTTTCCCTTTCAGACACAAAATTTATGAGAGGAGAGTATTAAAATGAATCACGCAACTAGATTAACTAACTTTTGCGCTCGTCAAATTACTGATATTTGCACCATTATTTAACGACCAAAAAAAGCATGTCTTAAACTATTTTGCGCTTCAAATGGCACCGCAGAGAACAGAGAGCTCGTGGTAGAAGAGAGAGGATTTTTTTCCACATGTATGAATTTATTTGGAATGCCAGAAGAACACATTATCCGAATCCGAAAATATCCTTACGCTAATTTGCGCTGCACTTGGTAGATTGCGTTGGTCATTATGGAAATGAGATGTGTCTGCTTTCTTTAATTTGCGTGTTGTCAGTAAATCACCCGGATTGCCGCTGGAATTGCGCTCTCGTGCTAATTTGCCCTGTTGTGTAAAACTGGCCCTAGATATTTAACATATTGTTGAGCCATGGTTAAAAAAAAAAATAGTGGTCTGTCTCTACTTGATGTCAATGTAAACTCAAAACCTCTTGAGAAGCACCGATCTGATCTAAAGCCTGTATAACCAACCACAGAGTGTATAGTTACAGAAGATCCATAAAAAGAGCTTTTGTCTCCAATAACTCCACTGAATGGGGATATTTCCAAAGTGTGTCTGTACAGACTTTAATGGAGAGATGTTTCAGTGAGTTTCCTGACCTGCGCTCCTATCCAACACATGGACATCTGTCAGGCAGACGGAGAAAAGCCCAGCTGAGAGAGGGGAGAGAGGTGAACTACTGCTCTCTGAAACAACACATATTCTCTCTTGGTCCTGAACTCCTGGACAGGCTCCTGTGAGGAGGCCTTTGATGGAATCTTAACTGGCATTTGAAAAGACGCCTGAAGCACGGGCAAAGGCCCTCGCTCTCCCAGGTCCTCAAACGCAGACGTTTTTTTTTCAGCACGGAGATGAGTGACAGCACCCTGTTAAATCCAACCGAACAGGAAACAATACCGGAGTCCAGGCATATGCCAACTTATTTATTAAGTCATGTTTTATTCAATTTCCTAATTTTAGATCCTGTTCACTGCAATAATACTAGAAATAAGTGAAAATGTTCAGCTTCTGGTTGGAGAGAGAGAGCAGGACATATAATAATGCTAATGCAGGTGGAAAAGGAAACAGAATCAACAAAAATCAAAGCCTTATCATAGTCATATAAAACTGGGTTGGGTTGTAGCAGTAACAATATTATTATTCTTTTAATGTATTGTTATTATTAATTAATTCATTTATTTTCAGAAAAGGAGGAAAGAGCAGGGATAAGAGGAGGGGATATGTATTGTTCACTCCGTAACTTTATATCCTAAAGTCTCTCATAAGCATCAAGGAGTGTGGACCGGGGTTGATTACTCGGGTGAATTATTGGACCAGCCAAGATAGCAGCGGTGTTATTTTAGTGCAAATCTGAGGTAGTTAACACGCACTATGTGTATAAAGGATCTGCTTTGAGTTATTGGTCATTATGTATTTTAATGTAATTTATTCTGTAGATGCATAAAAGTTGAATTTGATTACTCCATTGTCAGTTGTTGTCTCTCGCAGAAAATCCATTCTGTTTAGTTATGCCAGAGGTGGGACAAGCCCACGAGCGATAACAGGCATCTTATTTGAGACGAAAAGAAGAGTCCTTTGGGTACATTATAAATTATTATTAGTCTTCGTTTAAAGGGAGTGGTGTGATTTGTGGGTGTGTGGGGCTTGGTGTGTGATGATTCTTGATCTTTCGTATAGATATTGTCCAACTCCAGACTCAAAATCATAAATTTAAGTATGCAGTAAATAACGATCTACATCGTATGTCAAGGATGATCGTTGAGACACAATTTCCAAAGTTTGATCGGAACATTTACTTTACATATAGTTGATACAATTTCTCTGCTCTTCCGACATCAAACGAGAGCGTCCTGTAAAGAAAAGAAACAGATTTTTTTTTTTAGGATGGACTAAAGAGGGGCAGTCGTGAGATAGAAATGAAGGCGAAGCAAATGCAGTGGGAAAAAAGTGGTGTTGATAAATATACATAAAGCTCTTCGCGCCCAATTTGTCGTGCAAATTATAGAGGCAGTGTTGCAGCCTGCGGAAAGATGATCATTGATGTGAAATCCAGTGTTTTTAATGTGGATTAAGGTTGAATCCACACGCTTAAAGTGGAAAAGACGATTCCCAGCTCGCATTATGTGATATATGACATCTTAGCGCACCGTGTGCCCCGGTGCATGCAAAAGAGGGATTGTGCCACAGAACGGCTTGGACCCCCTATGTTGGTAATTCATAGCAAGTTAGCATGCAACTCATTAGGGTGCGGGGCATGAGAAAACCAGCTGGAAGAACTGGAAGGGGTCGGAAAAAGGGGAGGGGAAAGACAATGACTGGGGGAGAGGGGGGTGGGGAAGGGAGAGGATGGGGTGAGGGGGGAAGGAGCGAAGGAGGATGGAATAGAGGCCGAGCGTACTGGGAAGACGGATAAAATTGCGGCGGGAAGGAGCGAACCGGGGGGAGGGGAATGGGGAGAAAAATTTAATTTGACGCACTGAGTATGGTGTATTTAACAGATTTAAACAAACGATAATAATAATAATAATAAGATTTGAATATTTATCTACAGTATTTACTATATTCTTATTCTCAATAAATTGAGTATGTCAAATGTGTATTTTCTGATTTCATTGCAGTGATGTCAAATGCTTCACATCAGTCATAAGGCATCTGGATTCTCCGGGCTTTAATAATGACCTCTGTCTCTGATCAGTTTGACGATGCACCTTTGTGATTGTTCAGACGAACCAATAAAGCTTTTTTCCGCTGTGAACTATGAGATCGGACAAGATAGAGACATCTGTCAGGCCGAGTTTGACTGAGCAAAGACTACAAGAGCCCCAAGAGCTCACACACTCACAAGCGAAAACGCGTTCACCTCTTTCCCCTCTCGTCTCTGCTGATGTTAACTAAACTAAAGCATGTGAAGTCTGCCTTTAAAGCCAAAAACACTCTGCACACTGTCATGTCCAATGTCATACAAATGAACAAATAATGAAAAAAAATCCTCCCTTCCCTTCTGACGAGATGAAAGGACGCATATAGAGAAAAACATCACATCACCTGTTTATTTTGGAAACTAATGGCTTTTAATGTATGCTATAAATATCTAAATAATGCATGCGGCTAAATATTTCATGCAGGATTTTTAAGACTTTCTGCACTAGTTTGAAGCTTCATAAGGAATTCCCTCACTCTCCCTCCACCGAGCAATTTCAGGTTTTATCGGCCGTTCGTTGCTGATATGATAAAATTTTAAAAAGCGTGTGATGGCGGCATGTCAGATAAACACAAGTGTCTCATCAGACGAACCACAAGCCTTTTGCAATCCCTCTGCATTAAAATGAAAAGGAAACAGAAAACTCTGAACTATAAACCTTAATGTGTCACACAGAGATGATGTGTGGCAAGTTCATTCAAACAAGGTTTGAGTAATTTTATATCACGTATAATTAATGCGTGTTGTGTTTTTATTATTTTGAGTATTGTTCATATTGCTTATTTTGCACTTTCCTTGAATACGGTACACTTTGTATTACTTTTGTAGAGTATTACAGACACAAAACCCTTGTTTATGTTGTGAGAACGATCATAAATGTAAGATATACTCAGAGAATACTGTATCTCACAATTAAAAAAATACATTATTTTAACTTATTTCCAATTAATTGTACTAAATCATATATTCACTTCTTTACTAATTCTAGGTACTAAAAATTTAACATTTACATATCAATTTACTTGACCCCTCAAGATCAACAACAACAAAAATTAAACACATAAAAAATTATTATTTATAAATAATCTACCTAAATATATTATTTAGAAATTAGTTTCTTATTCCTATCCTTATTTATTTCCAGCGCAGAAACTTTACTGTAATCTGGCATCACATTTGTCCTCTTTTTGGTGCAAATGTTCTCCTGATGAATACAGGAACTACTTAAGTCCCCTCAATGAAAAACAGAATTTGCACTATAATGATGATGTTAAATATTTGATTTACTAATGTTACAAAATGTCCCAGTTTATGCCCAAATCTGTTTTGCCGTTCCACTGTGGAAAACCACGTTCATTAAAAGTCAAGCCCTGTCAGGTTCCTTTCAGCTAAATGTCATGTGAATACATGGCAATGGACCTTAGAAATTAAGTGGTTTAAGTGCTTCTTGTGATACCACAGCTGATGCATTTTACATTAGTAACTGAATCTTTTCATATAGACAGTGCAAAGATGAGTGGAGACAGCACAGAGGCGGACTAAAACAGATGGGTCTGACATAAATTGCACATCAGTTAACATCTCTGTTTAACACCTTAATTATTTGTAGTTAAATATAAATAGGGTACTACTTGTATGTAAACCTGGGTGACACTAATGTGCAAAGTAGACTACTATTTATCTACCTATCTATTGATTATGATATTGATTAAGTTATGGTTTGCACAAAAAATATATATATATACACACACACACACACGTCTGGGTTTGCTATCCTTGTGGGGACTCTCCATAGGCGTAATGGTTTTTATACTGTACAGATCGTATTTTCGATTGCCCTACACCAACCCTACCCCTAACCTACCCCTCACAGGAAACTTTCTGCATTTTTAGATTTTCAAAAACTCATTCTGAATTATTTATTACTTGGTCACCCCCCGTCGGGACCTCAATTTAGGTCCCCACTGTGAAATGAGTCCCCATGAGTCTGTGTGTATTCAGGATTAAGTCCCCACCAGAATAGAAAAACAGGTACACACACACACACAACACACACACACACACACACACACACACCCATATATAATATATAATATATTATATATTATATACATACCTTTACGTCAGAATCTAATTGCTTTTTGTTTTGGTTCTTATAAATATAATACAATTATTAAATAATATATTTAATTTAAGTATTATGATAAATATTGTTATAGCTGTTAGACCTCCATACCTGCAGATGGCAGACTGGCTGTAGGCAGGTCCTTCAGTTGCACTGAGAGCCTGGCCCACCTGAGTTTGAGTCAGACCCAGAGACAGCCGGCGAATTTTAAACGCTTTGGCGAATTCTCGAATCTCCTCCAGGTTCACACCATCCACCTCACTGGGGGCAGTCTGAGGATCTGTAAAACAGACGAGAAAGAATAAAGCTGCAACTCTCCATTCACAAATTCATAACCTTGAAACAATGCAATGTTACTCCAATTTTGCCTGTATTTTATATCGACATTGAAGACCTTCTAGCCATTTCAAGCAGATGCTTGAATAAAAGACAATTTCTATGAAATCATTTCAGTTTACGTTTTCAATGTACTGCACTTATGCTTTTGTTTTGACTTTGTCTTCATCTTCTTGTTATTATCTTGCATGATCTAATATAACAGGAATATCTCGAGTGTCTTCAGAGAGTAAATGCATAACTGAATTTAAGTATAATATGCCAAGACTTCAAAATAGCTTCCATTCATTTATTATTCCTGTGTTATTTTCCAACCATTGACAGATTTTTCTTAAGATATGGTTTCTGATTTCCAGGCTTACATAAAAGTGTAAAAGCCAGTGACATTTAAAATTAATCTGTTCTTATTAGGCAAGCTGGAATTACACTTCTCAAATGAATCCTTCCGTGAATTGCATTCAAAATGCCTTTGTGAAAGCAATGAATATTCATTTTAGGCTTTATTTTGGTCATTTTGCTATAAAAGACAGAGGTATGCAAAGATTCAATTTCAATTTGATTCATTTAGCAGCTTTAGAAATGCACTTCAGGGTCTATAGTTTCAAGACGGCATTTTAGGATAATAAAACGTGATTGGGTATTATGCATCACTGCCAGGTGGTCTTACATCTTGCTTACATAAGAAAAGTTTGGCCGACTAAATAATTCATGGGCGTCATTATGAATGAATTATTAAAAGAATCCATCAGACATATTTAAAGTCAAAATCTATTGAACCAGCACCCTGTCAATCCTCACATGCAAATCAGATTTTGAAACCTGAACTTGCTCCTGTGCGATATTGAAAATCCCTGAGTTAAATGCAGCAGTTTTGTATTTTGACCACATAATAATCATTTATGACAAACTTGTCAGGGCACATTGCCTTTTGCCTTGTTGTTGTGTTCATTGCTGAACTGTAAAAATGAATTCCTTTTAAATAATGTTCTTAGATTTATGAATTTGACCCCAAAAGGACAACCATGACCCGATTTCATGTCTTAACCCAAAAGTGTGATTTGATACTGTTATTATGATTTCCACCACATAAAATAAAATACGAAAAAAAGAATTGCCAAATGCAAAACGTGCACGGTCCCTGAAAATAAGCCATTTTTTCCATCTGAGCAGAATGTGGTGGCTTTGGGGTCAGTCAGACCCCCCCCCATTCAAAACATGTTCTGGGGAATTAACGTTAGCCAAGGACATCGCTACAAACACAATCTGGCATGGAGAGCTGCGCCACAGTGGTAAACTGATGAAATGAATAGAGAATGCTAAAGGTATTGTGAATGTTTTGAACAAAACAAAATGAAAAAAAAATAAAATGAAAACACAACACGCCATTGGTTATATCCCCAGCAAGTTGATCAATGGCAACTTCCTGTTTATTGAATTTAAAACTCCATTGCAGATGGTTTTAGGCCAATTGGCTATGACAAATGAGAATATATCTAAGTAAAACAGTTTTTAAAAGGGCCGCCGTGGCTCTGACAGGCTGGAGGGAGTGATTTATATGTGGTGCTTCTCGAGGCCAAAGCCGTTCTAAACACAACCTTCCATTTATTAGGTCTACAGTTTGGTCAGCTAGATGACAGAATCAACTAAAATCTGATAAAAACAGAATGAAAAGGCAGAATATTTTAGTTAACACTCATCTAAAAAACATATATCCACCAGCTAACATGTAGAGGTATGCTGCACACTCACTGCTGACTAGCTGCCCGACGCTAAGAGCCGAGGATGAGGATGACGATGTTGTGGAGGAGGAAGAGGCCTGGCGGAGGGGGCTCTGGCTGTGGGGCATACGAAGCAGACTCGGCTGAGACACAGGAGGAGCCTGTGAAGTCTGACCGGCCTGCGACAGCTGTGGAAATACACACATGAGCTGTTATACACACTTAAGTAGGTGAACAACAACACAATGTAAATAGATTAAGCTCTGACAAAAAAGTATGATTAATATATATTACCAGTATATATATCGTACATGAATTACCATGGTAGATCAGATCAAGGTAATAAAGTACTATTTAAGGTTCAAGCACAAGGTTAAACCCAATCAAAAGCATTTGTTGCACAATGTTGATTACTATTCATTTGGACTCAGCCCTGTTTTGTTTAAAAAAGAATTGAGGCTACGGTGAGCCACTTACAATGGAAGTGAATGGGGTCAATTTTTAGAGGATTTAAAAGCATAAATGTGAAACTTTAAATTTTACAAAAGCACTCACATGAATTATTCTGTTAAAACTCAAGTATTATTCGAGTTGCAAACTTTTCCTCATCCTTTTTTGGTTGTTTTTGGTTAAAGAGGACACGTTATCGTTGCAAACAAGCTGTAGAATTGGATATAATTTACACAGAAAAGGTCAATAAGTAATATTTTCACACTAAAATCATGTTACCACATATTGTTTTCATCTTGTGACTATTCTATTATCTAAACATTTTTATTTTTTATGTTCTTCACAGCATTTGTGGACATACTATACAGAATGCATCACAATTTTGCAAATGCAATTTGATCATGAAACTACAGAAAATAAAATAAAGAGGTTAATTGCTATTTCAAGAGAAAACAGATTTGGAGTCATGTGGTTGTTTACAAGGTAAAACTGTTGAGTCCTTTATTAGAAATTCATAGCCTGTTTATTAGAGATGAGAAATGTGGACAGGTGGAGATTATAGAGGTTGCATTCAATTTCCCATTGAACACGGCTGTCAGATACTTTAAAGTACACAAAAGGAACGACACCGTTTGGCTATTCAGCACCGAAACCTTAACACAAAAAGGAAAGCACACATGTTTACTGAGCCCAGAAATCAAAATTATGTGACTACAATGCGAGTCATTATTATGGGCAATGTGGCATGACTGCAG
This sequence comes from Sinocyclocheilus anophthalmus, assembly GCA_018155175.1. Classification (NCBI taxonomy): domain Eukaryota; kingdom Metazoa; phylum Chordata; class Actinopteri; order Cypriniformes; family Cyprinidae; genus Sinocyclocheilus; species Sinocyclocheilus anophthalmus. The sequence continues at coordinate 127,694 of JADLZN010009504.1, read as the reverse complement.
CACCATACATTTTCATGTTTTATGCACCATCGAGCGCCTCTTGTAGATGGTGCATCTCCACTCTTCAAGAAAGCAAGTGTCTCATCTGTCTAAAAGTGGGTTGGCTTCTCTCTGCTGTTCTCTTGCACTATTAATTCTCCTCTGTGTGTTTGTGTTTGTGCGTGAGTGTGTTTTTCTTTGGATGCTGAGAGATGTCAGTAGTGTTGCACACACTGTCAGAACTGTCGACAGGTCTGTGAGAATTACCGAGCTTCAGTGGATCTCTCTGCCGCCACCATGTTTGACAGCCATAAATTATCGCTGCATGAAATGTTTGGGAGTCAATTGAAACGCAGACAAATCCATAAACATTATTATAAATGCATTACTGCGTTTACGTCTGTGATCAAAGGCTCCAGTAAATATGACATAGAGTTGCATCCACAGAAATGAGGTTGACCTATAGACGCTTTTATAGTCGACCGCTGTAGATTATAGGGTGAGTCGGCGAATAATATGCATGCCTGTATAGTCTGCTGTGTTTTGCACTGTTGTTAGGCTCTTTAAATGTGTTGTCTTCCTACCTTTTTGATTATTATTTGATATCAGAGTTTGATCATTGTTATTTGGGGATGATTTATATGAAAGTTTGATTATTGTTATGCATTATTATAGGTGCAAGGCCTTTAAATGCAGTGTTACTGTGCAAGGGCTGTATGATTGGGTTTTCTTGGCATACAGTATCTGGCTTAAACATGTTTTTGGCTTTATGATGTTGTATATTATAGGTTACTTTGGGATTGTTAGGATATATCATGCACATTTCACAAAATGTCAGCACATCAGAGTCATATTCAGCACTTTAAATGTTTAAATGTTTATTATGTTTTCAGGTACTTCATATAAAATGTAAATCAACACGCCATAAAATCATTCTTTTAAACAGTCACTGCATACCTGCTGTCCAGGTTTAATGGGTGACAGTGTGATTCCCTGGGTGTTGATCACTGGCAGAATCTGGTTGCCAATCACAGTGGCTATAATCTGACCCTGTGCATTGGTCAGCAGCTGCGGTGTGATTGGCTGGACCTGCAGTGAGGGAGTGCCGCCCCCTGATTGGCTGGAAGGTCCTACAGAGTTTGGCATCAGAGGGATCGTACCAATGATCTATAAAGAAGGAAGGGAAAGAGAAATTAAATTCAGGTTATTCTCACAGTAATCAACAATATTTAATCTACTCTATTGGTAAGATTTTTTTATGTTTTTGATAGTCTCTTATGCTCACCAGGGCTGCATTTATTGTGTATTATAATCATAAAAACTGTAATATTATGAAATTTTATATAACTGCTTTCTATTTGAATTTATTTTAAAATACAATTTATTCCTGTGATGACAAAGCTGCATTTTGCCTGTTTTCATGTTTCAAATCCTTGGTGCTTAAGAAACATGCCTTTTTTTTCATTTGCTAAATATTTACATGGTTTAGTAGTTAGTATTTGCACTTTGTTCAAATGTGTTTTACGGGATTTGTGAATTTTTTTTAGAATGAGAGACTTGAACATTTTTGTTTGTACTGTTGGACAAATGACAATAAAGGTATTCATTCATTCATTAATTTAATATTTTTGTGAAAAGCGTGATGATTTTTTTTGTCAGTCGTTATTTTAAATAAAAAATATTTTGTAACATTATAAATGTTTTCACTATCACTTTTAATCAAGTACAGTATGCAAAAACAACAACAACTTTTGAACGTCATATAATTAATATATTAATATTTATATACACAGCATTTTACACAAGCACATATCTCCTCATGCATGCATGTTGATTTATGTTTGTGCAAAAATACACTTTATTACTGGCTCTGTATGGTACAGTGATATTCAGTTGGACATGACAAAGATCATGATCACTCCTAATCTTTGGACCTGACAAACACAACAAAGACATCAAGCTAGAGCACTTCATATACTCTGAGGACCTCATCAGTGTCAGAGCATCAAAGTCCTCCGATTTTACCGAATAGAGGGCTACTTAGTACGGGGTGGAGAAAATAGACTGTATAACCTTTTTATTTTTGACAGAGGCTTGAAAGACATACACACACTCATACATTACCACTTGCACTGAACCACAAACCCAGATGAACGTACACAATGTACACACAGACACAAGTATGGGCACATGAAAGCCCCCCACACAAAATGTGCTCTCTGCTCCTCTCTAAAGGTCAGGCTCTGAGTACCTTTATGTGTGCTGGTGCACACCACTGACTGTATTATCTATCATAAGACCAGAGGAAAAATCTATGTGTGTGTGTGTAAAAAGCAGAGAAGGGTCGAGTTAATAACATAGCCTCTTAACCACTCGTCCCCCAATAAAACACACACACACACACACACACAATTATAATTCTGGTCCAAGTATCCATAAGGGATGCCCTCCTCCCACAGTCCTTTTCTCTGGTCTTCACACCCCCCCTTTCTCCAGTTGTCACAGATCAAAGGCCATAACCCTTTGTAGCTGCAGTGTTTTACCTCTCAAGGCCACGGCTTCAATGAGCCATGTAGAACAACTGCGCTGGAGAAAAGGACCCAACGCCTCCTCCTGACACACAACAACGGTTTAAATCAGTGGAATTGCAAGACGTAAGACTTTCATCTTACCTCTTTCATCCAGAGCACCACAACTACACTCACAAGCAGTGTGCAATGCATTAATGAAGGTCATCAAAATGTTTGAGTCACCCAACAGTGCGTAATAAAAAACATTTTCTATTTTTTTTTACTCATAATACATATATTAGTCACCATGACATCAAAATTGACACTAATTATACTACCTTTCAAAAGTTAACAAAGTTGCATTTATTTGATCACAAATAGAGTTTAGAAATCATTGTAATATGTTGATTTTTCGGCTTTGTGGCAAATCAAGTTTGCTGATTTGAACTTTCTTATTATGAAGGTTGAAAACATTTTTTGCTGCTTAACATTCTTTTTTGTGGAAACACTTTTTTCAGGATTCTTCGATGAATAGGAAGTTCAAATGAACAGCATTTTATTTTTTGTAACAATGTAAAAGTCACTTTTGAATAAAATTAAAGCAACCTTGCTGAATAAAAAAGTGTTAATTTCTTTAAAAACAAATAAATACTGACCACAAACTTTTGAATGGTAATGTACAGTATATGTTCCTGGTCTTCTTATGAAAGATTTACAGTATAAGCATACATTCTTCCAAGATTCAGATTCTTCCAAGATTGAAATGTTTGTTTGCCTTTGTGATCATGTTTCAGGAGGATAGTAGTGCTACATAATGGACTTTATGCTCACCAATTAAGACTCAATTTTCGCAATTCAATGAATTCAATGTTGCTTTAAAAGGGTCATATGATGCGATTTCAAGTTTTCCTTTCTCTTTGGAGTGTTAAAAGCTCTTGGTGCATAAAGAAGATCTGTAAAGTTGCAAAGATTAAAGTCTCAAATCCAAAGAGATATTCTTTATAAAAGTTAGGAGTCAACCACGCCTACCTAAAACGGCTCGTTCTAACATGCCCCCACATAGCTACATCACTATGTGGAAATATTAGCATAATGCGCCCAAATGTGCACGCAAAGAAAGAAGGCGTGGTTTCAGGAACAGCAGTAGTGTTGATGCAGCCATGTCAGGGAGACGCTGTGTATTTCAGTGTGAAAGCAAAAGCACTTTATTTGGCCTTTGGGAAGTAGATGCAATTAGGAATCCTTGGTTAAGATTTATTTACAACAGAACAGCACAACCCAGATGTTCGAATTTGTGCAACGCATTTTATGGATGGTTTTTTTTTAACCTAGAAGAGTACAAAGCTGGCTGTGCACAAAGGCTATTTTAAAAAAAAGGGGGGAAAAAAAGGGTCAATTCCGACTTTGCTATGACAATCTGGCGCTTCTGAATCAGCGACTGCAAGTATGTTTTGTTATCAGTTTAAGTATTTGCTATTGACTGTTCAAATGCGGAGTTTTGCGCAGCGCAGAGTAACTCGTCGTGTGTGTGTGTGTGTGAGGGGAACAGGGTCACATCACAGGAGAGTGAACTGCTTGTCAGAAATCATAGCACGTCAGCTGTCTTAACCGCGGCTTGTTTACTGTATCATCACTGTGTCTGTCACATGACTATGTTGCCCTTTTGTGCTTGAACTGATGGTAAAACTAACGATATTATTAACTGTCTTGATATTTACTTTGAAAGCTGAAGCTCGCGATTATGGTAAGGGTGACTTCTGACGCGTGCTTGTGGTGCTCGGCCAATCACAATGCACTGGGTCAGCTGGCCAATCAGAGCAGACTGTGCTTGTCAAAGGAGGGGGCTTTGTTGAAAATGACGTGTTTGAGATAGGCGGGGCATAGAGGACCTACAGTAAAGTACAGTATTTGAAAAATAATGTTTTTTTTAACATTAAAGCATGTCAACATATTCTGTTACACCAAATACACAAAATAATGATCTTTAAAATAGCATCATATGACCCCTTTAAGAAAACAATCCTCTCTGAATATCTTGTTTAATTTAATATTATGTCATCTTACAGCTTTAAAATAGGTTGTAAGTGTTGTTTTATGTTAATGTTAAAGCTGGATCCTTGGCCTAGCCTCTTTAAAAGGGGGGTGAATCTAAAGTTAAGATCCCATTAAAATTAAGTCAAATTAAAATATGTGACCCTGGACACAAAACCGCATCAGGTTTTTTTTTTTTTTTAATTGAGATTTATACATTATCTGAAAGCTTAATAAATAAGCTTTCTATTGATGTATGGTTTATTAGGATAGGACAATATTTGGCTGAGATACAGCTATTTGAAAATCTGGAACTGAAAAAAAGTCTAAATATTGAGAAAATTGCCTTTAAAGTTGTCCAAATTAAGTTCTTAGTGATGCATATTTTTCATAAAAAATTAAGTTTTTATATATTTATGGTAGGAAATTTACAAAGTATCTTCATGGAACATGATCTTTACTTAATATCCTAATGGTTTTTGGCATAAAAAAATCAATAATTTTGACCCATACAATGTATTGTTGGCTATTGCTACAAATATACCTGTGCTACTTAAGACTGGTGTTGTGGTCCAGGGTCACATATAATACACAATTACTCTGCTCTGCAATGAAGAATCATAAAGTATGTAAATACATTAATATGCTTTAAAACACAGTGATTAATTTTTGGCCCTTTAAAAAGGCCAGAAAAGGTTCAAGACCCTTGGCCTAGTGGTATGGACATGAGCTGTACCAATGTGCAGACACACTGAACTGTGGTGCTCATGCTAGAGGTGCAAGTTCAAGTCTAGCACACACTTTGCCAAGAAACAAAAGTGCAAACCCCCCCAAAATAAAACCGAGAGGAACAAAAAGCATTAAAAAGCACTGTTCCTTAGTGTGTGTGTGTGTATATGTGTGTGCACATGTCTGATATACCACCTAGACTGAAAAAGCACCATTGATCTATTGCGTATAATTTACCCTCGCCTGCCAGCGGACCCCCAGCTGCGCTAACAAGCTCTGCATCTGTATAATCTCTGACCGTTCCTCTCCTCCGCCTGTTCCCTCCTCTCTTTGACATAATGACGATGGAGCGGTGGAAAAAAGGAGGGCTGACTATGTGTAATTCACCCTCAGCACGGCTCATTTGGTTGCGTTGCTTCGCATTAAGCGTCAGATAATTTATCTCTCTCTCCCTCCCTCCTTCCGTCGCTCTTTATCGCTCTCTCTCAATCCTCCGCGGCCCTTTCTCCTGCCACTTAGCATATTTTATTGTGCGGTGTGGCGCTCGTGTCCCCCGACATGGCATTTGCATGCTGTCTTGTCTCAGGGCTTGTTCCGCTCAATTATTCACTCTCATTGGACTAAGTGGCTGCTCTAACACAAGCAATAATACAGCACACGAGCTGACAGCTACATACTGTCCCGGGCTGCTCTGAATAATAGCCCTGTTCACAGCTTACTGTGGGATACAAGACTTGTTTTTACACCAGCAACTGCATTAACCGCAAACCAAAACTGCTCTGTAAAAAACAGTGTCAATCATTTCTGCCATTTCTATATGATTTTATGAGGTTTCAGAGTTTCAATTTGATTTCTTTCACTAGTTTAATCAATTATGCTGTTAGGCCTGCACTTTGTGTACTCTTGCTGTACTTTCCAGCACAAGACATGCCAAAACTAAATTATGCAGATTACTGTTGTTGTTTTATTGTTTGCTACATGTACGTGTGTCTAGTTGAATATTTTTATTTATTGGCTCTTTGATCTGTACAGATCATTTTAATAGGGATATGCCAAGAGTAGTAATATCAACTTCGTGATTAACACGGAACAAATAGAAGCTAAATTAGGATAAAAAATGATTTCAGGGAAGAAACTAAACTTTAAAGGATAGTTCACCCAAAACTGAAAATTCAGTTATTTCCTCATGTAGTTCCAAATTGGAATGCCTTGCTTTCTTCTGTGGAACATGAAAGAAGTTCATTTTATCCAGTGTTGTTTCAGATCCCAATAACAGTCATTTTTCAAAATTTCTTCCCTTATATTCCACAGAAGAAAGTCGTACAGATTTGGAACGATATGCGGGATGACAGAATTGTAATTTTTGGGTAAACTAACCCTTTACATTGTTAAATTGATGTGAGTTGAAATTACAATGTATAATGTTTGTCCAAAATAAAGCAGCTAAGCTATAAAAAAAATGCAGAATGACAAATTAAGTTTAAAACGGTTTCCATCAACATCTGACATGTTAGAGTTGACATGTTCCTCATAAATCTGTATAAGTAGCAAATAAAAATCCATCTGATTTGGTAAAACTGTGGGAAACATATGTGGACTTTGCCGGTGACTCGATCACGTTGGGTGTTTGATGTAAACAATCTCCTGAAACATTGTCAACCAATCCAGCATGAGCCTGTGCTACGCTTATAAATCTGATCATGTATTTTGTCCGCATGAGGAACACCTGCCTCAAATGGCAGGAGATAAAATAATTACTATGAAGTAAATTCTAAAGGGTCCATATATTGTGTCATACGTTTGTCAATAACTGTTTTTTTCTTGTTCTTATACTATATACTATATAAGACTTGCTTTTGTTCTTGCACACTTTATACGTGTTTTACACTGTGGTGAGCGTTCATCTCCTTTCCTCCTTTTCTCCCTCTCTCTCTCTGTTTCTCCTCTTTGAGCAGAACTCATTAAGATTATACTGGCAGTGATTCCCAGGGAATGTCATCTCTTCCTGCAGCCAGGCCAATCTTCAGCGTTAGCCATGGCCGCCAGGCAATATCCCTGCCCATTTTCTGCCCTACTGCCCGCTGTTTGGAGGGGAATAGGATGGGGACACATATTGAGAGAATTCCAAACTTCTAACACCCGTCGCTGTGAAAGAAACACAGATCAGAGACGGTCAAACACTGCATTTTCTGATGCAGTCTTGGTCAAAGTTTTCAATTGCTTTGGTTAAATAATAAGAAATGGTTTCCTTTATATATAAAGATAAAGAAAAAAAACTATTAACATGAATTGTGGACTTTAATGGCAAGAAAGTTTATGCTAAAACAATAACACATTATATTTTGCGCCCATATTGACTGTTAAAATAGTCCAATTATAAAACAAAAGAACAGACAATTACACAGCAAATACAATATGTTAATTAGTATTAAATTAATATTCTATAATTCATTGAAATGTAAAAATAAGTATTATTACAATTGGAAAAGACTTACACATTTTAAATGAACATTATTTATTTTTATTTCTCTCTCTCTTTCTTTCACTATTTCCCAATGGATTCTTAGTCGTAAATTTAGAACGAAGGAGATAGAGGAAAAGTTGAAAATTCAGAGGAGGGAGATGTTTAAAGCCAAACAGTTTTAAAAGAGCTGGGAATCTTGCCCCTGCTATCATTCAGGCCCAGAAGAGACTGCTAAGGTCATTGTGGTGAAAAACTTTGATCTTCCCGCTCATTTGATCCTAAGAACAAAAAAAAAAGACGAGACTAGACATGAGAGGGATGGAAGAGGAATGTTTTAGCAAATACTGCTGTAATGTTTGCTTTATTCAGACCCCGTCCCATCTGCGAAAATACAATAGGCTAAAAAATGAAATGTTTTCACAGTCCCCCCTTTTATAATGGCTAAGTCCTTACATTTTTCGGTTTTGCAATGAGAAATGTTAACTTTGCCCCTCTCGCTCTCTCTCCATAAGACATTTTTAAACATAATTATTTGTAAAATTATACATTTTACAGATAAACATATCAGGCTAAGTTATATCCAAGTAATAAACTTCACTTGAATGCGTGTTGTTTTCAGATAATGGCCTGTCCACAATCATAAATTCTGAGCTGACGATAATTTTCAAAACAAACTATGCATTAATGGTTTACTTGTCTGTTGTGCACGTCACTTACTGTGTAAGCTTAATACATTATGTTTATATTTACTCAGAAACATAAATAGGCTGATATGTTAAGGCTGTGAAAATTATATTTTTAAAATAAAAATATTTATCTGTTTTTCCAACTTTAATCTTGTATATATGTAAATATTATAATATAAAATTTAAAATAAATGTATATAATATAATAATATATGCAGTCTGATAAAACCTACAGGCCTTCATTTCACATGAAGGAAGACATTTGTCTGTCTTTGTGTACCTTAGTAGTTTTTGTGTATATTTTTCCACATATTTTCTCTTTCCACAGAAATAAAGTGACTTCTCATCCTATGACTACATTTACTATGTATGAAACTCTAATGACCAAGAATGTTTTTTTGCTTTTTTTTACCATTATGCATGTAATCCTTGATTTGTATTTGTTAACATTCTCATATTTTCCTTATTTGAATGGCAAATTGTGACTGAAATTGAAACTGCACATTTATTCCAGTTAGATCAAATAACATTAATAGCGATAAAAAATCACAGCAGGCCTGCTCAAATGCAGCAACATTCACTATTTACTTCCTTTTTCAAATGTCGACTAACACTCAATCCTCCACAAACACAATATGCATCCTTTTCTAAGACACTGTTGCAATCTCTCATCCCAAATGAGACAATATTCAGCTGTGTGGCAGCTGAGGGAAAACTCTGCTACTTATAGACTGAGCTTCAAGCAACACAGCCACATTTGTGTTATTTTAGTAATCTAATATCTGGCCAACATTAATGCCTAAGAGCTAAATCAACACCCTAACCAAACAAAGAGTGCTTCAGTCTAAAGTAACACATTGCCTCATCCCTTTACTCCAACCTTTTCCTTTTTTTTTTTTTTTGTTCTGTGGCAGCATCTGCTGTTCCCCTGGCCACGTCTGGGGCCTGTATTAGTATCATTTTAATGTTAAAAGTAAAAGAAGGACGGGGGATGAGGCTCAAAAGGGTGGTGGGTGTTTTAGCAGGCTCAAACTGAATAAAGTGCGTCAGTAATAAGGTCGAGAGCAGAGCCTGTAGCCCTGGGCTTTGACCGTCTCAGTGACCTGATTATGTCAGCCAGTGTCAGCCGCCACGACACTACAAACACACAGCGCATCCCATCAACGGCATCGCCATGCCGATACGTCCAGCCAAGCCCTGCAGGCACCTTCAGTATAGACAAGGCCATACCAGTTCGTTAGGTAACGTCTGCACACTTGGCATCTTCTCATATGAGTGACAATTTATCATACACCGAACAAGTAGGGAATATCATTTATTTTTCATATAGACAAGAACTGTGCATGGATCTCAATTCAATTGTACATAAAACATAAAAATATTAATCAAAAGGTTATACCTGAAAACAGTAGTTCTTAATTCAAGATTCAAATAATTGTATTGTCCATCATGTAGTGATAGAAATCTGTCTTTGGTTAAAAGCTCAACATTCACAAAAAAAAAGAAAAAAAGAAAAGTAAATAGGTGGGGGGAAAAGTAGTACCAAAATGGAAAAAGAAAAAAGAACGTACCAAAAAAAGAAATGTAAAATTAAAGTTATATATATATGGCTTTTATCTGTACTTTTTTTTGGAAAGTCTTTAATACTTCTATTCAGCAAGGATGTTAAATTGTTAAAAAAAATGATAGCGAAGACTTATACTGTTATAAGTACTAAACTATACTAAATTCTATTCTTTTCAACTTTTTAAATGTTCCAAAAAAAAGGCAGGCACAACTCTTTCCAGCAGTGACAATAAATCAAAATATTTGAATGATTTCTGAAGGATTATGTCAAGTGACTCTGAAGATTCAGCTTTGCAACCACAGGAATCAATTTTATTTAAGGTATGTTAAAACAGAAAAAAAAAATTTGTATTGTTAGTTAATGTTAACTAAGGCCCAATTAAAAAAAAAATACTTTAATGCATCCTTGCTGAATAAAAGTAATTTAAGAATTTATTTAAAAAATATCTGACCACAAACTGAACAGTATTATATGTTTATTAGATATATTTTTGTGTAACAAATGTACTGTATATATATACAGATGCATCTGCTTTATTTGCATCTGCCAGTTTCTACTAGATTATAGATGAGTTGGTTTTGACACACTGCCTTTGACGTCAACAACAAAAGATATGGAGACCATTTTCTCCTCGCTTTTGAAAGTTGATAAGTCGATTTATTTTACTGCCCTCACTGTGCACGATTATAAGGTTCCTTTAACATATCAAACGTCATTAGACATTTTTTAATACATTTACAGCCAAAACTGTTAAAAGCATCCATAAAGCCTTTAATATGAGCGGGTAGGCTACATAAAGAGGCCCCCAGCGTGCGATTTCTCAAACAATGCTTTCTGTCGTATTACAGAAGAGAAAGTGTCAATGAGAGGAGGGGAATGAGACAAGGGTTAACGTAAATAATGCCGTCTGTAGCGTGAAAGGGCACATTGGCTATACAATCTTTCCTTTAATATGGGAACGGTGCGCACCTGCGATAAGATGATTCATTAGATAAGGCCCTGGTCTGACAAGCCTCATCGTTCAAGCCTCTGGATACTGATGGAACAATTCTGCAGCCGGCCCCGTAAATATGACAAGGTCAGCATTTTATCCCCTGCACTCCCACACTGCTGTCCAATCTAAACACAACACCCCTCTCGGGCTCGCTCTATCGGGGCTAAAGACGGGCCACGAAGGTCAGTACTGAAGACTGGATTTGAGTATCTGGGTTACATTATACTAATAAAGGAAATCATGTTCAGACCATTTCAGAAGAATGTTTACTTGTCCTTCGACTTGGCAGTCCTGTGATTAATGTGCGGCAGACTTCAGCTTACATGTGCATTTCATATGTGCACATCTTTTAAATGTGCTGCGTGTGTGTACTGTATGTAGGTACCTGTCCTTGTGCATTGGTGACCAGTTGTCCAGTGACCCCCTGCAGGCTGGAGAGAGCATTACCAAACACCTGTGACCCGGCAATTGAACCCATCGCTGCTGCTGCTGCTGCGGCAACCGCTGCCTGACTGGCCAGAGGGTTGAGCTGAGGAAGTGAACAAAATTAAAAAACCAATGATTTAGTCGATTGATTACAGTAAGTCAGAGGCATTTTTCATAAAGATCTTAAATGAGGTGACAGCTTTAAATTAAACGGGTACATTTATACCTAATATAATACATTATTCTTAAGTTAAACAAGAACTGAAATACAGTGCATCAATCTTTTGAGCACTCTGGATTAAAAATAAAGAATAAAGGTGCTTCATGGATGAACGAAATGGATAAGGATTAATAGATAACCATGGAAAACTATTATAATATACATCATTATATAAATCACTTTTATTTGAAAAGACGTTCATTCATTCATTCAGCAAATTCAATGTACATGCCCAGTAAATAAGACAATTAACTTTTTTTATAATAAGGAAAATAACCTAAAGAGCAAAAATAAATGAACATGTGGTTTCATTGTTAAAAAAAAGAGAAAAAACATAAAAAGAAAAATGCAGCTAAAAAAAATCATAAAAGGAAAAATGCAGCTAATGAGTCCCCCCACCCCCACCCTTTTTTAAATAAAAAGATAACCACTAATGACAATATGCTTTTTTCTGTCACTTTGGATAAAAACTACCTAGTCAAATAGATAAACAGATCGCTAGAGCTAGACAAATAGACAGATGATTGACAGACAGACATATAGATATAGATCGAGTTTTACTTTCATTTTTTGCCATGTTTTACTCTCATTTTAACCCCTGTGGTTGATTTCTCCTCATTGTAGCGATTTGCCATTGTCAAAAACATACACGCCAGCACACACACAAACGAACAGGTGAATAAATCAAGCTAACCTCCTAATAAGCCGGGTGAATGCAGTGCTTATTTGGTTGCAGGGCTGCAGAATACAGGCTTATTAGGTTCTTTAAGTAGATCAAGAGCTCACGCAGGACTGCACACAGACTCCCCAATTACTCATCACAATGAGGCAGTAATGGAAACAGCGCTCTGAGCAGACAGAGGAGAACAGGCGCGGTGACAGCAGACAAAAAGAGTAAAAAAGACAGCATATCCTAATGGCAGTCAACAGTGATATAGACAGCAGGTTATTTCTGAAATCAAATTGCTATTCTTTTTTGACAAGTTCTGAGTTTGCTTTTGCTATGAATCACGAAGCGTGTAATCCCAAAAGATGCTGTCAGAACAAGAGTTCACAGGTGTTCGGTGATGATATTTTTGATGCCACTGTGCTTTAAAGGGATAGCTCACCCTGTAATTAAAATTCTGTCATCATTTATTCACCATAACAGCATTCTAAATCTGTATGACTTACTTTCTTCTGTATAACATGAACAGAGAAATTTTTAATAATACATTGGTCGCTGTTTACCAAATTAATTTAATCAAATTTTTAACCAATTAAGTCTCTTATGCACAGTAAAAAAGAGTATTATTGAGAAATTTTATTACAGTTTAAAACAACTATTTCTATTTAAGTATACATATATTTTAAACAATTTAACATTTATAAAATATATTTCTCTGATGGCAAATCTGAATGACTTGATCCTTCAGAAATCATTCTAATATGCTGATTTGGTGCACAAGAAACATTATTATCAATGTTAAAAGCAGTTGTGCTTTAATTTTTGTAGAAACCATGACAGTTTTTTTTTCTCAGGATTCTTTAACAAATGGAAAGTTCAAAAGTACAGTATTTATTTGAAATAGAAATTATTTATAACATTTATGCTAAATGTATTTACTGTCACTTTTTATCAATTTAAAATGCATGCAGAATTAAAGTATTAATTTCTTTAGATAGATAGACAGACAGACAGACATAGATATATATACGTATATAGATATAAATATACTGTATAGAGAGAGAGAGAGAGGATGAAGAGGGAGAGAGATTTGTTGAGAGAGAGTGATGATGAGAGAGAGAGAGATGAGGCACATGTGGAATGTAGTCTGAATAACGAACATTTCAAACAAATCAGTTAGTTAATCAACAGAATCAGACTGATCCGGTTCTCGAGTTTGACTCTTTGAATCAATAAATCAATCCTTTAGCACACTTATGAAGCATTGCCAGAGCATTCTTTCCTTTTTATTTTGTGGAACAGGAAGGTTTGGAATGACACAAGGATGAGTAAATGACGATAGCATCTAAAATTTTGGGTGAACTAAAGAAGTAGCAGAAGGAACTAAGGAAGTAACCATGTCTAACAAATTTCAGCCCATATTCTCCTCCTGTTTCCTGTCTCCTCTGTCCTCACCCCCCATCTCTCAGCGGGGGCCATTCAGCTTTGTTAAAGTGAGAGCATTCAGCTGCCATTCATCTTTCATCTTATCACACCATCATATATTACCAGGCTCTCTGAAATCAAATGATGAGAAAATACCACGGAGCGATCAATACTTTTTCATTGACAGTAAAGGTTAAGCACATTAAGAATGACACTGCATTTGTCTTATGAAATCATATTTCATGTTGGTGGCCTAAAATTGGCTGAGATTGATACTATGTCCCCTGGACTGAAAGTCACCCATTTTTATCACTAATCACAGAAATCGCCTCTTTGTGGCCGGCGTTTCTTTGTCCTTCTGCAAAAGTCAAGTGCCAGTTGATAATATCAGCAACCCAAAATGTTAAGGGCAACGATTTTAGCTCCTCAATGCCTCACCATGTGGCTATTGTGAGCAGTAAAAGCTCTCAGAGACTTCAAGACATTTCAGCCTTTCATCTTCAGAATTTGTCAAGAGATTTGCAAATGATTCTTCTGTATGCAGAGGCAGAATGGAGACGCTACTTTAAAACAACCGCAAATTATTTCTTGACGCTTCGTCTAATGCGGTCATCCTTTTTATTGTCGCGCATTAGTAAAATTTCAAATCGCTTGCGATTTCCTGCCAAGTAACCCAGTCACACTGTGAATGCTTATTCTGTTAAATAGAAAAGCAGAATAGCTTTGTGATTGCAGGAAAGGTGTCTGCGTAGGGAGCATCTTATCTCGGACTAACATCTTCAGATAATAAAAACATGTATTTCTGAGATGCAGAGAGAAGGCGCACACGAGAGAGAGATGGACAAGGATGGCAATATCAAGCAGGGATTGAATTCATAGATAATCCTCTCACCCTATCTGAGGGCAAACACTCTCTCTTTCTCTCCCCTTCACTCTCTCTCTGACGGAGTAGATGAAACGCATTCTCCTGGAACGATAAGAAGGCCGGTGAATTATATGAGCTGATACATACAGGATCATCTTCAGTGATCCACTGACATCTGAATCTGCTTTAGCTCATTTCCTAGCTTAACGTGAGAAGAGAGTCAAACATTGTCTTAGAGCAAGTATCTTAAAGATGAAGTGTACATGTGGCTTCATGCTCACAGCCGCCAAATTGTAGTCTATTTGCTTTTGAATTGGTCATTATTGACTCATATTGGATATTTTCTAATATTTCAAGCTAATTTCTTAGATTTTAACATTCAGATTTGTCATCATCTAACATATGCATATGTATTTTACACGCTGTACTTCATAAATCTTATGTCTCACATAAGTACGTTATATGTTTGTGAATTATGCAGAACATTGAGCTTTTAAAAACAATGAGTTTAGTTTTAAGTGTGCTATTTTTAATTGATTTAATTTTGAAATTGTTGTTACACTCTAAAAAATGCTGGGTTAAATATAACCCAGCGCTGGGTTAAAAAGGGACAAACCCAGCTATTGGGTTGTTGTGACCCAGCGGTTGGGTTGTTTTGAACCCAACCGCTGGGGCAAAACAACCCAATAGCTGGGTTTGTCCCTTTTTAACCCAGCGCTGGGTTATATTTAACCCAGCATTTTTTTAGAGTGTATTTGCCACTGTGGCCTCTGGCTTGCTCAGTTTGGAATTCATTTAAAAGCAGTCATATTCAGGTTAATATTACGAGTTTACTGCAAAAAAAAACAACAACCACGATGGATGAGAACAAAATTTGAACTGAATTGAGCCAGATAATGACTCTAAATTTGCCACATTGGCACTGTTACTGAACTGAATTGAATCAACAGTGAACTGAATTGAACTGAATAATGCCACTATTGCCTTCTGTAAAACTGCTTATATTTGAACTGTACATGTTTCAAAATTGATGAAATGCTGCATTGACACAGCAATAGAACTGAATTGAAATAGCATAATTGAATAATTGAATTTAATAAATAACTGGATTGAATAAATAAATGTGACTTGAATTGACTATAGACCTATATAACATAGACTAATATTGGTCTTTTATCGGTTATTGGCAATTACATATATAAGCATCAATCAGAATTGATATTATTTTCATTTTGCGGATATCTGTAAACCTTAAATTCATGCAATCAATGATATTTATAGTTTATATTTAAACTCTAAATTAAGTGGAAGTTTAAGATTAAGTAAATGCAATATACTTCTTTCATTAAATACCGTATCCCACGTTTTTATATGTTTGGCATATATGGAAAAGGCCTTATAGTTCAGTTATTGTTTACAGTTTCATTCTTATCATTTTAGGAGCGATCAATAATATTTAAGCCCATTATAAAACACTCAGCAGCACAGCGGGGCAGACTTAAGACTCTGTAACTTGGGGGGCAGCAGGAAGGAGACATGGAGAATGTGTGGATTGCAGGGGATTGCAGTGTTTGTCATCTAAACAAGTGATTTTCCGGCAGGCTGCCTCCACTTGGAGCCATGTGGGGAGGCAGGAAACCGCGTTACTGCTCCACTATTTGTGTTGATTGTATCTTTGTGTGCGAATCTAAACAGCTGGCATCCTTTTTACAGAAAAGCACCAGGTAAACCTCTGAGTAAATGTGACAAAACGCCTGCTCTTTCTCGGTCTCTTTTTCTCATCTTAGATTAAATTTGAAGGGTTTTGATAGAGAGGACTTGATCTAATAAGCTTCTAATGTTTTTGTCTCTTATGCCCACCAATGCTGCATATTACAACAATTTAAAACAGCTTTTATTTTATTTTATTTAAATCTATTTTAAATACAATTTATTGTAAGAAAGAAAGAAAGAAAAAGAAAGAAAGAAAGAAAGAGAAAGAGATCCTTCTTACACGTTGCGCCTCATGGCAAAGTGGGTGAGTAAATTTTAAACTCTATTAAGTTCTGCTAGGCCTGCAATGGCCGTTTGACCAGCGGGGTCAGATGGAGCAACAACCCATGTAATCTCCTGAACAAGGGAAAAAACAGCTTGCAGTTACCATGGCAAGGGACTTCTGGACATCAAAGTGAGCACTCCAAAAGCTAGAGTTCTTTTTCACCTGTTCCGTTCAGACTACAAATTTAGACTTAATCGCTTTCTCTGCTAATACAATAGGAAGAGGCAGGCCTCAAGGGACAGGCTTCTGCTAACACTAAATGTAAAAAACTAAGCTAAATCACCACCTTCAAAGATAAAAAAAGGTTTAAAAAAACACGATGGATGTGGGAAAACAACGTCAGAAAATCCATAAAATAAAGTTCATATTACATAGGATAATATTTGTATTGTAATTGGGTTAATCAGTAATTTTGCCTAATTGTTTACAAAAAATTAAACACCTTTAAACTTGTTTTTCAACTGAAATTAATGTAAAAATCTAAATAGATTTTTCTTATTCCATTGCCAAACTTTCTTACTCCAATGCCAAAAAAAAAAACCTTACTAAATTTTGTTAGATTTATCTATTAAAGAAAACAAATGCTTAGCATTGCTAATTAGGTAATACAAATACTTTAATTCAAGATACATTATCTGAAAATCGTACCATCCTATGATCCTACACAATTAAAAAAAAAGTCAAGAATGCTATGAAAGTCTTCAGTCAGACAAGGACTGTGATTAAACATCTATAAAGCCAAAAGAAAACAGTTTTTGCAGGAAAAAAAAACGTTAATCAAGATATATTATTTATTATATTTATTATTTTTTCTTCAATGTGCAGCTTTTCTTTATCAGTTAAATGGGACAATAGACAATAGATTCAGTGTCTAGACAGATCGGACAAGGACTGCTATTAAACATCTGAAAAGCCGAAAGAAAATAGTTTTTGCATCATAGCAATTCCTAAGACGATCACACCTCTGTTTCACCCTTTTTTCTTTCCCCCCTCGCTCTCTCCGTCTCTCTGTTTTTGCATTATAGAGAGTGGACATAATCAGAAGTGACACATCTGAGCATGCTCACCGCCAGTAATACCCAAGCGTTCACTGACAGGAATATGCCACCTCCTTCAAAAAACCCTCTCTCTTTCTCCCACGTTCCCCAGCCTGGAGCCTCCCCTCTGCCCGGGTACATCAAAACACCATTAGACTGTCCCAAACACCTCAGCTCCCCTGTTGGACCCCTGGAGCACATCACCTGCTGTCTCCTCTGGACTCCTCACACTACCAATGCTACTTACAGAACCCCATTTCACCTTCCCATTGACAAATAAATAAATAGCTGAGAGAAAAACAGAAATATACCGACTCGAGGGAAGAATAGGTGAGAGAGTAAAAAGCTAGAGGAAGAAAAACAGGAATAAAGAGACATGCAATGATGTAAAGTTGAAGAAGCTAAGCTGGAAGTCTTGGGTCAGTCCTCCCATGATGCACTGCACTGAAAACTGTGTGGCGGCATAAAGGGCCTCATCTTCACACACACACACACACACGAGGGCTGTTTAAAATGCTGCACTTCATCAGATAAAAAGCACAACTTTGGGGAAAGAGGGGGCAAAAGGGGTCACATTTAACAGGCCAGAATGCAAATGACAGAGGAACAAGGAAGGAAATTAATGACAAATGTACCTATAAAGATGTGATGAACTGCCCAGTGCTGACCGTCAATCATGTGACTCATTAACTCCAGGCATAATTAACTGCTTTTGGTGTCATTATATAAAATCCTGCTTCCATAACTATAGCCCTTAAAATCCATACAAGAATTTTAAGCCATCAGTCATCCTTGCTCTATTTTTGCTGCAAAGAGGCAGTCCTGGGTAACCTCCAATACAGTTTAAATACATG
The DNA here is from genome assembly GCA_018155175.1 of Sinocyclocheilus anophthalmus. NCBI lineage: Eukaryota > Metazoa > Chordata > Actinopteri > Cypriniformes > Cyprinidae > Sinocyclocheilus > Sinocyclocheilus anophthalmus. The sequence continues at coordinate 109,202 of JADLZN010009504.1, read as the reverse complement.
TATATTTTATTTATATATTTATAAATTCCATCTTTTATCATTTTTCCTATTGAAAAATCACCCCAAATGTTTTTTGGCCGCATTTCCATGTGATTGATTAATGAAAACTAAAGTTCCAAGCAAAACTGCTGACTGCAGTGTTACACATATAACACTAGTATTTCCATGAGAAAAAAAAGATCTAAAGAGTAAGACTCGGACCTGCTACTATTGGAAAACAAATTATTCAAGAGACCATCAGTTTTGTGAAAAGTTGATATTATATTTCTGATCCCCACCTGAGACCAGGTCTCCATCAGATTTTAATCTCCCCTGTAATTTCCTGTGATAAAAAAAATGATAAAAAATAATAAAAACATCAAATGGAAAATGATAAATGGCTGTTTGTCTTTAAATGACTGAAAGCAAAATATTGCACTTCTTAATCTAAGTGAAAAACTACAGAACAGCATGTCTCTATTTGAGGAAACTTCAACTATTCTAATTCATCATGTCAAATTCTCCTCTCCGGCATTTAAACAGAATGCCATCTCTTTTCACTTGCTGTTGTTTGACATACAGATCCAGCATTTGAATGACTTTAATATTGGCTTAATCAATGGCTGGTGATCTTTTGATGGCCTCTATTCAATAAAGCCCAGCGTCAGCTGTGTGTGAGTTTCATAACTAGAATAATGGTAAATGATTACTCCTCCGCATGGCGTCTCAGAGTGAGCCGAGCTAATGAAGAGAAATGGTTGGGTTTGGAGCTGGGGCTGCCAGCTGCCATTTGAGAACTCGGAGCACTGAGATTAATGGTGACTGAGCAGGGCTCTGTGGCTATGATGTGGTCAGAGGTCCGATCGATAATACACAAACACAAACCTGACCCACGCATCCATTTACACACACACACACACGCGCAAATACACTAAACTAAACTTTAACACACACACTCATCCCTAAGTGGAGTGATGAATTGACAACATTTGGACACAACATTGATCAGATTTTTCCCTGTGTTTTTCTGGGAAGTTTACAGGGTTCAGAACAAACTTAACAAGTGTTGAATCATATTATAAATGTGTTTTCCGTTACCACACCATTATTCTGTGTTAACATGCCTCATTTATTACTTTTATGATATTTGTGAAGGAGCAGGTGATGCAAGCATAAATACTGCAGCAAGGAAGAAAAGGAGTTGTACAAGAAAAAATAACTTATCAGAATAGGGCCCAGGACAGAACCTTGAAGATCACCCTTATTATTTAGTAAAAGAGAGAGAAAGAGAGATGAAGTGACAGGAAAACAGTTAATTTACTCAATCACGATTAATTTAATTTAAACTTGATGACATTCCCATGCACTTTTTTTTATTCCAAGTAATAGGCGTTTGTGTACAGCCTCTATTAACCTAAATGGGGAATATTAACATCTCCAAAACTGCTTGTCAAGATTATGTTTAAATGGTAAAATAAACACTAAAAATGGGCAATAATGGTTTTATAATAAACAATATTATAAACTCTGTTTCTTCAGATTAAATCAAATTAGTTTTTATTGCTGTGGTAAAAAAGTCGTCAACTGTTTTTACAGTCACACTCTTCATGATCCTTTAAAGTTTTTATTATTATAATCATAATGGATTTTTAATAAAACTGGTTACTCCAAATATGCAGAAAATATTAAGTTACTTATTGTAAATGTCAAATTGTCATATCCAAATGTCTACAGTTGGAAGTCTTTTATTTCATACTAGGTGCCCCAGTGCTGCCTTTTCTTTCTTTTTTCTGAAAATAATCCCTCATTTTCGGTAAATAAAAAGTTGCTTTGCTTTCAGCACCCAGATTTTCCTCACTGGCTGCATCACATGCTTTATAATTATTCATACCAAACGCTGTGCTGCTGTTGATGGGCAATAGTCTTATTTTCTGCTTCAGTCACCAGTGCACATTTGTATTTTCATATAGTGTGAGTTTCGTTATGTAAGGCAATTTTCTGCCTTCTTAAGAAGGGCTGTCTATTGGGCTGCATTAATGAGTGAGTGAGTGAGTGAGTGAGAGAGAGGGGGAGAAGGAAGAAGAAAAAATAGAAGAGATCGAAGAGAGACCATACAGGGCATGGATAAAACAAGTGAGGGAAGGAAACATGAAAACAGAAAAGAGGTTAAATATTTATTTGCCGTTAAAATGAACTTCTGCTCCATAGGAAGTACTGTGTTAAAATCTAACAAAACACAATAAAAGAACCCTACATTAAATAATCCTACAACATAATTAGACACTCTTTTGGCAGCCTGTTACACAGCAAAACGTTACACACATTATTAATGTCAACTTGAAACACTGCACAGTTTTATTATGCACTCTAGTAACTCTACTAAGGTGAAATGGGATATTTAACAAGAAAAAAATAAAAGCAGATGAAAAATTACAGAAAAACTTTCTCGTAGATAACCAATAAGTCTTTAGGCTGTTTTATTATAATAAAGGGGTTGGGTGGTCCCTGTGAGAGACAAAAACATGTTTTTAGAGGGGCATTACGAAAGACAAAATCGGCATGTGTGTGTATACGTGACTGTCCATGAGCATGTGCGCGTTGGAAGGGTGGCTGACCTTGGCAGGGATGGGGTTTCAGGAGCGAGCTATAATGATGGCTGATTGCTGGGGAATGGTGGAGAATAGACAAAGATAGAGGGAGGTAGACGAGAGGAAAGGAGAAGAGAGGAGCAGAGAAATAGAAAGGGCGGAGGAGAAGAGGCCGGCGTAATTGCAGCACTCGTGGGTCTGAGCCTCCAGTGGCACACATCAGTACATCAGGAGGGGTGTGTCTTAGAGCGATGGATGAGTGGGAGAGAAAGCGGGGGTAAAAGATGGACAAGTAAGGGCACAGTACAGTCTAGAGAGGTTGAGAAAAAGTATGAAAGAGTGAGAGAGACAGAAAAGGGGTTAGCTGAGAGGGACAGGGGAGAGCGATGAAAGTTGGGACAGGGGTGAGTCGTCCATAAGCTGAGGCAGTAAATTGGCGTTGGCTGAATACCAGGCAGTAGCCTGTAATTACTGCTGTAAGACTCTGGGTCGGGGGTCCGGGCAGACCCTTACAGTCACTCTGACTGAGAGAAGGGAGAGAGACAGCTAAGCCTGAGGTAGTCTATAATACCTGGAGAAAACGGTCCCTTACAGCTGTCTCAATGGCAGTTATTGAGGTAGCGCAGATTCAGAACCACGTAGATGTACAAAATTTTAATTTACGCATCTTTCCTTATGGGACTGGGCTTTTGCTTATTTTTGAGTGAACTATGCCTTTAAATGTCTTTTATCCAAAAGTTTTTATCCAAACCTTGACCCTTTGGCTAAGACTGTACAGACAAACACCCAGCCAGGAGAGCTCTCTGTACCTTTATTGTCTCTCTCTCGGTCTTCCTGTCTGCCCACCATGGAACCATGGTGGCAGACACAATGGCAAGGTCAAGGACTGTTAGTGAACGAACTGTGAATAGTAGTTTTCTGTGAAATGGGATGAATTAAACTGATCAAAAAGTGACAGTAAATACATTTATAATGTTAAAAAAAATCTATTTCAAATAAATGCTGTTCCTTTGAAATTTACATTCATCAATGAATCCTGAAAAAAATGTATCAAGTATCACAGTTTCCACAAAAAGCAGAACAACCATTTGTCACAAAATCATCACAACATGGGTGCATATACTGTACAGGTGCATCTCAATTAATTAGAATGTGGTGGAAAAGTTCATTTGTTTCAGTAATTCAACTCAAATTGTGAAACTCGTGTATTAAATAAATTCAGTGCACACAGACTGAAATAGTTTAAGTATTTGGTTCTTTTAATATTGATGATTTTGGCTCACATTTAACAAAAAAAAAACAATTCACTATCTCAACAAATTAGAATACTTAAGACCAATAAAAAAAACATTTTTAGTGAATTGTGGGCCTTCTGGAAAGTATGTTAAATTACTGTACATGTACTCAATACTTGGAAAGGGCTCCTTTTGCTTTAATTACTGACTCAATTCGGCATGGCATGGAGGTGAACAGTTTGTGGCACTGCTCAGGTGGTGTGGAAGCCCAGGTTTCTTTGACAGTGGACTTCAGCTCATCTGCATTTTTTGGTCTATTGTTTCTCATTTCCTCTTGACAATATACCCAATAGATTCTCTATGGGGTTCAGGTCTGGTGAGGTTGCTGGCCAGTCAAGCACACCAACACAATGGTCATTTAACAAACCTTTGGTGGTTTTGGCAGTGTGGGCAGGTGCCAAATACTGCTGAAAAATTAAATCAGCATCTTCAAAAAGCTGGTCAGCTGAAGGAAGCATGAAGTGTTCCAAAATGTCTTGGTAAACGGGTGCGGTGATGTTGGTTTTCAAAAAAACACAATGGACCAACAACAGCAGATGACATTGCACCCCAAATCAAGACTGTGGAAACTTAACACTGGACTTCACGCAACTTGGGCTATGAGCTTCTCAACCCTTCCTCCAGACTCTAGGACCTTGGTTTCCAAATGAAATACAAAAACTTGCTCTCATCTGAAAAGAGAAATTTGGACCACTGGGCAACAGTCCAATACTTCTTCTCCTTAGCCCAGGTAAGACAACTCTGACGTTGTCTGTGGTTCAGGAGTGGCTAAACAAGAGGAATACGACAAATGTAGCCAAATTCCTTGACACGTCTGTGTGTGGTGGCTCTTTATGCCTTGACCCCAGCCTCAGTCCATGCCTTGTGAAGAGTTCATCACTCAAATTATTGAATTGATTTTGCTTGACAATCCTCAAAAGGCTGCAGTTCTCTCGGTTGGTTGAGCATCTTTTTCTCCACACTTTTTCCTTCCACTCAACTATCTGTTAACATGCTTGTATACAGCACTCTGTGAACAGCCAGCTTCTTGGCAATGAATGTTTGTGGAGAGAGTCAATGATTGTCTTCTGGACAACTGTCAGATCAGCAGTCTTCCCCATGATTGTGTAGCCTAGTGAACCAAACTGAGAGACCATTTTGAAGGCTCAGGAAACCTTTGCAGGTGTTTTGAGTTGATTAGCTGATTGGCATGTCACCATATTCTAATTTGTTGAGATAGTGAATTGGTGGGTTTTTGTTAAAATGTGAGCCAAAATCATCACAATTAAAAGAAACCTAAAGACTTAAAACTACTTCAGTCTGTGTGCACTGAATTTATTTAATACACGAGTTTTACAATTCGAGTTGAATTACTGAAATAAATGAACTTTTCCACGACATTCTAATTTATTGGGATGCACCTGTATATGCCTATATCACGCCCTGGCTGTGTGTGTGTGTGGATGGTCTGCCCTGCTCTTGTCTCTCTCTCTCTCTCTGTGCCACAGATCAGTGTGTGCGTGTGGCTCAGGGCTGATGTAAGCCAGTGGAGTGGCAAATTACAGCAGACCTACAGCTGTAGGCTGACATTATGATTAATTTGATCAGTAATTTCTCCTGTTTTTCATTTTAATCGCTGTGACCATTCTGCTGTGGCAGGTCTCTCAGATCTAATTAAGATCAATTCCGGTGTAACCGGCTTGCCCACCGAGCTGCCCCCTCCTCCTCAAATCCCCGAGTCCCCTCAGCGTGGAGAAACCCCATCCCTCCAATCAATCAGCACCTGCAAATCCAGCCACCCCGCTAATCAGCCAATTAACACACTTGGGCAAAAATTCATAATCTCCACCGTCTGGTTGTGTCACAACAGCCTGTCTCTACCTCCCCCCTTCTTTTTTTAATGCTGCCACTCAAAAGCAGAGTTTGCTGTGAGGTAAAATAATCACAGTTTTTCAAAAACAGAAAGGAAGATGGATATGAGAAGTTTTAAACTTTGGGATTAAATGATTATGGTAATATTTTGATAACAGTGTTGTGGAGTAGCTAAATAAAAGTAGCAATGGCACTAACAGTTCACCAAAAAAAATATAATTATATCATCGCTTACTAACTCTTGAGTCATTCCAAAACTGTGTAACACAGAAGACGATGTTTTGGAAAAAATAAATAAATAAATAAAAGTCAACTGGGTCTGAAACAATGTTGCAGGGACAAAAACCATAGAGACATTATTCAAACTATCTAGATTTTGTGTTCCATAGAGAAAAGAAAGTTATACGTGTTCAGAATTACTAGAATCCGTTTAATCACTCGATAGCCTTCGTTGTGTGGTTTGATTAGATATCTAAAACGCCTCTTTCTGCTGATTGGTCAGCCGAAGATCAAACCATGCCGTCATCAGTTCTTCCGCAGTATCATGCAGCAGAATAATAGTCCTCCACTGCTGCAGTTGTATGGATTTTTAACGCATTTATTGCAACTACATTTCATATTTTTCTAATCAAACAGACCAATGAATAGCTCGACACAATTCGTACCGGGGCAGAGGGCTTTCTTCTGTGTAGACCAGTGGTTCTTAATGTGATAGGGGTTCCTCAAAATAATTTGCTATAGCCTAAAGTATTTCCAGACTGTAAAGTCGCTTTTTTTATCTTGATACATAGGCCTACTGTGATTTATTCCAAAGTGACTTATATGATGCATTTAACGTCAAATAATCTAAATGAAGCCTTTTAAAAGACAAGTATTCGCTGTGGTTCATGTTTGTGGCATGCGCCGGAAAGATGCTCAAGGAGACCGAGACGCGCTAAAGCAGCGCATTCTGTTGTTCTCTTTATTTTTCAAAGGCTTGACATTTTGTAGTTATTTTGAACATAATGTTACACAAATAAAAATATAAATTTTTACCATACGACTATAAATGACAGCGTATTAAGTTATTTCCCCTCGATGGGGAAAAAATCCAAGTGAACATCAATCAGTACTCAATATTAATTTAAACTGCTTTAAATATGACTGCTGCTTATTTCCGGTGCACTTCTGCGCTTGACTGTAGTCTGTCTGTCTGTTTATTGAGTTTATTTAACCCATCGCAATTTATTGGAACTGTGTGAACTAGAGTGACTACTCACCTTAATGTTGTTCTAAAGGCTTATTACTTAACACAAAAATTTCCTGCTCACACTTGCCAATTTAATGGCAGAGAATAGTGACTTCAGTTTTTTTTTTTTTTTAGGTATGCACATCTGTCGTAAAATAATCATATGCATCTCGTGGCGTATATTCCAAGCTTTCTGAAGGTATACTGAGGGTTTGGTGAAAAGGCAAGTTATTATATTTTTATGAAAATCTCGCGTTGGCACGTGCGAGTGTGGCCGCACCTCCGTCGCGCACAAGTCTATCCTTTTTGAGATTTCAATTATAATCAATTTTAATAAAACACAAGATTACATTATGTAACTCTAACAGTAGGCTATTTAATATATGTTGTTCTCCGGTTGTCAGTCAGAATGACATTTCTTGCAACATAGGCCTATATATACCAAAGCCAATTTATTATTCTTTCCTTTCTTTTTTAGTGTTTAAAATATTTATTTTGAAACAAATTAATTAATTAATTAATTAATTAAACAAACAGACTTACTGGGTGAGCAGGGTAGGCTATGACAGCTGTCATATCATACCCTGCCATGCCCAGCTGATGCAAAGAATAGAATTTATATCTACACAGAAGAAAGCCCCGTCTAGACTCTGTCCCAGTATGAGTTGTGTCGATCTATTCATTAGCCTGTTTGTTTGATGAAAAAAGATTAAATGTCGTTGCAATAAATGTGTTAAGAATCCATACAACTGCAGCAGTGGAGGACTATTATTCTGCTGCGTGATACTGCAGAAGAACTGATGATGGCACGGTTTGATCTTCAGCTGACCAATCAGCAGAAAGGGGTGTTTAATTCCCGCCCACATGTAAAAGTGGAATATTCAAGCTGTTTATTCATTTTACCACCCATGAACGAAAACAGAAAATTTAAGCTGAATTCTTTTTTTCGTGTTTTGGAAAAAAACGAAAATACGAAAAAGTAGCCGTTTTCTAATTTTTCTACTTTCAGTATTAAATCAAAGAATGAATGATCGAATGATACACGGATTACATAGGGCACAAATAATTATTTAAATTTTTTTTTTTTAGGTAAACTATCCATTCAAGCACATTATCCTGCTTAAAATTGTGTAAAGAGTACTTTTTTGGAGAGAAAGTAGATAGTTAATAGATAGTACTTTTTATTTTTTTTTGTAGCAAATCAGTTTGTTTCAATAAACGGTTGATGAACAGTTTATTCTTAGATTTTATAATGTATTATGTTTTACAATTTCGGCTGTCAAACGTTAATCGTGATTAATCGCATCCAAAATATTATGTTTTTGTTTACATAATATACAGTATGTGTGTACTGTGTGTATTTATAATATACATGTATGTATTTAAGAAAAATATGTTATGTTTATATATTAATATTTTATCTGTAATATAAAATATAATTATATACATTTAAATATTTCCATATATACTGTATGTGTGTGTATTTATACACAGTACACACATATATTATGCAAACAAAAACTTTTATTTTGGATTTGATTAATCATTTGACAGCACTAGTTACAATCCATTTATAAGTTTAAATTATGCTACCACATTCATCCAAATATAAGCTAAGTAGTGGTTGCTAATTAATGCTAGTTTTGTTAGACTGTAGTTGAACTAAAATAAAGAAACAAGCATGAATCTCCACTGAAGTCAGTGTAAAAAAAAAAAAAAAAAAAAAAAAAAAAAAAAAAAAAAAAAAAAAATAAAAACATTACTGGCTACAGAAAAGGTTCTGGAAAGCATCAATTTACTGTCTAAAGAAACTCAGGGTCAGATACTTACAAAAAAACCCTGTCTGAACTTTTGACCAAATAAAGAAAAAGACAAGACAGGAAAAATGAGAGGGAGAGTGCAGGCGGTGATCACGTACTTCGTGCACTGGACACACTGACTGTGGTATTATCAGAGTGGGATGCTAACACGCTGTCATGTTGTCAGTTCAGCAACAGAAGGCCTCTATCGGGGCCTTTAGGTGTCTTCAGATAATAGGAGACCTGTCTGCCCTCCCTTACTAAAATGATTACACCCAAAGAGAGGAATGGGAGGCAAGAGAAACTGAGAGGGCGGGGAGGTACCTGTGTGACCAGAAGGGATAATTATGACAGATCCTGGAAATACACATTCCCAAAATTCTCTAGGTTTTCGCAATGTCTAACTGTGGCTGTCCCTAAAGGCTAGTAACAGCACTCTGGTGAAGTATGCTATAACTTTTTCAAGCAGACGTAGACATAAGCCCAATTACAACTTCAGCCCCACAGGACAGGCAGCCTGCAAACCCTGCCACACACACAGAATCACATTGGTTAAGTGGTAATGTGGAACACCATGAAGCGGGAACTTCAAACCCCTCCTGACACACACATACATGCACACTTATCGCTCTCTTTCTCTCACTCTCACACACAGTGAAGGGCAAGGTAATCATGCTGTCGTCTCTGGTGCCACTTTCTCTTTGGATTAACAAGAGGATCACATATAACTCTTAGCAGTAAAATCTAATCATGGACCCCTGGGATAAAATCAGAAAGTACAGCTCAAATACCTATAGAGAAGCTCTTTCAACACACCCCAGGCGAAGTGTGTTCCTCAAGGCTTTGTCCTGGGTCCTCAAACAGTTATGCCTTGGTGAAAACCTTTTCAAGTGAAAGGCCTCATATTTAAAAACCTGTAGAGAAGTTCTATTAACACACCCTCAGGCGAAGGGTGTTCCTCAAGCCTCTGTCCTAGGTCCAAATGCAGTTTTTGCCTTGGTTTAAAGCAGTATTTCAACTTTAGAAATATGCTTCTAAGGGAGCTTTCACACCTGGCCTGTTGTTTCGGCACCACGAGGTGGTCTCGGCTCGATTGAAAACGAACTCTGGAGCGGTTCGTTGTAGTGAGAAAGCAATCCGATGTAACAGACAAACGAACCAGGCTATATCACAATGTATAATTGTTAATTACATAAGTTCCGTGAAAAACATTAGCTTTGTTGTTTTGCTAATACTTCAAAATGAACCATGTGAATGTCTGTGGGTGAGCACGTCTTCGCCATTCAAAATCAAAGTGCACTTTTTCATTTTATAATGCCGTCTTATTGCTCTTCTTCCTAGTATGTGCATTTTAAAAATGTTTTCCCAACGAATCCTGGACTCCTGCTCAAAGTGATAAATTAATATAATGACATCTGTAAAAAAAACAACAATAAGCCCGCAAAGCTGTTGTCGTTCCATCCTGACAGATGACAGCTGTGACAGCTAAGTGGAATCCCGGAAAATAAACCGTGAAACTTTGATCAATGAGAGAACAGTTTACTCACGCATGACTTGTATTAACAAATTTGGTCCATTAAGAAACTTTGCCATTTGAAAGCAAACTGCACCAAGAATAAAAAGCAACATTGTAATAATTTTAATCCCTGTTTCGGAACAAAGAAATCGATCTACAGGTGTGAAAGCACCCTAAGATTGTCACAATATCATCAAGGACATTTTCTCTGACTTTGAAAATGATTAAAAGTAATTTAAATTAATTTAACTGACTTTGTGAACTGTGTATCAATATTCATTTATTTTGTAAAAAGCTATGTAAAAAGCAGAATAATGTATAAGCATTTCAGGCATATAAGCACCTTCTTCACCATTATTTTTTTGCAATACTGACTAGCCGCTTATACATTATCCCTTACAACAGAGCAGAGATGGGCACTCGAGTTAGTGACTCAGACTCAAGTCACATTTTTATAGACTTCAGACCTGAAATGACTCCAGACTTGACTCGACTTGAGGAAAAGGACTCGTGAATATTTTAAAAGCAACCCGAGTCTTTTATCCTTAAATACTTATATAACAATATTTAAAAGGCGGACCCCATCCATTTTTATTCAAGCCCTTTCAGCTCCATGCGCTTTCTCTCTCTCCGGACGCGTGCCGGTGCCAAGTTTAGAGCTGTGATGTTATTTTAACAACAACAGAAACACAGTGAGCAGCAACATTATAGATTACTTTCACTAAAACACAGCAGAAAAAAAACAATGCTGCAAATATAGTTATTTTTCTTACTATTTATCTATCTATGACCTATCTATCTACGACTGACTGTTCAAACCAGATGTGACAAGATGTTTCTGATCTAACGTTACATTTAGCATTATTAATCTGTAGGCTAAGAACATTTCAAAAGAATCATGTAATAATAATTGGGAAAATTGTTGTTAGATGGCTAGGATAAAACTTAAACTTTGAAACTGCTAATTATCTTTCTTTTCTGCTCAAGATGAGAACGTTTTGATTTTTGTATCTACATTGTATTTAGTAGATAATGCTCTCAAGTAAAATATTAAAATAGTATAGATTTCAGGAGGAAACCTAACTAGGGATATGCCGGTATCAATTTTTCATGTTGTGATTAATTGCTAATGCTTTTATCACGGTATGCGGTATTATCACGATATTGACATTTAGTAGCGAAAAAGTGTTGTCATAATACAGTATAACATGTTTAATAACTTTTTCTTATAACAAAAATAACTGAACATTTAAATGCAATAAAGCGATACAGAAAAATGTATAAAGTTAAAAGTTTTACACAGATTAAAGTACAAAAGAACTATAAAGACCAATAGGTATCACTTTATAATAAGACCTCATTAGTTAACCTTAGTTAATGCATTAACATTCACAATGAGCAATAGCTACATTTGCTACAGAAGTTATTAATCTTTGTTTAAAAAATACAAGTCTTGGTTCATGTTAGCTCATTAAGTAACACAGTTGCAACTTTCGATTTTAACAACCTGTTATTAAATATTGGAATACCTAAGATTAATGAATGTTCAGAAGATTTTTTTCATTGGCAGTTTGTTAACTAATTAATTAACTAATGTTAATTAATAGAGCATTAATGTAAAGTGTGACCGAACAATAACGATAAAAAAATTTTTCAAACAATATCTAGGGCATGTTTAGTCCAGATTAAAATGTAAAAAAGTATGAAAATAAATAGTCTGTTAAGTCTAAATATTTAAGTATTTGGCGCTGTGATGAACATCATAGCAAATACACAAATCTGAATGGCTGTTTAAATCATTTAAACACATTCAGAAACAGGAAGTAGTGCAGCTGCTTTGTTTACAGGGTTTCCGGGGTAACGGCTGCATTTAAAGTAATTATTATTATTCTTTTTCTGCAGTTTAGCGCCATCTGCTGTCATAGAGTGAAAGTATCTCACATGTTCCGCCATGTGCTTCTCTTCCGCGCTTGTTTACATCAGAGTGCGACCGTGTGTTTTGTTTTTTTTTTTCTTTCACGCAGCATACACCGGTGTTGTGCATTTTGACAAGTTGATGGGAAAAGTATTCTTAAAAATGCATTCAAAATTCGGAATAATTTGTAATATATAATTATTCACGGTATTTAGAAGTGCCCACGATAACAATATCGTGCATATTCATTACCGTGACATATCGCATTACCAAATACCGGCACAAATCTACCCTGTAACAGACATATTGTTTTCTGTCATGTGCCTCGCATGTATCTAAAACTGTAACAATAAAGTCATGTAAAAATGTATTGTATGTTGTGTTTTTTTTTTTTGTCGTCAGACCTCTGCTTAAAAGAAATGTAAAGCTCTTGGAGACTTTTAACTTAACATACCCCTGCCTTATCTCCTAAAACTACTTTTATTTGTATGGTTTTGTAATATCGTGTCACATATCTCAGTATGTGTCATGGTTGAGTGGACCTTATTATAGAATTTGAATACAAACAACCGTATTTTGAAATGGTAATGGATTAAAATGCAAAATTAACTGTTCCCTCGTGGTGGAGTGACCTGCCCAACTCAATCCTAGCAGCTGAGTCCTTAGCCATCTTCATGAAACGACTAAAAACACATCTGTTCCCCCTTTATTTAACCCTCTAACTCTAGCACTTTCTATTCTATTTTAAAGGGGTCATATGATGCTGCTAAAAAGAACCTTATTTTGTGTATTTGGTGTAATGAAATTTGTTTATGCTGTTTAAGGTTAAAAAAACACATTATTCTCCATTTAATGTACATTATTGTTTCTCCTCTAGTCGATTTTTACAAAGCTCATTGGTCAGAAAAGCGAGGTGTGCTCTGATTGGCAAGCTAACAAGTGCGTTGTGATTGGCCGAATACCTCCGAGCGTGGTACGGAATGGTTTACGCCCCTCACTATACTGTTGATTCCTGTCCTCCGGAGCGCGAGACAAAAACTTAAAACCAATTACACAACAGGCATTGTTGCATACAGTGGGGACATCTACTTATACTGTCTTTTTAACGCATTGCCGTTGCATCGCGCCACGTAAACTAAAACCATGTCTGCGTTTGTGATCGTAGAAATTACAAACAATAAGTGCTACTCTACACTGCCCAAAACCCACGTTTGAATCATCAGTGGCAAATCCTTTAAATGAAAACGTACTTACTTGAGTCAGAACAGCCGGCATTGTAGTCAACTCTCCCCGGATCAGTTCTCCATAAAATGTGCTGCACAGATCTGGATATTTGGGTTGAAGTGTTTCTGGAACAGTGTTGTAAATCAACTTACCCACTGATTTGTAGTCGTTTCCTCTTTTGGAAGACCAAACAAAGCAAATTTTCGCTTTCACACGAAAAACAACACAGGCGCCTAGCTGGAGGGGAAGCCCCTTGCGCATTGCTGAGGCGGGATAGGTGAGCTGCGTCCGGGCCTAGCGTGAGCCTAGCCCCGTCTTCGCGTGCTCTGAGCCGGGATGACTGATCTGATGCGGTGGGGTCGAGAACGCGCTCCCGGCAATGCACGATGAGCGGCAACCACATGTGACACCCGGCTGGACTTCCGCTTGTCCATGGGGGGGTGAAAGTTGGATGTATTCCCTCAGCGACCCGCAACAGGATGCGCTCTAGCAGACAAGCTTATCTCGTCCCCCCCCTCTTTTGGAGACCAAACAAAGTAGTTTCGCTTTCACAACGAAGCACACAGTGCCTTCATGACATGGCTTCAGCGTCAACAATACTACAGTGAGAACAAAAGTTACGCCTTCTTTCTTGCGTGAACATTTGGGAGGCTTTTGGGCAAATCTTCCCACATAGTGATGTAGACATTTGGGGGCGTGTTAGAACGAGCCATTTTATGTAGGTGTGGCTGACTCTTAACTTTTAAAAAGAACATCTCTTTGGATTTGAGACTTTAGTCTTTGGAAATTTACAGATCTTCTTTATGCACCAAGAGCTGTAGTACTCCAAATGCTCAATATGACCCCTTTATTCTACTTTATCTATATTTATCTTCTTTTTTTTATTAAAAACAAAAAACAAAAACGAGCTTTCTATTTATCTACTTGTTTTTCTTTGTGGTGTGTGTGTGTGTGAGAGTGTGTGTGTGTGGTATATAATAGTATATTACACACATACCCTTGCTACGTGTACTGCATTATGCTAACCGAGACGTGTCATTTGCACTTATATATTGTTGCTTTTTTGTTAGTTTTTGACTGCTTTTATTGTTTTATTGTCCTCATTTGTAAGTCGCTTTGGATAAAAGCGTCTGCTAAATGACTAATATGTAAATGTAAAACAGCCTATAAATAACAGGCTGAATGTACATTGACCTTATGTCTTAACACCTCTTTTTTTTTACAAAGCAGATCATAGATCATATATTTTGTCTATAGCCTATAAAACAGCTTCGTAAATAGGAAGATTTCAATACATGAGGATTCTGAATGGGATTATTTTAGCAAGCCATTAAATGACTTGAGACTCGACTCGGACTCGTGAACAAAGACTTCAGACTTGACTCAGACTCCAAGTTAAAGACTTGTGAACATCTCTGCAACAGACACAATTACAACACACCTGCACGACCTTCATCCACAAATATATATTCAAATCTGTGCGCATATCATACACATTTAAAACAATTCACGAACATCTAGACCCGAAGATGCATCTAGCCAGTGAGGTGCAACATCACGCATTAAAGCCAAGCTTTTGGAGGCCCCTTTGCCACTCCCTCTCATTTACTCTATTCTGAATCACGTATCAGAAAGGCTTGGTGATAACTTGACAGATCAAATCAGGTGTGCTTCAACTGCAAATGAAGAAATATATGGCTGGCCTTTCATAAGGAATCCCTCGGAAACCACTAGTTCTGGGCTCTGGAGACCATTAAGTGTGGGGGCCCCATAGGATCCAGCTGATGAGTATACAGGCTGGGCAGAGGGACAGAAGGTGAAATAAATGACTAAACTGATGGCAGCCATAAAAAGGGGGAAGGGGAAGTGGGGTTGTGGTACAGCACAGAGCAATAAGGGCTGTGACGCTGATGAATGCGGGGAAGGATGGAGAGGCGACCCTGGCCTCTCACAAACCGAAATGAAACCACTGGGACATGTAGGGAAGAGGGCATGTTATTAGTGACCGACTCAGACTGCCAGATGAGAAGAGGAAGAGGAAGAATAGATGGATAGGCAGACATACTAAAAGAGTAAGATATGAAAATATCACTTATATTTGTCATTTAAAACAAGCTGCGTAAAAATTGAAAGGGGTCAGATCATTTATGATAATGTTGGTAAAGTTCTTATCATATGTGTTTTACAGCAAGTTGCAGTAATTTTTTGCAGATTAGTTTCAATAAATACTCATTTTGAGGTAGTTTTGAGTACTGAAAGTTACATTTTCATTAATGAAAATGTCGGATCAAGGCAAATTTGATATGACATTGCCCCTTTAAAAGACATTAGCTAACTGAAGCAACAGCAATTCATGTGTGCCATCTGTGGGGTTGGTTTCAATTTTATAAGCCTGCATGACAATAACAGATAACAAAATAAAATATCAACAAACTCACCTTATCCAGTGAACACTGGCATATGTTCTTTGGACTTCCCAATGCAAGACGTTATTTGCAAAAGATAAAATATGTTGGAAACTAATCTGGTTCAATCGGCTGCATATACTATACATTTTCACAACATGTCAATAAGTGATTATCATAAAATTGTTTCAAATGAAGTTACACCAAAAGCATCATTACTCGTAATTCAATATTCCGCAGCTCTTCATTTCCAATAATAGTCTATTGCTGTCGCTAGCAAGATGGCTGGTATAAACTCTTAACAATAAACTTTCAATTTTCATTCTTTTTTCAGGGACAAGCTTGGCAAACGGGCACCTCCTCCAGAAACAATATTTGTAATATCCTAGATTTCCCCAGACAGATTCAATCATTCAATTGAATTACTGCCCCATTCTCTAACATTCGTCCTAGACCTCGTCTCACTCCAGAGCTCCATTCTTCCAGACATGTTGTGAATAATGTAGAAGAATGAGTTCTTTAAGTGAGGCAACATCATATTTAGGGGTCATTACATTGAGTCGATCGGTCTCAACTGCCCCCGTGCCATGCAGCACTCTGGAGCTGCTCCCCATCACGAGTCAACTCATATTACAGCTTTAAATAACTTCACTTTTAGTGTGTAAACAAGAGGTGAACTGGGTGAGAAGCAATACAAGAAAGGTTGCTGGCTATGGCTGTCTGGAAATATGAGGAATTTATTTTGATATCACATTAAAGCTTTTGCTTTTTTTCCAGATCAAAACCACCTAAAATACTGGTCTGTCATAATAAGAATGCAGAAAAAAGCGGTTATTATTTTAAATGGGAAGTGTTGATTGAATTTCTCCCCTTTTACTTTGTGTAAAATAAAATAAAATAAAAATATGCAGAACAATGTAGTTATTATTTTATGTGAATTTGTCCCATTACTTTAAGGATTTAAAATAAAAAACATGCTGAATGCAAAATAACATAAATGCAGGAAAGTGTGGTTATTATTTTAAAGGGGAAGTGTTTGGTAAATTCACCCAGTTAAATAAAATAAAATTTTTTATTTTTTTTATCTTACCTGTAGTGGGAGAGGAGGTGTGACAGGTGATGGCAAGCTGTGAGCTGGTGATTGGTTTTGCCTATGAGGGGGCGGAGACTGAGGAGGCTGGGCTGAGCTATGATTGGAGGAGGTACAGGTGGAGGCGGAGCCAGGAGAAGGTCCAGAGACTAGTGACTGAATCGGAGGAGTGAGCTGATGATGGCTGGGTGGCTGGAGATGCGTTGGACCACAGAGCTGTTGGTGCTGTTCGCGTTCACGTTCTCGTTTTTGTTGGTCTCTTTCACGCAGTTCTCGTTCTCGTTGCTGTTGCTGCTGATGATGATGCTGTTGCTGGTGATGCTGTAGCTGTTGGAGCTGTTGAAGATGCTGGAGCTGAGAGTTTAGGGATGAGGTAGCTGTGATGAGAAAAAGAGGAAGAAAGAAGTTAATTTCTTGCATGATCTTTGCAAGTATTTATAAAACAATAATAATAGTTTAAATAAATAAATAAACAAATCACCTTCAACAAGACAAGTATCATGTATTTAAATCACAAAAATTAAGATTACAAATAAAAATAAACCCTTGGCCTGGACAATATGATGGTGTTTGTACCACTTAGTCCTTTCCTTAGCCTGTAATTGCAGAAGCATCACTGATTGCTGACCATTACATAGTATCTTTTCTGGTACATTGTAATTATTGAACAGCCCAAGCAGAAGACTTCAAGAAGCATCTGAGGCAAGAACCGTCCTGTAAAAACGATGTTCCATTCTACTGAAGTCAGAGAACGTCCTTCATCTTGTCTTGAGGACTCTTAGACATCATTTAAAGTAATTCACTGCATTTCTTAAATGTGCCTCTCCCCTTTAAAAAGCCCTTAGAGCTACAAACTGTAACAGGAAAATTGACGTTTGCAACAAGATGACAACTCATTAATTTAAAAGATGAAATTACTGTATTCATTGTAATTATTCTTTATTTTAGATCTGTGATTACACAAAACCAGCTAAAAAATGTATTATTAAACGTTATATAGTAATATTATATAGTATTATAATCGTAATATTGCATTTTTCCTATCATTTTGTAAATAAGAAAATTTGCCGATTTTTGATGATTTTGAATCAACTTTGTTAGATTTTGTATTGAAACAACAACATATAAAATATCTGACAATGGGTTAGAAAAAATAATGCAAGATATAATATCTGAAAACAAGTATTTATACCTTACTTGTGTAATGCAAGTCTAACAAATTTTCATGAAATTAAAATGACCTTGTTGTGTTTGATAGTATGTACCAGCTACCGCGCGATTTTTTTTTGTTTTTTTTACCATTTTTTAAAAGAAGATCCTGTTGTGACAGACTGCCTGTTCTATTTACAATTTGACAAGCACTGTTTTCTATTTAATATATCATGCTTTCATTTATATGTTTTTTTAGGATTCTTTGATGAAGAGAACATTTGAAGAACAGCATTTTTAATAGATTCTCTTTTTTTGTGACATTATAAATTTCTTTACAGTCATTTTGAACTGATGTGTCCTGATGCATTGAATGTGTCCTTGTTGAATAAAAGCATAATTTCCTTTAAAAATATCTTACTGACTCCAATTTTTGAACAGTAGTGTATATACAGTATATTTTTATATTTGAACAATAGACAAAAATACTCATATTTATTTTTTATTTTCAGTGTAAAGAAAATTCATTTACAGTGAGTACAAAAATGACTAAAGAATGAACGTTACCATGTACTATATTTTTTCCCTGAATACAAGGAACATTGATGTGTACTGAAAACTCTGAATGCACATGTCAAAGCCTTAATTTTTGTGTGGTACATGAAAAGAAGCATTCAACTGTATTTCCCATGAAGTCATGCTAGACTTCTTTTTTGTAAGAAAGCAATAGAGCCTAAATTGTGCCGTACAGCCTTTTGACTAACCAGACGCTCTGCTGAGATTTTTTGCTGAGACAAATTTACTCTCTAAAAGACCTATACGTTGAGCTGGACTACACTTATAGAGTCCATGACAGAACAAGACAGCCTAGGTTATACTCTTAAAGGAGATTCTTCCATTCACATGTTTGTGTCAAAATCAGCCTTATTCCTGTACTTACTGAATGATGACTCACATACCAAAATAAGTCAACTCAAATTATCCATACACATTATGAATGCCAAAACTGAAAAACAGACTGCCAACACATCAGAAAGAATCAATGTGACCTTCTGTTTGAACACTTTTCAGATAGATGCCTGACCTCTGCTCAACTTTCTGATAATGAACTCTTCACTGCGAAGTCATCAAACAGAGATGTTTCTTCTGCACTGCACTTAAAGCCAAGATGTCACATACATTTTATGGGCACCATTATTTTGGTGTTACAACAGAAATAGACCAAGATGTTCTCCTTTGGTGGCACTAAGATGATATCTCACTGCAATATCTCAATATTTGAATCCATTTAGGTGTTGAATCTACACAGTTTTCGAGACTGACAACCATATTACTAAAAGGTATGACGCACACCAAAAAGTTATGAATTTGATCAGAGAATATGTACAGAATTTTTTTTAGAAAATCATTCATTTCATTTTATATATTAACTTCATTGGTAGCTACCTACAGTAATCGTCAAAAGAGTGTTTGAGATTATCTATAATATATATATAGTATATAAGTTCTATATAGGATATATATATATATAATATATATATACGGATATAATAGATATTTTTTTTTTCTTTTTTTATGCCAAAAATCATTGGATATTAAGTAAAGATCATGTTCCATTAAGATAATTTGTAAATTTCCTACCGTAAATATATCAAAACTTCATTTTTGATTAGTAATATGCATTGCTAAGAACTTCATTTGGACAACTTTAAAGGTGATTTTCTCAATAGTTTGATTTTTTTTGCACCCTCAGATTACAGATATTCAAATAGTTATATCTCAGCCAAATATTGCCCTATCCTAACAAAACCATACATCAGTGGAAATGTATTGTAACAGCTTTCAGATGATGTATAAATCAAAATTTTAAAAAATTGACACTTAAGACTGGTTTTGTGGGCCAGGGTCACAATTGTGTGTGTGTGTGGTGTGTATATATACGCACAATATAGGCGTGTACTATGAGTGAAAAGCAGCTGTGACATTAGAACACACGGACACATGTTACAATGAGTGCTGTGCCTGCCTGCATTGAGGAGATTGTGAATAAAAAAAATATATATTATTCGAATTTAAAATAAAAATTTGCATTCAAATGAAAAAAACGGTATATTTGAATTTTAGGTGTGCATCAGGCAGCCTTATCAATGGCACACGAGATGCGATGACGATGTAAGTGTCTTTGCATTTTAATGTTTTTGTTAGCCTATCAAGTTGAATCCACAATAGGGCTGCATGATAAATCGAAATGGAATCGAGATTCGACAGAAGCTGCGATTGTCATTCGTATCTTTTAGTGAAGCACTGTTCTGTGATCAGCAGTAAATCTCCATCCAAAGGCCAGAGGGCGCTCTCGCGCTTAAACTCCAAATACGCCTCACAGAAGAAGAAACCAGAGAAAATCGTGCAGAGAAGAAAACAGAAGATAAACTGCTTTCATTGATTCAACATGACTAAAAAACACACGACTACGGCAATATACAGTTTATATTATTATTATAATTTTCATTAAAATAAAGATATTTATAATGCAATGCCTTTATCACTGCTTAAATACTATGAAATATGTTGCGTGCCTTATTCTGTGTAAGAAGCCACATCATCTCACAGAAGGATTTATTTCAAACACTCGACTGACGTTATGAAGTGAGTTTGGAGAAAAAACACGTTATTAAATGTGGTATTTTCACATGATTTCAGATGGAGCAGCATTTACTTCACAGAGCAGTAGTTCACTGAGAAGCTATGCAAACAGCTGTCATTATCACGAACGATTTCAGAATCGCTCAATAAAATCGTCTGCGATTTGTTTTGTAACTTGTCAGGAGACTTTACGGCTGGTGTAGTATTTCTGCTCCTCTGGAAAGCACGTGATGATGATTGTCTGACTGATTGCAGAACCGGATTTTTAACAAAATGCGCATGGACACATCGCAATTCGATTTAATCGGTTGCAGCCCTAATACCACAAGATTAGCGCTGCTGCATTTTCATTCAAAAAGATTCGGAAATATAGAAGCTCCAGTGTGGAGGAAGATTTTGATTAGGTTAAAACCAAAACCAAGCCATTCACTCACAGAACGCATGTTCTGCACATTTTCGAGACAGACAATTATGACTCTTGCACTCGCGTCTCACACAAAAGATTTATAGAAAGCCATGTGAAGTTGAAAGAGGTTCAACTTTTAGAAAACAAGTCTCGAGAATTTGTGGGGGTTTTATTGCATTCCACTGCATCTAATATGTTTTTAAATGCAATCTGTCTGATTGGCGCTTCGGCTTTTTGTATTAAGCTATGCATAAATACATAATGCTGTTTTGTTCATAATTGTTTATGCAATTTACACAATTATATTTGATTTATATATGTTAGTTTAGCCTAATAAACAATAATTAAAAACAAGAATTAACAATAAATTAATTAACAATATATCGATAGATTGAATCTAGTTTTCTAACATCAGGGGTCATTTGTTCTGATTTGCAGTGCTTTTTAAATCTCAGCAAAGTATAAACATCCCAAAAATGAATCACAAAAGAGCTGAACAATGGATCGATGCTAAGCTACAAAGCGAGACTTGTAATGTATCGTCAAGCATGTGTTTGTGCACAGCGTACTTGACAAGAAGTGTCCATAATTAATTGATGCAGATGAATAATTAAAACCAGCACATTTTTTTCCAGAAGATAACTAAGAAAATACATTGGTGCTGACATTTCTTTGATTAGCGTGGCTACCCGTGCATCACAACCGCACAGGCAGGCGAGGTTTTGATGAACCATAAGCCCTCTCTCCCCTTCTCCAAGAAGAAAAGAAAAAAAAGAGTGTGTCTCTCGACCAGTAAACAGCCCACTTTTACATTTCTTCAATCGTCTGACACGTTGACACCGCTCTCACACCCCAGCATGAATTATATATATCATCTGCGCCGGGGAAAATTCCAAGAGTCCAATTCGCGCTTGAAATGTTGGGGCAAGTTGTCTCGCAGGCCTTGACAGGGCGTACATATGTGGCGCTCCATCGCACGACTATAGAGGGAGCCGAACGAGCTGCTACAAGTAGAAAATAAGTGAAAAGGAATAGGAGGAGGGCAGGAAAAAAAGGACGAAGAAAAGAGAAAGCCTGAATCCTGTCAAAAATATTATCGAAACCAAGGGGGAGATCAAAGGTGATGGGAGGGTCTCCTCCCGAAGCAGTCGTGAGACCAGAGAAAGAGACAGAACAACAAAAGAATATAAAGAAAAGGAAGACAAATAGAGAGATGGAGAGAGAGAGAAGGGAACAGGATTGTATAGAGAAGCCCCATGTGGCCCTATTATATGGGCAGCACTGCAGGTAAAACTGTGGTTGAGAGCGAGTGCTTTATAAACTCTGTCATCTCGTTACGAAACATTGCTAACCTTCTGTTCTCCTTTAAACAGACCTGGTCTCGCTGGATTGAAAAGAAGAAGCGGACCTTGAGCCTAAGAGTCAGGAGCAAGAGCAATGCCAGAGCTGCAAAGGCCTGAATACATTGAAACACTCTACATACACGAATACAGAGCCCAAATGCTGTTTACATGAAGAGAACACAAGGACGTGGAGAGCAGATGACGCTTTAGCATGGTAGTATAAAAGTCATCCTCTTCAACCCCCTGAAAAATGGTAACATAACACATGATGGTTTGAATTTGGTTTCCAGCCTGGATCTCATGTGAACTATCTCCTACAGAGCACATTCAACTGCGACCCTGACTTTATTGGAAAAAACTAACTCGCTTTCTTTCTTGCGCAATGAGAAACATGTAATAATGGCAACAATTGCACTGTTCTATTCAGTTCCACTGGAAAATGTACATGTACACTGACTTCCCATTGTTGATAGAGAAAGAAGTATTTACTTCACGCATCTATAGAATGAAGAAAATTTAAGGATGCTGGGCAACAATAGTAATGTATTGAATCTAGCAGTTCTCATATAGACATTTGTCACCCATCATTTGTTACATAACTAAAAGTGTAGAATAATAGAGGGTTGAGACATTAAATTATATATATATATATACACACATTTTTTTATCGGACAACCTAAAAAGAGTTTTCAAAAGTTTTCAAAAATATTAGTTAACTGTTAACAAATGCTGTGGTTGCTTTCCATCAAATGCTTTTATTCAGCAAGGATGCTTTCAACTGATCAAAAGTGTATTTAAAGACATTTATAATGTTACAAATGATGTCTCTTTCAAATAAATGCTGTTCTTTTGAACTTTCTATTCAGCAAAGAATTCTGGGGAGTGGGACAAAATATTAAGCAGCACAACTGTTGTCAACACTGAAATTAGCATCATGTGACACTGAAGAAATGGCTGCTGAAAATTCAGCTTCACAGAATAAACGGAATTTTAAAATAGATTCAAACAGAAAACAGTTATTTTAAACTGTAATAATATTTTCTGTTTCACAGTATTACTGTTCTTACTGTATTTTGATCAAATTAATGCAGACTGGTGGGCTTCTTTCAAAAGCATTACAAAATCATACTGATCCCACATTTCTGAAAAGTAGTGTACATTATTATTATTTTTTCATGTCATTTGTGTGTATGTGTACGTGTGTGTGAAACTTACGTAAAATAATTTTATTTACTGTGGAAAGAAAAAAAAATTGTACATCCTTTTTTTACATTTTGTACAAAATGTCTATATTATATTATTATTTTATTTTAAATATTATATATTATGTTTTTCACAAGATTACTAAATTAGAAAATACTTCAGCACTGTGCTAGCATGGCTCATACATCATTATAATAAAAATGAATAATAAATGCACTGCCTTTGGAGAAAGCAACTATTTATAGACACTGTATACAGTATGCTTTTCTTTTCTCTTTTAAAGGTCATAATACATTCAAATCACATGTCATATTAAAAAACAAATGGACAGGTAGATTACCTGACTATTTAATTCATTTGTTCCATTAGTCAAAGTAAAAAGGAGACATATAAAGCCTGTCAGACCCTCAAAAGTTCATGGTTATTAAATAATACCTGACAACCTTCTCAACAGGCACACAAATGAAGCTGAGGCCCGTCCTGACAGGTTCTGTGACCTGCTTGACGTATGGATGCCCTGTTTTTCCTCCCTGCACCTGAAGCCACTCCAATTTAGTACTTTTTTCTTTCTTCCTTCTTCTTGAGACCTACCAGAACTCGAGCAAAGTAGCAGCAAACAGAATTCTCCAGAACAGATCACAGAGACGCCTCTGTTTAACAGAAGCTCATTCCCCTCACCTCAGTGACCCTGTGTACGTGTGTGCGCCAAACTCCCAGTGTAAAAATCACCTGTCGTGTGTTTGATGTGTGTAAGTGTGTGTGAAGCATGGAGCGCCTGATTGTCAGAGGTAAGTGCAGAGGTCATCAAGAACCGACAGGGTGATGGCACTATTTTTGTTTCTAGTATCAAAGAGAATGTACAGTGCAAAGCAGAGTATCCACCTTTCTCATTAATACGGTACGCTGTCTGTCTGTCTGTCTGTCTACCCCTTCCTTTTGGGGTGTCCACCTGACAAATACAACAACATGAGCGTCTGAGACTGATCTGTGTCAGTCAGATTATAGGAAACACTGATCATAGTGTGTAACAGACAGATCAACTGACAATTAAAATGTAAAATCTATTATGTGCATCTTATTGACTGACTTTAATCCTGTTAAAGACCTGGCAAAGTGACTGATGCTAAAAACAATACACTTTACTAAATGTTAATGATGCAGGTCACTTTAGAAATAATAGTGACAGAGAAATGAAGTCACACACACACAGGCTTCGCAGTGAATTATAGGCCAATCACAAGGGCAAAGTGAGTAACGCTGAGTTAATTAATTCTGTGGGAAACGACTGTGGTGGAAGAGAAAGATGTGTACATAAAAACAAGTGAACGGAACACGAACAAGTGATGCTACGACGTGTTCCATCTCAGTCGGTCACTCTCGACGTCACATAGGATGACCGACGAAATTGGGATCTCGATTAGAGAGACCAATCCACTTCGAGTGTAAACTAAACAAGCCAATGCACATGGCATGCGATTATTGCATCCTGCTGCCGCTGATTACAGTGTGAGTATAAGTAGGCAGCAGGTGCATCGCATATTCAGCTTTTCGCTTCGGAGACGAGCGGTTCTATCGTTCTGCTCCTGAACTTCCACGAGTAGAGTAAAGACTACGAGTCAAGCACGCTCTTTGTGGGCTCTCGTGCTGGTGGTACGGCGCTCCAGCGGTGGCACGGTGGGTTTTTTCCCGTGTCGAGTGGGTTGCACACAGCAGGCTGCACTACCCCTGTTTGTTGCAGATGGCCATCTCCCCTGTGCGCTTCGGCACAATAAAAGAGCAAAAACCATACTAAAAGAGCTTCACGGGTGGAACATCTTTTAAAGATGCGTCTTTTTAAAGATGTCATACCATCCATGCGTTTCTGGGTGCGGTCGTTACCTGGCGCTGGGTGATGTTCACGATCGCTGCCTCTTGTGTCTGGGCATGAAGCACGCTGAGGGGCTTTCGTGGATGACTCATGCTCCCATTGCGGGGGCATGACCATCTCGGAGGTGCGGACCAGACTCCGTTACCTGCAAAGGGGAGGAGTGCCCGTGCCACTGCCTAGATCAGGGGTTCCCTCTGGTGGCAGCCGGGGACGTCCTTTATCTGGCGGTGGGCGGACTGGTCTTACGTCACGGTGAGGAATTCCCCTCCGGGATGCCCGAACCCGCCGGCACTGCGAAACCAGCGAAGCTTTCAGTAGAGCAGGCTGGACCCTTCCGGGGGTACCACTTGTTTCTTCTGAGGCTCCCCCCCGACGATCAGATGTCGATTGCAGCATCGGAGGGTGAGCCGGACTTTTCCCGGGGATGAAGATCCGTCAGCGCTGCCGCCCTCTGGGCGGTCAGCGGTGCCGGGATCCGGACCCGGAAAATATGACCGCTATGCTTTTCCGGGCCGCCAAGAGTGTCGGGCTCGAGGGGAACGATACACCGCGTCCCGGGCCATCGAGGTTGGACGATTGGTTTATCGGGGTGGCTCACGCTGGCTCTCATCGTCCCGCCTCAGTGCCTTTCTTCCCAGAGGTGCATGATGAGATCGCTGGGTCATGGACGCCACCTTTTACTGCCAGAAACCGGCCCGGTGGCTCATCCTCCCTCACCACCCTCTATGGGGGTCCAGCGCGGGGGTAAGCGGGAGTCCCCCAGGTGGAGCGGTCGGTTGCGATGCAATTGTGTCCAAATGCCGCTACCACTTGGCGGGGCAAACCGTTGCTCCCCTCCCGGGCCTGTAGGCACTCATCGGCCTTGATCGATACTGCCTATACGACCTGTGGAGAAGCTGCGTCCGCCTTACACGCTTCGGCGTTATTACAAGTGCACCAGGCCAAGGCACTGAGAGACTTGCACAAGGGTGGTCACGACCCAGAAGTTCACAAGGAACTCCGCACCGCGACGGACCTCGCGCTACGAGCGACGAAGGTTACGGCGCTGTCTCTGGGTCGTGTGATGTCCACTATGGTGTTCCAGGAGCGCCATCTCTGGCTGTGTCGGGCCGACATGCGCGAGGCGGACAAGACAAGATTCCTGAACGCCCCGTGTCCCAGACCGGCCTTTTCGACGACACGCTGGAGAACTTCGCCCAGCAGTTCTCCACCGCACAGAAGCAGACAGAGGCATAGGACATTACTGCCCCGGCGTGCAGCGGCACTGCCGGCCGCCGGCGAGGCAGCGCCTCGCCAGCTCGTCGCGAGGTCGGCCCCCTGCCGCCGCCCCCGCTCCCGCGCAGCATCCGCAGCAGCCTCCAGCAAGCGGCGCTGTTGAGCTGGGCGTAGGCAGGCCGCCCCACCCGTTCAGGCCCCCGTCAAACCTGGCGGTAAACGGAAGAGCAAGCGGCCTGAGACGGGCGACCCAGAGATGGAGGGAGTTGCTCTTCGGAAGATGGTGAACGCACCACTCCCTCCCCCGGAGGAGGGCCGGGTGGAGAATCCTTTGTTTCCTTTTTTTCTGCCACTGGCCTCGCGGTCAGTGGTACCCAAATTCTCGACAAAAGAGCAATTTCTTCATTCTCTGGGTACCCTGAGGGGACGGGGGGCTGTGGACGATCAGGCCGTATCACACTCACCCTCCTCTATCGCCAGTGAGCAGCAGTGGGCAGATCGGGAGGACGAACCAACGGACTACCCACGCACCCTCTGCTCAAACGCAGGTCAGTGTTGCACACACTCAGACCCCGCCTCGGACCGGCAAAAAGACGCCCGGGCCGGGTCCCTGCGTTATTCCGCGCTGCCCCACTGCAGGTACGCCTGTAGTTACGTTGATGCCACTAGCGCGGTGTCTGAGAGCCTGGCTTGAGCTACCCAGCCCGACTCGATGGCTCCTTCGAACCGTCAGGCTCGGCTATACGATTCAGTTTGCCCGGCGCCCTCCCAAGTTCAGGGCCGTCCACTTTACTTCAGTGAAAGCAGAAGATGCCCCTGTCTTTCGTGCAGAGATCGCAGTCCTACTGGCAAAAGATACGATAGAGCCGGTCCCTCCAGCCGATAAGAAGACGGGGTTTTACAGCTCCTACTTCATCGTACCCAAGAAAGGCGGTGGGTTGAGACCTATCTTGGACCTGCGCGTCGTGAACCGGGCCCTTCACCGGCTCCCGTTCAAGATGCTCACGCAGAAATGCATTTTCAGGTGTATCCGTCCCCAAGACTGGTTCGCAGCGATCGACCTGAAGGACGCGTACTTTCATGTGTCAATCCTTCCACGCCACAGACCATTTCTGCGGTTTGCGTTCGAGGGGCGGGCATACCAGTACAAGGTCCTGCCCTGCGGGCTGTCCCTGTCGCCCCGTGTCTTCACGGAAGTTACGGAGGCAGCCCTTGTTCCCAAGAGAGAGCAGGGCATTCGCATCCTCAACAACCTCGACGATTGGCTCATACTCGCCCAATCTCAGGATCAGTTGTGCGAGCACAGGGACTTGGTGCTTTCACACCTCAGCCTGTTGGGCCTTCAGGTCAACTGGGAAAAGAGCAAACTCTCCCCGACGCAGAGGATCTCTTTTCTCGGTATGGAGTTAGACCGGTCGAACAAACGGCACGCCTCACGAAAGGACGGCCAGTGGTGTTGAACGGCTTGAATACGTTCCAAGAGCAGGTGGGGTCACTGAAACCTGTTTCAGAGTCCTGGGGCATATGGCTGCCGCGCAGGCGGCGGTCACGCCGCTGGGGCACTCAATAGGGCCCGCTTTGTGCAGCACTGGCTCCACGGCCGACCCGAGTCCCGAGGGGGGTGGCCACGCTTGGCACTTTCCGGGTCCAGTGACACGGCCTGCCGCCTAGCGGAGAGCCCCGGAGGTAAGATTCAGAGGCCAGCACAGATCGGGCCGACCCCAGGACACTCACATGGAGAGATCGCGATAAAGACAAGAGGAGAGCAGAGACACGGAAGGGGAGGGGAAGAACGAGGAAGAGTACGATGGAGAGTCGGAAATCGGAGCGTCAAGTCCCAGCAGCCGGCTCTTCTTATGAGCGCCGAGGAAGGAAGCGGGAGACGAGGCCAGGTCTGGCGAGTTACCCTCACCGGTCTGAGAGCGTTGACCGCCGCAGCGCACAGTAGTAACGAGGGAACAAACTGGAGAGTGAACCAACGCCTGTGCAGAGTGCCCCTGGAGCAGAGTTGCTTATTCCACGTGGAATGCTTGGTTGCACAGAGCCTCACGACAGAAAGAAGAGCGATGGGGTGCAACCGTACAAAAGGGGGTGCGTTGCAGTGCTTCAGGGGTTGGGACCGCGGGGACCCCAAGCGCTAGCAGCCGTGGACAACATCAGACTGCAACTCAGAGTTGTAGCGAGGACCAGAGTGACCTTGCCCAGAGCCGTCTTGCACGGAGCGGTACGAAATGGAGGGAGAGAGACGAGAAGAGAGAAGGTGGGGAGGATCCAAGACGTCGAGCACGGAACGAAATCAGCAGGCCGTTGTCGTAATCACCGACGAGGTGGTCTGCGCATACCGTCGTCTTGTATCGCCACCGCACGCCAACTCCTCCTCTGGAGTCAGATAGCATCTGAGGTCGCTTCGTGCTGTCACAGTTCCTGGGTGCTCAAACGGGCAGCCGACGAGCGTCACGAGCTGCGCGCCCCGGTGAGAATGGAGACTCCATCCCCAGACGGTTCAGCTGAATTGGAGACGTTTCGGAGCTGCTCAGGAGACCTGTTTGCCTCTCCAGAAACCTATCACTGCCATTTGTTCTACTCCCTGACCGAGGGAACACTCGGCACGGACGCTCTGGCACACAGCTGGACGCGGGGCCTTCGCAAGTATGCATTTACCCCAGTGAGCCTTCTGGCAGTTCCTGTGCAAAGTCAGGGAGGAAGAGGAGCAGGTCCTGCTGGTGGCACCCTATCGGCCGACCCGGACCTGGTTCCCGGAACTAATGCTCCTAGCGACAGCCCCTCCCTGGCCGATTCCTATGAGGAAGGATTTACTGACTCAGAGAAGGGACACCCTTTGGCACCCGCGTCCAGACCACTGGAAACTTCATGTCTGGTCCCTGGCCGGGACGCGGAGGTTCTAGGTGCCCTACCCCAAGGGGTAGCTGACACCATCACTTCAGCGAGAGCGCCATCTACGAGACGCGCCTACGCTTTGAAGTGGAACCTGTTCGTTGAGAGGTGTTCTTCTCGCCGAGAAGACCCCGGAGATGCCCGATTGCGGTTGTGCTTTCCTTTCTGCAGCAAGGGCTGGAGCGAAGGCTGTATCCCTCCACCCTTAAAGTTTATGTCTCTGCAATCGCTGCTAACCACGACCCCATAGAAAGAGGTCGTTGAGGAAGCATGACCTGGTCGTCAGATTCCTTAGGGGGGCGAGAAGTTAAATCCTCCCTGGCCCCCCTCTATACCCTCTTGGGATCTGAGTCGGGTGCTTACGGCACTTCAGCAGGCCCCGTTTGAGCCTTTACATGCAGTGGAGCTGAAGTTCCTCTCAATGGAGACTTTGTTCCTGCTGGCATTGGCCTCTATCAAGAGGGTGGGGGACCTGCATGCATTTTCGGTCGACTATTTGTGCCTAGAGTTTGGGCCGGCTGATTCCAGGTAACCCTGAGGCCCTGGCCCGGTTATGTGCCCAAGGTTCCCGCTACTCCTTTCAGGGTTCAGGTGGTGAACCTCCAAGCGCTGCCATCGGAGGAGGCAGACCCAGCCCTAGCATTGCTATGCCCCGTCCGAGCCTTAAGGTGCTACGTAAACCGGACACAAAGCTTCAGGACCTCAGACCAGCTCTTTGTCTGTCACGGAGGCCGGCAGAAGGGAATGCCTTCTCAAAGCAGAGGATGGCCCACTGGATAGGGGATGCCATCACCCTGGTATCAGGCACAGGGTGTGCCCTGCCCGCTCAGGCTGCGAGCTCACTCAACTAGAGGTGTTGCATCCTCCTGGGCGCTGGCTCGTGGCGCCTCGCTGACAGATATCTGTAGGGATGCGGGCTGGCGACCCCTAACACATTCGCTAGATTATATAGCCTTCGTGTGGAGCCGGTATCTTCCTGTGTTCTCACCTCAAACGGGTAGAAGCACTGAGAAGCCCCGGCTTCGGGTCGGCTTGCAAACCACTCCAGAGAGTCCATACAGTAGACCATGTTGAGTTCCTCCGTCCCCTCGGCAGCCAGACGTGGCGGAGCGTCGGCGCCAGGCCTTCACTCGCTGAATCCTCGAGAACCGGTAGAAGGCTGGGTTCCATATGTAAGACCTAAATGGATCTCATATGTGTAAAGTCCACGGTATAGCCTTGAGCCCGTGTTTCCCCGGCAGACTTCTGCCATTCCAAGAGGGTTCAATCACCTCCATTCTTCCATATGCACCTAAAGAATGTCCATATGTGTATTGCTTCTGAAACCTCCTTCAGGAGAAGGTTCGTGCTTCCGTAACGCCCCTGTTCCAAGTGGAACGGGTATGTTTTCCTAGTGTTATCCAGTCTTACGCATTGGGTAGTGCCATAGCAGCAGTAGCTGGTCCTCTTGTGAGGAAGCCCTGGCCTAAGCCAAAAAGTAGGGGCACAGGTGGCTTCCACAGGACACAGGAAGGGGCAGTAGCTGTGGCCCTTTGGTAGGATCCCAATTCGTCGGTCACTCTCGACGTCACGTCGGAAGTGACCGACTGAGAGGGAACGTCTCGGTTACGTATGTAAACCCTCGTTCCCTGAAGGAGGGAACAGAGACGTAACGTCCCGTAGCACAGGTCCTGTGCCACCGCTGAGCGGCCGGGTCACCAGTTTGGCTCCTCAGCGAAACCTGAATATGCGCTGCATCTGCTACCTACTTATACTCATGCTGTGATCAGCAGCAGCTGGATGCAATAATCGCATCCCAATGTGCATTGGCTCGTTTAGTTTTACACTCAAAGTGGATTGGTCTCTATAAGCAAGATCCCAATTCGTCGGTCCTCCGACGTGAAGTCTCCGTTCCCTCCTTCAAGGAACGATGGATACATACGTAACCGGACGTTCTTGCATTTTATGACACATTGTGGTGGAAAATGGTTGTAGGAAATTACTACACGATTTTAAAACAATGTGGTCACATAATGACATATGAAGAACCACAACAGGGAAATAGAATAGCAGAATTCAAAACCTGAGAGAGACAGAGAGAGAGAGGAGAGAGAGAGGGGAGAGAGCGAGGAGGAGAGGAGAATGGCACTAGTTAACACACTAAATGCCTCTCAAGGAGTTGACTGTTGAAAAGGAAGGCTGTCATTATTTAATGTTATTATTAATTATTTAAAGACTAAATGCAAGTAACAGTTATAAAACACAAAATATCTGAAAAGGCAAAAATACACAAAAAAAAGGGGGAAATGGATTTTGAACTAGAGGTTTGAAACTAAAACATGCAGAACAAGTTGTTAGGGAATTGTGTTATGCTCTATTGGGAATTGCTTTTTCTTTTTTAGTCCTATCTGTTTTCTTTAGATTTTATATAAGTGAAAAAAAACGACCGTGCTAATGTGCAGCGTTAGGCTAATGAGAAGTGTCATAGCACTTGGTATCGTTGGTTTTGATTGCTTCTATTTTTCCCATTTGTAAGTTGCTTTGGATAAAAGCGTCTGCTAAATGACTAAATGTAAATGTAAAGTGGGCTTTGACCTTATAGTTAGTGAGAAATAGTCTCTGTGACAAGTAGCCCCAGTCTCCTCTATACATAGTATACATATTAAAAATAGTATTTATTTATACACCATCTTTTGAACACTTAACGTCAATAAGATTTTTTATAAAAAAGGTTGCATTTATTGATCAAAAATACAGTAAAAACAGAAATACGCTGTGAAAATATGTTTTAGAGATACAGTACATAAATTGCAATATTTCGTTTTTTACTGTATTTTATTTTTAAAATAGATATATTAGAAATAAATATACAGTATATATACCACAGAACATAAAATTATTTCGAAAGTCTTTTATATCTGAAGGCACTAAAATAAAAACATTACTTAAAATTTTCAAAGAAAAGGCCTGGGAATATACTTTTTTTTTTAAATCAATAAAAAAAATCTGTACCATCTTTAGCAGATGGCATCTCCAGCGCTTACAGTGGAGCTCAGACATTATTACATGATTCCCTATCAGCGATTTGGATTTGGATCAGACAATGCTAACGGAAAAGAGGGTTAGACGAGTTGGGTTTATAGCGCGGAGGACAACTATTGGGCATTCAGACCACAAAGCCCCGGTCTGACATTGCAGTATGATTTCAAAGTGTATTTGATGGATTTAAAGGAATTCTGGGCCATCTTCCAGAGAGAACAAGGTGTAAAAGTAGAGAGATTATGATAAAAACTTACAGAGCCTCAGAAAGTGCCTTGGGTGAAAATTCACTAGTTAAAACTATTTATTTACATTCTTTCTTAGAGTAAAACATAAAAACCTATTTAAAACCCATTTTACATAATGTGGCATATTTCTAGGTAAAACTGGGTAGGTAATACCTACAACCCCTTGTGAAAAAAAGAAATGTGCTTGATTGTTTTTAATGTGAACTTGTAGTGTACTTCAAATCTTAAAGTATATTTAAAAAAATTTGATACTGGCAAATCATATGATGAAAGGCAATCACAAAGGAACCACTTATAAATGAATAACTTTTTCATAATGCACTACAATAAGTTAATATCATGCTTGATAGTATGGTGTGACCTAAATACGAATCACCTAAAATGCTTGAAACTTTGTTATGTTTCATATTTATTACATTGAAGGTTAAACAGTTGCTAGTTCATCAGAACAATGTGGCATTTCACAAATATATTTAAACACGTGACATACAAGTTTCAGCACAAATTATATTTAAATATATTTTATATTTCTTTCAGTTCTTTAACCATATTTCAAAGACAATCGACTTATAAAATTGCATGTAAAGATGTACTTGAATCCTACTTAAGAGAGTCAATAAAAACGACTTTACTACAAATTTAAACTACAATACATTTTCAATTTTCAATTAATTGCAAATAACATGCAAGTGTCCAAAGACATACATTAGGTTTCAGTTAAGTGTATTTTTTAAATATGCTAAGTGTAGTTCTTTTTTGCAGTCACCACCTACTTTAACACACCAACATTACCTGTGCTCAACATCTCCGTCTTTCTCTTTCCCCAATACCCGTCTGCCTTCCCTGTCCCATGCGCCCAGTTCCCGAGGTCCTGTCCCCCCGCCCGCTTTCCCCTTAGTGTCTAATGCAAAATTTATGCTCACGAGGTGGTTTCAGTGGGTGGAAAAATCAATACCGCCGGGCCCTGATGCGCCAGGGAGAAAGAGTGCTCTTTGACTGACAGTAAAAGCATGGGGGGGTATGAGGGGGCACTTTTAAAGCGAGGAAAGGTGGACGACGGCACAGAATTGGCCCATCCACATCATATTACAGCCTCATTTAAAGTCTGATTTCGATAGCAATTCCGTCTGTATTAGAAACGAAGAAATGTTTTTAGAAAAGGCAGATTTGAGGATTACACTCCCGTTCCGCCTGCTATTAAAAATAATTTTTTTTTATATCATTGTTGTTCCGCCCGCAGCTGCATTCCTTAAGTTGATAAGCGCAAGGCTGAGCAGGCAGCGCCGTCGAAATGAAGTGATTTAAAGACAATGCGCTTACATCATAAGGTCTTTGTTGTTCGCTGCCTGCATTGTGCTTTGCTTTGGCCTTTGAAAACACAAGACGGAATGTGTACGCATGTAACCGAAAAACCAATTCGGGGAGTAAACCAGGGCTCCGAGAAAGTGTGTTAAAAAAAAGATGTTTCAATGGAATGAAATGGCTTTAAACAACAGGATTTGCCCTAAATCCTTATCGCACTATTTGTCACCTCTTTAATTATTCCTTTTGCTCATCTCGCGGAGCATGTAAGCACTATTGCGTGCCACCGAACGAAGGGGAGAAGAGCGTTGTGCCCGCGGGCAGCCGGTCTGTTGAAACGTAGAGCTCTAAGTGACATGACACCGCTTGTGATTCCTAATGCACTTTAATAAAACCCAATACGGTGAGAAAGCACGAGTAGAAAAGTCACCCGCTGATTCGAAAAATCAAATGCGTACAAATTTGTGTAAGTTGCTCAACACGTTTTTTTTGTTGTTGTCCCTGACATACAATGAACCATTTTACGAGCTCGCAAACCGTTTTGCAACAACATCTTAAACAGCAGACTTCCTTGCACAATTCTTTGGGGAGACAAGAAAAAACACAAGCATATGAGGTTTATTACAACCTCAGCTTTTCGAAAAAAGCACCATGATCCTTTCTGCCGGTTTAGTAGTTTCTCTCCTGCATGGCCTATGAGGTATTTGAGTGGTCTGAGCCATACATGATGAATGAAGCGGCGTGCTACTTATGCGCTTATCGTGCTCAGTGACTAGCAACAGGTTCAGCAGAGGCCAGCCACAGTAAATGAAAACTCCCGCAGGCCATACATATCAGAGCAAATGTATGCGGCCCGGATGTAAACGCGCACGTCTCTCGCTCGTGCAGGACACCGACAACGGGCGTGATGGGTAGGAGGAGGAGGAGGAGGAGGAGGAGGAGGAGGAGGAGAAGAAGAGGGGGGGAATCGTAGAAGAAAAAAAGATGGAGGGAAAGACTAACAAGGAGAGAAGGAGAGGAAAGAAATATGGTCAGAGATGTGTGGAAGCACAACGGATTTCCTATTAGCTTATGGACGTTGTTTCTTTTTCCATTTTTTTTAACATTAACTGCCCAGGCCGGGAAAGCAAACAGAACTTGTCATGGCTAATATCACACGTAGGGCTCATAGAGAGGAGATTTATCATGATGAAATACTGTAATGCACACAGGACGTGCACACATTATGTGGACGCCGCTCTTTTGGACTTTCTGTCAGTGAAGGTCATCATTTCCTCTGAGAATCTAATAAAAAGAGCACATTATCATAATATTAAATATCTCAAATGAGAATTTTCAGTAGAAAATATAGCTAGTCATTTTTAAATGAAAGATCAGATTTAAACTTACAAAAATCCACAGAATAAATAAATAAAAATCTACACTAAACATAGAAACAGTGATATTGTTAATTTCCATTGCTGTGGAAGTTTTTTAACATAGAAAATACAGAGGATAAAGTAGAAAAAAAATAATGAAGTGCACGTGTGTATTCTTTACACATTTTACATAACGCAGTAAAAACAATCACAAAATTAAAGTAGCTATACCATGGGTACGAGTAATAGTAGCAACTTTGCTACATCCCGAATTGCTCTTTTCGAATTTCCACACCAAAAATGATTTAAGATTGATTGACAAAATTATATGTATAAAAACAGATATACTAATCCAATTATATATATCTAATTTAAATACTTCATATATCATTTACAACTGTAGCAATTTTTTTTATTTAATTGTAATTAATATTTAATAACTAATTTTTCAATGACTTTTCCATGATTGATTACATAAGGATTTGTTTTTAAAAAAATAAAACTGGACTAACCATTGCGATTTTTTTAGCCAAATAAATATTTTAGAAATTAAAAAATAGACAAATATTGTTTATAGAAATGTCCACGTTTTAGAATTTTAGTAATGTATGTGAATTTTTAGAGTATTCTTAATTTTAATGATTTTTCCAGGCCTGTAAATTCTAAATGGAAATTCTAAAATTCAAAATTTCTGTATCTGTCGGAATTCTGTGATAAAATAAAATACACAAGATTACGATTAGAGAAAAAATACAGAGAATACAGAAGAAAATTAACAGACAAACGACAATGACACTGAACAACAGAAATAAACAAGACACGAGAAAGATTGAGAGGGTGAAAAGTTCCATGTTTGAGGGCAAAATGACACATTGAGTGCGTCTCTTTGCCCTCAGCCCCCTCCTCTCCTCTTCCAGCAGTGTCCAACACTCTGCCCTGTTTGTGAAAGATGTAGGAGTTTAATGTGACGATATCTCCTCTTCTCTCGCGTCTGTGGTCTACTTACACGGGGTTAGTGTGTGTGTGTGTTGTCAACCATTGAAGCGCCGGTGCTTTAGAACTTGCTGATTTTCCAGCAAGCAAGGAGCCCTCAGGGACCATTACACTCCAGCCAGCCTTCCTCTGGGGCCTTTTAGGGCCCCTTAACACTTACAGAAGACCCTTGAATCTGAAGCGCTTCCCCAGAAAGCACATCTATTAATTAAGGTAATTAGGCCCTGAGATGGCAATTAGAAACCGCAGATAGCTTTTAGCCTGTCTGCCGCTTCCAAAAAGGCTTGGTTTCAGCACCATCTGCCGTGTCAAAAATCACCACAGCATCTTGTGTTTCCGAGAGAGGAGGGCGAGCGGCGTTATCTGAGATATAGACCTTCACCCGACCGAAGGGTCAAATTCTGGACCCTCTCATATTTAGGCTTTTCATCTGATATGAAATGACAAATGAAATCCTTATCATGTGTCACTCACTATCAGCTTGAATAGTGTTCCTTATTAAAATACGTTTGCGGGGGTTTATATGGATTGAATTGTTAATATACCTGCAGCAGCTTAAGCGAAAGAGGAAAAGAGAAAATTATAGCACTTGTATTAAAACGCTCTGTGATGTGTATTGATAGGCTGATTCTTTAGATATTGATTGAACGGCACAGTCGTAATGACGAAGTCAGATTTGTGTAGGTTTCTTATTGATTCCGTTGTAAGTCAGCAATGATAAGCTGCGAGGTTGCTATTGATCGTTTTGGACATTCAATACACTTGTTTTCATTTGGAGATTTCACTGTACTTTATCGACAAAATGTTTCTTCTTTTAAGCCATAAGTGGCCAGAGTAAAATTCATTTGAACACCTACGCATTTTTTGGACTTTCTTTAAAACTTCTCGGGGAGCTGTAACAATGCCAAACTTTATGTTTTTTTTTCGCAGAGGGCGAAATGCAGTGTGTTTTTTCAATTAAAATTAAATAAAAGCGACGTGTGCCACTCAAAGGCCCAAACGTTCTTTTTTTTCCTCCATTAAGAAGCCTAATTATCATATTTTTACATAAAATACCATTTACTCACACAAGAAGGCGTATAGGTCACGACAAGTTCTCTATCGCCACACAAACACGTTTTGTTCTCACTTTCAGTCTAATTGTTTCAGCCAAAACCTTGAGTTCTTACAGTAAATTGCAGGGGAGTTTCAGCCATAAGTCATATTACACACACATGCACTTCACACACACAAACACACTCACAAAAGAATGAAATATGGTTTACGAGGTCCTGTGACAGAGCACAATCGCACATTGTCAGTGGAGTGTGATAACCCCATTTTCATTCCGTTTCACTCCCATGAAATTACCATTAGCATTACGAGTCATGCAGAACCCAGATAAATGTAAAAACGCTACCCGGTTCTTCCAGACAGAAATAACAGTCCCCACAGATTACCATCTCTCTTTTGCCTTCTGCTTGCTCTGACTCTAATATTTCCTTTACAATGTTTCGTCAGTTCATGCTCCCCTCACTGACCATGTAAATCACTAATCAATTTCCATTTCCAGATCTTGACAACAGAAAGCCTATGAAATGTGTCTCAGAAGTCAATGTAAGGATTTTAATAAGATAGGGGACAAGGTACCGAAAATTACAACAGGAATATAGTACCTCTGTGCTGAATTACTAGGCTGGGCTTTAAGTAGTTAAACAAGGGCTTCAGAACTCATCCTATCTGGTTTATCAAACCACTAGCACTAAGTATTAGACTTCAGTGCATAAATTGTTGAAGAGAGATGCGCAATTACTTTTGTAAGCCAGTGGTACTTACACTGGTACAGGCTCAAATATTTCTTCTTGGTATTTCTGCTGTAATGACATTGCTTGTTTTCAAACTTTGTATTCTCACAAACTGGAACATATATTAAATTAACTAACTTGATTTTCCGTCCCAACATCCAAGTTTCAAGAACTGTATGTCTCATCAATAAAAACAAGAGATGTTAATATCTATTAATCTTATAATGATTGCAGTTTACATTGTTATTACCACTTTTAGCATTTAATTAGTCAGGAGTTAAGTCATGACATTTTCCACAAGTGTAATTTCTGCCAAATCTCAAACAAATAACAGTGGTTAAAATGTATAGACTTGTTTTGGAATAAGTAAAAAAAAAAAAACACGTTTTTTTTTTTTTTTTTTTTTTTAATGTGTTTGACGAAGTTCAAAGTACCTTTTTTTCTTTTTTTACCCCCTCAAAGTTGAAGAAACAGCCAGCTGAACTACTAAACACCACTCAGAACACATGATCAACCATCCTGGTAACCATCCACAACACATTAGCATCATGGCAGCGACTTTCGCACAGAAAAACATCAAAATCCAAATCTATAAATCTAGTTTTGACAACTTCTTTGGATTATGAAACACTCACAATAAGCTTTTTTTTCTTACAATTTCTCATTCCATGATTTCCCAAAACTTCCTCCTCCACCTTCCATCATTACTTTTATAGCTTTTTTAATCCCATGTCTAGTGTGTGCTGAGCAGTTTGCAGGATGTATGTATATCCCTTACTCCAACAGCCTCCTACTCTTTCATTACATATCTGAGTGAGCATGGGCGCAGGGCTGGACTCTGCCAGCTTTGCTTCAGATGTTCTACCTCCAGAGAGCTGTAGTCTCAGCGGTTTGGGGGGGTTAGGAGGAGGCGCGGTGAACGCGCTCTAAACGATAGGTTTAATTTAATGCCAGTTTGAGAGGCTTAAGTTATTTCAGGCCTCCGTGCACCAGTTCTTCATCGGGAGAGAAAACTGCCAGTTCACTTCTTTAAAAAACATTACAGGCACTTCCCAATTATTTGTAGACTGATGCAATTACCATAAAATATGTATCGAACATGGATGAGTGGAGGGAAGCTAAATCCCAGCAGAACCACAGAGGCATCCTATATATGTGGGCCGCTCTGCATCCCGGGTCTCTGCTTGTGTCTCTTTCGGTTTTACCACAGGAGGGCCGAAGCAATGTGGCCTCCTCGATCGAAACAGACAAAGCCATATCCGATTACCATTATTATTGTCTTTTCCAATCTTCCTTCACACCCCCTCCATTTCTCTTCCTCGCTCTCTTTCTCAGAGGACAGGGATTTTTTTTCTCTTTTCTCAGTTTAAACAGAGCGACAATGCTACCAGTCACACAGGACAGAACAGTATGTGGCAGGACAGGCAGCTGGTGAAGCCATTTCAAGATGACAAACGCCACCAATATGTCAAACATTAACAGCTCGATTGTACTTGACACCCGAAGGACACTCTGTGCCCTTAACGTTTCACATGCACAACTGACGCAGTTAGGTCTTATTTTGTTTGGTAGGCCTAAAGTTAATAATTGTATTCAGTGTAACGGACAGCAAAATGTTGATAACTATCAAAAATCAGCTGATTAAAACATAGGAAAATCATCCGTTTTGATGGCTAAATGTGAAGAAACATGATGTACCACTTATGAACTGCATCTATAAGATAACACAGTTTGGAATAATCATTGTGCAATTATGCACATAAATGCATGTAAATATCCATTAAAATAAATTTTAAAGAATGAAATCCTGGTTTCTTTTTGGCAAACTTTCTTCATTCACTCAAATGAAAATGCAATCACTAACATGACTCACACAACTTTCATATTCATATTTTTTTTCTCCTAACATTCATAGATTTCATAAATACTTAAAAGCTAAATAACTAAACAATGTGTACATACAGTATATACACTACAGTTAAAAGTTTGGGGTTGGTACAACTTTCCCATGTTTTTGAAATAAGTCTCTTATACTCACCAAGGTTGAATTTATTCAAGTTTATTTATTCAATTCAAGTTTACTTGTATAGCGCTTTTTACGATACAAATCGTTGCAAAGCAACTTTACAGAAAATTAAGTTTCTACAATATTTAGTAGTAGCTTATCAGTGGTGACTGTCAGTTTATGTACATATGGCAAAAATGTACAGAAAAATCAATTAAAGACGTAATCAAACAGACGATGAACACTATTAACAGCAATTATTATATGATGCAATCAAACTTAAAGCAAAATTTGGTAGTTCTGTATGTTGTTTGATCAATTTATTTGATCAAAAATACAGTAAAACAGTAATAAATGTAAACTTTAATTAAAATAACTGTTTTCTATTTTAAAAAATGTTCAAATGTAATTTATTTCTGTAAACAAATCAGAATTTTCAGCATCATTTCTCCAGTCTTCAGTGTCGCATGATCCTTCAGAAATCCATCTAAAATGCTGATTTGGTGTTCAAAATGTTTCTTTTCGGATCATTCAATGTGAAAAACAGTTGTGCTGCTTAATATTTTTTTGTTCGACATTTCAAATATATAATATATTTGAAAACTGTTATTACCATTTTTTTGATTGAGAGTTTAAATAAACTGCAAAATGACATGATGTTTTATGTACATCATTCTGGCAGAAAAAAGAACCTGCAAAAACACGATAACATTTCTAGTGTGTGCACATGCTTCATCTGAGTGTGATGTGGTAAAATGTATTTGTACTTTGTGCAATGATGTCTAACGTTTGTGACGTGAGGTGCTTTCTTTTTGAGCGCCTGGATATGTGTGGGCCAACCTCACTGCGTATGTGTACATTACGATTTGTTATTTTTGTGGCTAAGCCACTGTCATATGCAGTCACCCGGCATCACACTCAGTGTGAAAGAAAACTGAACAATATCCAAAGCGAGCGGCAGATGAGAATCTTTGTCTCTTCCTGGAGAACATGTGGTGTAACCCCCCTAAAACACACACACACACTCTCTCACACCACCTCTCACTCTCAATTATTTGGCTGCTGTCACAACAAATCAATCAAATTACCACAGCAAGTCTGTGTGCAGGTGCTGCTAGTGCATTGCTAGTCACATTAGCTTTGAAATGTATGAGGGCGCCAGCAATTTTATCACTCTTCTTTATTTAATACGACTCTCTCCCTATGAATCGTCTTACAACTGCCTCAAACTTGAAACATTAAAGGACAATGCGGAAAGCATGCTGGGACTACAGTACTTTAAGTTAGACCAAGAGATAGA
This sequence comes from Sinocyclocheilus anophthalmus, assembly GCA_018155175.1. NCBI lineage: Eukaryota > Metazoa > Chordata > Actinopteri > Cypriniformes > Cyprinidae > Sinocyclocheilus > Sinocyclocheilus anophthalmus. Next base: position 67,583 of record JADLZN010009504.1, on the reverse strand, counting down.
GAGAGAATGTCCATTTTTATAATAAAGGGGTTAAAACAAGTTAAGCCCCATGGACAGCATCAGTGGCATGCTGTTGATTACCACAGACAATCATTTTGACTTGATTTTTGCTTGTTTTACAGACTGAAGAATGTTTACAGCAATGCACTTATAATGGGGCAGGACATTCAAGAGGATCTAAAAGCAAAAATGTGCAGCTCATATTTTTTTATAAAAAATTTCATCATACAAATATGTTGAGATGTAAAGATCTTTTTAGTGGTTGGATTACTGAACTTTGCTACACGATATGGGATGAGCGGTCTCGGGATAACAGCTCCCACTTTAAGAAAATTAAAAAAACATTATAATAGAATTAATTAAAAAAGGTATACTTTAAGGAAAGGACTATTACAATTGAGCGGAAAAATGACAGAGAATATTTTTATAACGTTAGAAAAGATTTAGGTTTCAAATAAATACTGTTCAACTTTCTATTCATGAAAGATCCTGAAAAGAATGTATGTTTAAAACACTGATAAAAATCAGCAAATCAGCATAGTAGAAGGATGTTGAAGTCATGTGCAGTTAAAGACCGGAGTAATGGCTGCTGAGCTTTGCCATCACAGAAATACATTTTAAAATATATTAAAACAGGAAACATTATTTTAGATTGTAAATAATAATTGTATTCATATTTCACAAAATTACAGTTTTGATTGTAATTTTTCAATATAACTGTATGCAGTCTTGGTGAGCATAAAAGACTTAAAAAACTTAACAAATTTTACCAACCCCAAACTTTTTAATTAGTAATTTTAACCTAATTAGTATGTCATGCTACTTAATCTTAAAAATCAAAATGTTATTTTTGGTGGCAGAACATTAAAACACAAATACAGGTTACATAAAGCCTCTTTCTTTTTTTGTTTTCATTTCTATCTACATAATACCCCTGAAGTTCAGCACCACGGACAGTTCACTCAACAACCAGTTAATGGAGCTACTGCCTTAAAGTGTCTTCAAGGATCATAAAACAACAATTTTTGAAATGTTAAAGAGGTCATATGATGCGATTTCAATTTTTTCTTTCTCTTTGGAGTGTACAAGCTTTTGGTGCATAAAGAAGATCTGTAAAGGTGCAAAAACTAAAGTCTCAAATCCAAAAAGATATTCTTTAAAAAAGTTAAGAGTCAACCAACGCCTTCCTAAAACGCCTCTTTTAAACACGCCCCTACATGTCTACGTTACTGTGTGGGAAGATTTGCATATCACCGCCCAAATGTTCACGCAAAGAAAGAAGACGTAACTTTTATTCTCACTGTAGTATTGCTGCGGCCATGTCGTGAAGACACTGGTGTTGTGGAAAAAAAAAACTTTGTTGGCCTTCCAAAAAGAGAATGATATCCACTTTCCATCTACCTAGAGCTGGACCGGATGGTCGTGGAGAATATCACTTCGTGGTGGGATACCGGATCGGCACTTTCAATGGGGACGAAGCGGAGTCACCAGCCGGGGTGTCATTTGTGTTGGCGTAAAACCACCAGCCGCGTGCCATTCTCAAGCCCGCCGTGTGTGATGCCGTGTGTTTGGTTATGAAAGGGAAACTACTTTGTTTGGCCTTAAAAAAACTGGACAAGACTAGAAATCAGTGGTTAAATTGTAATTACAACACTGTTCCAGAACACTTCAACCAAATATTCAGATGTGTGCAGCACATTTTGTGGAGGACTGTTTCCTGAACCTGCAGAGTAACCTACAATGCCGGTGTTCTGACTCACAGACTGTAAGTAATGTTACGTTTTCATATTTAAAGGATTTGCCCCTGATGATTCAAACACGAGTTTTGAGAAGTGTAGAGTAGCACATGTTGTTTGTCATTTCTCCGATCACAAATGCAGACATGGTTTTATGCATACTTATACTGTAAAAGACAGTATAAGTCATTATAATCCGTAATTATGTCCCCACTGGATGCAACAAATGCTTCGTTTATAATGGGTTTGAATGTTTTTGTCTCGTCGCTCTGGCCGGACAGGGCATCACAGTATGGTAAGGGGCGTAACGTTTCCGTCACACGCTTAAGGTATTCGGTCAATCACAACGCACTGGATAGCTGGCCAATCAGAGCACACCTCGCTTTTCAGACCGATGAGCTTTGTAAAAATCGACGCGTTTCAGAAATAGAGGAGAAACAATAATTGTTAAAAGTATGTGGAAAATAATGTGTTTTTTGAAAATTAAAACGCATAACACAGTTAAAAACACAGTAGCAAATCATATGGACCCCCTTTAAAACAGATATAAATGTTAGATTAAATTAAATTAATTTCTCTAGTTAAAGCAAAGTTTGTATCATCTTGTCAGAGTTGTAAAAGCACATTCTCTAGAGAGGTATCATTTGCTGTAGCAGATAACTTTCCTTTAGCAAGTATTGACTCAACATCTAAACGAAAGTCTTCAAATTAACTTTCACCTGCAGTATTTTTTTTAAATACAACAAGACTAACAGTTCTTGTTACTTTAGTTACAAACATATCACAAGCAAATCATGAGCTTTCTATTGTCTTTTTTCCCGTGTGCAACTTTATCACCCTTAAGGCTTCGAGTTTTCCTTTGACTTGGCTACTTTTAGCTAAACTAAGTGAGTTAGCATCTTCAAGTTCCCCGTCTGTGTCAGTACTCAGTCTAAAGTGATGCCCCGGTCTGACAGGAGAGGGATTCCTGTGAGACTACAACTGCTCTTTCATTGAGACAGAGGAGCAGTGTTGTGATTAGAGCCAACATGGTTCCTCATTAGCCTACGAGCGCGGAGAGACTCAGGCAATTACTCCTCATCCCTGAGTGCCGTTTTATGTTTCCTGCAAAGGGAACGTGCACTCTCGCGCACTATTCCTTCCCCCGTACACGCTACGCTGCAGGTTCTGATGTGCTCCGATCAGGCAGCTTACAATATGAATATGAAAGAGGCCGAGTATACATTTGTTCTGCATTAACTCAAAGTAGGCTGACAATGTAGCACTGATCTTTCATTTGCCTTACATCTCTTTAGGGAAAATATGGCGTATTACAAGGATGTTTCCAAAAAGCCTTTTCATAGGTCATGAAAAGACAGTTATTTCATGATCTGAGGGTTACCCTTATGTTTTTTGCGAGAGGCCTGTTTTGAGGCTTTCTGAGCTGATGAGCAACAACGTAGATGTTATTTTCGTTCTGCAGCTTATTGAAAGATGCTTTGATGTAAGGAGAAGCACATTCTGTCATTTGGTTTGTTATGAGACAGAATATGGTAGGAACGTACAACAGAGGGATTTGTAATTTTCAAAGCAGCGAAATCATATCATTAAGTCTCATATCAAGTCAAATTAAATCAAACAATGTTATTTGTGGCATAAAGAAATGTCACAGTGTCAAGCAAACACCCTTTCATTTTGCTATGCTTTTTGAAACACCACCTTTACAATCCAATCTTTTTCCTAAATATACACCATTTCTAAATATATATATAGATCTATTAGATATATATAATGATTAATTCCACTCCTAACACCATGTTGCGTCTGATGGGGGGAACCCACCACCCCAAACAAACATGAGGCTGATTCTTATTCTATTCAAGTTACAGCTGGAATCATACACACAGTGTTCAAGAGGGAATTCACTTTCTTTACTTGACATGTCCAGACATTAATCTTCCTGACAAAATAACAAGCTACAGCGGCGCCAGGGTTTAAAATGAGCGTGGAGTAACGCAAGCGCAGGCTTTTATTTAGACGACCGTGCCGAACTTCATGAAGCTGCCCCATCGCTGTGACGACCATTCATCAGTGCAGAGACGCAGTGGCGGGTTTGCACACGCACCACTGAGCCTTCTGCTCGGCACACTCACGTGGACGGTCTCAGTGAGGCAGACGTCTCCTAATTTGGAAAAGGTGAGCTATGATGTTATAAAGGGCTCTAGCAGCAATAGAAGTACTTTTGTCTTAAAAGTGATGTAATTCTTTGTTTCACATTAAAGGGTTAGTTCGCCCAAAAATGAAAATTCTGGCATCACTTACACTCATGTCATTCAAAACCTGTATGACTTCTGCAGAAATCACAAAAAAGATGACTTCCATTGTATAGACCAAAACATATTTGACAAAAGATCTTCTTTTACTGTATGTTGCACATAAATCACACATGTTTGGAACTACAGTACATGAGATTGTGCTGGAATAAATATTTGGCAACTAAAAAATTAATTATTCATAGGTTAATACCAACAAAAAGTGGGCAGGGCTATATGTTTACCTGACCAATGGCAGACTGGAAGAGCGTTCAAGAAGTCAATATGTTGGCAACAGAAATTAGAATTATTTTTTTTTTTAATACAGTAACAAATGCCTCTGAGTTCTTTTTAATGACTTAAAAGCATACAGCACATCTAGTTTACACTGTGAGCACAATTTGCATTGAAGGTATACATTTTATCAGTTCTTGCTTTCCCTGGGAATCAAACCCATGATCTTGGCATTGCTAGTGATACAGGGAGGATCAACTAGTGTAGTCTGACTAGTGTAGTGTACTAATGTAGTAGAACTAGTGTAGTCTGAATCCTGAATAAATAACTCTGAATTGGTTCTTTCAGTGAATCAAAAACACTGTAATTCTAAAGTAGTATTTTATAAAATTGAACAAATATGTTCAGTATTATTATTTGATTAGTTAAGGCCAATTATTATCACCTCTCAAAAGTGTGTTTTTGCAATAATTGTTTAAAATAGAATATATGAAGGGTTCATTTGCAAAAACCGATAAACGCCACTTTAAAAAAAATGATTACCGTGCATTATTCTCCGCATATAGCGCGGTCTGAACCCTAAACACGTTTTGTCAAAAAAGCCGGTTTTGTCCACTTTCAAAAGGCATCGCGAGTTCACGTTTTACTGCAGAAGCCGACAAGCGCCGTTGTTGTTTTTGAACAGAAGCCGATAAGTCCATTTTAGCGAATCAACGCGCTGTATTCAGTTTGAAAAGAAGTGCTATCTGAGAGGAGTTTCGTCAAAGCTGACTAAAAGTGATCGAGGATGGATCATTTCGACGAACTTGATGAGCCCGTGATATCTTCTTCAGGGCGAAAAAATTCTATAAAAGCTGAAACGTTTTCACGGAACCTTGCAAAAGCAGCGCATTACAATGGTGAGGGAAAAGCTCCGTGTATTGCGTGTAATCACATCGAGGTCGATTCTATGATTTTCATTTTAGGGGGGCTCAGCCCTCAATGAGGGTAATAATAAAAAATAATAATAAATATATAAATTAAAAAAAATTATGAAAATGATGATCGTTTCATAAAGTATGCGGTTTCATAGCTAAAGCCCCCTAAAATGGCCTAGCAACGCCCATGAATCACAATCCATACAGTGTTGATTTCACAACAACAACAACGTTTGTCAGGCATCTACGTTGTCATCTGAGGAGATTACAAAGATTAAACGAGTGTTTTTTAAGCTCTAAAACATGAAATGTGGAGTTATCTGCTTTTGCTATAAAACAAACTTTTAATATGTAAAAAAAAAAATACTTTCAATTAACTTTAATTTAGTAAATTATCTGTATTTGTTTAAGCTATTATTACTTAATCACAACAACCCAACTGCAGTTTGATTGATATTACTTGGAATGCGCAATAAAAAAAAACGTGATTTTTCTGGAAAAAAAATAATGAAAATGGAGTTCTCGGTTTTTGCAAATTAACTCTTCATATATTAAAATTTTAAATTATCATTGTACGAATATCAATAAACTCTTTAGAAGAACTTTTCATTGTTAGTTCATCTTAACTCATGTCCTTAATTAATGTTGACAAACAGAAACTTATGTTACAATTCTTTACAACTCCCATCCATATTCATTACTCAGGAATATATAACTGAATGCGTAATCATCAGGACTCTATTGTCTCGATTGTAATTTATGCAATAATACCCAAATAATTGGGATCTTGCTCTGATCGTGGGTCAAAAGGTGGAATGGAATAACACAGTGACTATGGCATAGTTACTTTTTGTTTTTTAACTTCAAATATTTTAATTGAATTCTTGCAGGGACACAAGGTATTTTATCTTATTTGTTCCTCGTTAGTGTGACTTCTCTATTAAAACTTATGAAAGTGGCCATCTCCTTCACTTTCATTGAACAGAGAAGTGTTTGATCTGGAGTTAATTAGAACATACAACATGAGCACACTGATCAATGTGTCTTTTTTTGGGCCTTGAGGTGGAGATCTCTGCAAGTTGTGATTAATCAGGCCCGCGGGGCTGAACTCACTGCTCAACTAAGACTGTCTGGCAGAAGTGCTGTGCCAGCAGCTCTCCATCAATGGGGGGCTGATGGGATAGGATTGGGGGGATTGTGTGACTGTGTGACTGGCTGTAGGGAGAGCAGACACAGTCAAATCATTTAATGTCACATGGCACCCATGACACTACACCCTTAGAGAATCCCTCAGGTTCCCTCATAAGTCACACTAGTTTATCACTGGGTTTTTTTTTTCAGGACAATCACTATTCTGTTTGTATTTGCACCAGAGATACACACAATGTCAATGTTCACAATTTGCATGCAAGAAGAACATAAAGGGACAGTTCACCCAAAAATGAACTGACTGTCATGTCATTCCAAACCTACTTTTTTTTTCCTTCTTCGGAGCATAAAAGAATATAATATGAAGAATGCTGAGATCCAAACAACATTGGACCCTACTGACTCTAACTGCATGGCGGTAAAAAAAAAAATATATAAATAATTTTTTTCTAAATGTTTCACAGAAGAAAGTCGTAGAAGTTTGGAAAAACATGAATCATTTGTTGGTGATTTTTTTTTTTTATGTTAAGGACAAATTGACAATGTCAGAATGGCCTAGTATTTGGTTTGTCCTCCTTTTGTGCAAAATTATAAATATTCAATTTTAGTAAACAATCATTTTTATTAATATTATTTTATGTCATTGCATTTTTTGTTTTACTTATATATTATAGCACTGCAACGTGACAAAATAAAAATGTAAAAATATATATTTTTAGTAAAACATACTAAAATACTAATACCAAGTTTTAATTAGACTCATAATTCAAGATTTTCAATATAGTTTCAGACTTTAAAAAACAAATTCAGACGAAAAAAGACTGTTGCCGCCTGACAAGCATTAAAGCAAATGTCCAGCTAAACCCTAAAAGTTTAAGACAGACAATTAATGGAGCATTCAAATTCACTTCAACGTAGAACGTTTACGGTCCATTTTAGAGTCTTCGAAATGTGAGGCCGGGCCCACAGGCACATTATCGTGACTGAGGGAATTTTTAGATATTTATTTAGCCATGTGAGTGTTTATTAAAAGCCTAGACGTGTTGTTATTTATGCATGTTTGTGTCCATTAGAGACTTCTTCTCCATCCCACTGTTTTAGCCATCCATCCATCCATCTCTTCGGGACAACCTGTTTCCTGCCGTGCATTATTTTAATCTTCGGCCTCCTCCTCCTCAGAAGCAAAAAGAAAACGTGCTATTTTACATGCACTCAAATTCATAACCTATCATTTTTTAGTCAGGCATTAGAGAAGGCACCTCATCTAAGATTTATGACTGACGGTTTCCCCCTTCCACCCCTCAGTCTAATGGTATAAAAGAGACAATGTTTTAAACATTAAAATGAAAACCATTTACAACTATGATCAAAAGAGAACATTCGTGCATTAAAGTTTAAAAGGCGAGGAGAAGTATGGATGCGCGGACGGAAGGAAAGAGGAGGGGAGGAGACAGAGGTAAAGAGGAGAAGACACAAGTATGCTAGTGAATACTCCTACTGAAAGAAGAAAGAGCCTTAAAGTGCTTTTGCGCTTCGTTGCAAAACGCTGACCTGTAATGAATGTGAACTACTTTCCCTGCCTATATCGCTCTGATCCTCCCGTCCTCGGTCTTTCTGAGCACTTTCTTAAACACATGCTGTTTGGATGGGGTGATGCCACCATTTTTACGAGTCCCCAAAAAACACAACAAACTTAAAGACTGAATGATGTAGAATAAAGTATGCTTTCAGGATATCTCCTTGTTGAATTTGACTTTACAGGTTCGGATGGTGCTTTGAACACAAATATATAACAACTTCTTTATTATGAGCATTAATTTACTTTTCATTTTGAGTTTGAGCATTGATTTAGTTTTAGCATTATTTTATATAGATTTAATAAAGAAAAAACAATAATGATGATAATGTGTACATACATTACATTACAGTATGACTCAAGATTCAAACTTTGGCCAGAAATTGAAGTTAAAGTAAAGAGACCACAGACAAGACCATATTAATATTATTTATATAAATCTCAATCAAATTATAAATAGGGTGACCATAGATCCTCTTTTTTTCCCGGACATGTCCTGGCTGGGATTTCTAAATTGCCTATAATGTCCAGGTTTTGGCTTTGTTTCTGTGGCCTCTAAATACATTATATGTACGCATATTTGCATTGCTTTGATGAGACGTCAAGTCAGAATTAAAGTAAAAAGACCATAGACACCTAGACAAGACCATGTAAATATACTTAATATGTCTTGCTGATCTTTTGATGAAAAAAAAAACACAGCCATAAATAAATAGTGTAAATTAAAATGTACATTCTCTAAAATAATTTTCAAAAACTTGATACTGACACACAGCATTGCAAATTTTGTTGTAAATTATACAAAGACTACTCAAGTATGTTGACAAGAAAATACTATTTCAGTTTTTTGTTTACTTCAAAATTTGTTAAAATCGTTTCTACACCAATACTTTTTAATCGGATCAATATGGACTCATACCTTGCAGATTCTGTAGGGGGAGTGTCATGATGCCACCAGCAGCAGCGGCTGCCACCAGGCCCTGTATGTTGGCAGCAGTGGGCAGAGACAGAACCAGGCCCTGCTGCCCACCCAGATGCCCGCCAGCGTTAAAGGGGATCAGAATGGGCTGGTTGAGACCAGGAGCTCCTCCGGACATCACTCCACTAACCGCTGACGCCAGCTGCTGAGCAACCAACAGAGACTGAAAAGAAAGCAAATAGGAAGTTAATTAAGTTTTTTAAAGTACGATGTGAAGCATCACAGTCGAGTTCTTTTTTTTATAATTTTATGTTTTATTTAAAATTATTTTCCAAAGTTTGGGATCAGTAAGACTTGTAATGTTTTTTAAATAAGTCTCTTATGTTCACCAAGGCTGCATTATTTGATAAAAAATACAGAAAAAAACAGTAATCTTGCAAAATGTTATTAAAGTAATGGTTTCAATTTTAATATCCTTTAAAATATAATTTATTTCTGTGATGCAAAGCTGAATTTCCATCAGCCATTACTCCAGTATAAAGTGTCACATGATCCTTCAGAAATCATTCTAATATGCTGATTTATTATTAGAATTATCAATGTTGGCAACTGTTGTGCTGCCAAATATTTTTTGGGAAACTGTGACACTTTTTTCAGGATTCTTGATGAATAAAAAGTTATAAAGAACAGCATTTATTGAAAATATTTATCATTCAGGTGGATGCTGCACACTGGTGGTGTTTGAGGAGATTCCCCCCTTCTATGTAAAGCGCTTTGAGGGCCCAGAAAAGCACTATATAAATGTAAAGAATTATTATTATTTAAAAATTTTATAACTAAATAAATTCTTTACTGTCACTTTTTATCAATTTTACACATCCTTGCTGAATAAAAGTTTTAATTTCTTTCAAAAAAGAAAGAATAAAGATTTACTGAACCCAAACTTTTGAACGGTAGTGTATATTGTTAGAAAATATTTCTATTTTAAATAAATGCTCTTCTTTTAACTTTTTATTCATCAAAGAATCCTGAAAAAATGTCACAGTTTCCAAAAAAAAAAATTTAAACGGGGGAACAACAGGTTCCAGCACTGATAATAAATCGGCATCTTAGAATGATTTCTGAAGAATCATGTGACACTGAAGACTGGAGTAATGATGCTGAAAATTCAGCTATGCATCACAGGAATAAATTAGATTTTAAAGTATATTAAAATAGAAAAAAAAACGTATTTACAGCATATAATATTCACAAATATTAAATTTTTTCCTGGATTTTTGATCAAATAAATGCAGCCTTTATGAGTATAAGAGACTCCTTTAAAAAACATTAAAAATCGTTCTGATCCCAAACTTTTGAACGGTAGTAAGTGTATACAATTAATTTTTATTTTCCAGTTTGAAATGCATATGAAAATCTACTTTAAAACCTCCAAATTTAACACAAAATACAGAATAACATTGATGCCAAAACACTTACTGTTGAGAATTGGACAATATTAGCTAAAAGTGCTTGTGCTAGCAGAATCCACTGCTGGGTCTGACAAATCAAATGCTTTTCCTGCAGGAGACCAGAGCATTTTTCTTTTCAGCTCACCCAAGCACTGTTTTACACCTATATACTGTACAAAAAGCCTGTCTGTGATTCAGCTTACAGCTACCACACAGCCTGCTCCTCCTTCCAACAAGCCAGCAATTTCTCACTCTCTTTCACTTACAAACACAGGCTATGTTATCATCACCCCCATTAGCATTTATCTATGCTTCTTTGGCTTAATTTTGTAGTCAACTTTATAATTGAAGGCTTTCTCATCCAAGTCTTATTTTTCAAGCATTGTTTCTTCAATTATGAATTTGTACACTGTCAATAGTGTGAAACAGTGTCTCAGACTCTTTAGTTGTATAGAAAAGAGCAACATGAGGTTGAGTAAATGACAACAGAATTTTAATTTGGGGACTTTAATGTTACGCAGAATAAAACATTCCTGGTTGAAGCAGTTTCATCATTTCTGGCATGCTGCACTGTTCCTAATTTATGAATGGAGAGAAAAAAATGCATGGAATTACATGGAATAGAATGGCAATAAAGATATAAAGTGCAATTATTCAAGCAGTATTTTTTTTCTAGAGAAAACAATCAAACTGTAAGTGGTTCACTGGTGCATTTGATTTCTGTATGATAAGACAAGGCTTTACTCATTGCTTTAACATTTCATTTATAACAAATATTTTGAATCAAATGATAATCAGCATAAAATAACACTATTAAATATTCTTTCTCCATCTACATGGAAAAACAAACAGACAAAAGGAATTTGTCAAAAAAGAATAAAACCCTTCTTATAGAACATACTGAAAGATGTAATTTCTTTCACTTTAAACACTGACATTAAAAGAATGCAAAAAAAATAAAAATTAACCACTCAAAGGATGACAACAAAGATTCTTCTGACAAAGCTGTGCTTAATCTTGCTGTTTTAGTGTGTGTGTGTGTGTGTGTGTGTGTGTGTGTGTGTGTGTGTGTGGTGTGTGTGTGTGTGTGTGTGTGTGTGTGTTGTGTGTGGTTTGTGTGGTGTGGGTGATTTCGGTTACGTGAGGCACAAAATCAAAGATTGTCTGCCAGCATCTCATCTCAATCTCAAAGTGAATGCCACTGCCTGGTTTGCCACTGTGTCCACATGATGCTTGAAATCTTTACTTTTTAAATAAATCCGTTAAGAAATCCATTTGTTGATATATTCTTAATTAGTTGGAATATACGGTATGGTTCAAAAGTTTAGGGTGAGTATGACTTTTTAAAAATGTTTTCAAAATATGCTTCTCTGAATGGCCATGCTGCGCCGCTTTAGAGAAGAGGAAGAGAAAACGTCTAGGTTACTTGTGTAAACCATGGCTCCTTTCAGGCAGTACGTTCGAGTACGTCAGGGGATCTCTCTTGAGGGGATCTCAGGGGATCTCTCAATTGGGATCTCTCGGGCGAGATCCCAATTACCTTCGAGTGTTAAACAAGCCAATGACAGTTGGCGTGCATGTTTCGCCACGCGCACCCCGCCCCGCAGCGCGGGTATAAAAGGAGAGCGCGTGCAAACGCACATCAGCTTTTCGCTTCGGAGCCGAGCCTTCTACAGGACGAATCTCCGCGAGTGTTTGGGAAAAACAGCTGGCGTTGGTTGTTACGGCGTGTCAGCGGGGGTTGCCATCCAGGCTGCTGAAACCTCGGCGAGCTGCAGCTTCCATTCTGCGGTCTCGCCGCAACCTCCCCTGGGCGCTTCAGCGCTCTCTAAAAAAGTAATTTCCTTCAAAAAAAAAAAAGGAGCAATTTCTAAAAGAGCTTCACGAGCGATGAGCGTCTTTTTAAAGATGGCTTCCCGCTCGTGCGTTTCTGGATGTGGTCGCTTCCTGGCTTCATCTGATGGTCATGATCGCTGTATCTCATGCCTGGGCTTGCAGCACGCTAAGGCAGCGCTCATGGATGAGTCATGTTCTCAGTGCGGGAACATGACCATTGCGGTGTTGCAGTCTAGATACCTCCTCATGAAACGGGGGGTATCCCCCTTGCCATGCCCTGTTCTAGCTTCACCGGTTCTCGGAGGGCTATTTCGGTTCATGGTCAGGGAGATCTGATCACGGTGAGAGCTTCCCCGTCGAGTACGTCTCCGCGGGCCTCTCATTCCTCTAGCGCATCGCACCGCCTGGTGTTCCCGGACGAGTTTGCTGGTTCCTCGGACAGGGCGGGGCCCAGCATCTCGTGCGGAGCGCAGGCAGATGACAGGATGTCGATCGCTGCATCGGAGGGCGAGCTAGGCTCTGGGGATGAGGTACAGCCTGTCCCTCCAGCCGAGACAAGGTCAGGGTTTTACAGCCCATACTTCATCATACCCAAGAAAGGCGGTGGGTTACGACCAATCCTGGACCTGCGCGTGCTGAACCCGGCCCTTCACAAGCTACCGTTCAGGATGTTGACGCAGAGACGCATCTTTCAATGCGTCCGTCCTTTCGATTGGTTGAGCGATCGTCCTCAAGGATGCGTACTTTCATGTCTCGATTCTCCCTCGACACAGACCGTTTCTCCGCTTTGCGTTCGAAGGGCGAGCGTATCAGTACAAGGTCCTCCCCTTCGGGCTATCCCTGTCGCCTTGTGTCTTCACCAAGGTCGTGGACGCAACCCTCGTTCCATTGAGGGAAGCAGGCATTCGCATTCTCAACCACCTCGACGACTGGCTCATACTGGCCCAGTCCCGAGCGCAGTTGTGCGAACACCGGGACACGGTGCTCAGTCACCTCAGCCGGTTGGGGCTTCGGGTCAACTGGGAAAAGAGCAAACTCTCCCCGGTGCAAAGGATCTCTTTTCTCGGCATGGAGTTGGACTTGTTCAACCTCTCAGCACATCTGTCAGTAGAGCGTGCACAGTCGATGCTGAACTGCCTGGGGTCTTTCCAGGGCAAAGCGGCGCTTCCACTGAAACAGTTCAGAGGCTCCTGGGGCATATGGCATCCGCAGCTGCTGTCATGCCGCTCGGTTTGCTTCATATGAGACCGCTTCAGCGTTGGCTTCACGACCGGGTCCCGAGATGGGCATGGCGACATGGCACATACTTTCAGCCAGTGGTCAGATCTTGCCTTTCTTCAGACAGGAGTGTCCCTAGGGCAAGTATCCAGGCATGTGGTTGTGTCAACAGATGCCTTTGCCAGGGGCTGGGGTGCCATGTGCAGGGGGAATGCAGCTGCGGGGCTCTGGTCGGGGGCCCCGATTGCAGTGGCATATCAATTGCCTAGAGTTGCTAGCAGTATGGCTTGCTCTGAGCCGCTTCAAATCGCTGCTAAATGACAAGCACGTATTGGTCCGTACGGACAACACTGCGACCGTTGCGTACATCAACCACCAAGGCGGTCTACATGTCTACATGGCTCCTGCCGCATGTCGCAACACGCCCGTCATCTCCTCCTCTGGAGTCAGAAGCATCTGAGGTCGCTTCGCGCCATTCATGTCCCAGGCGAGCACAATCGTGCAGCCGACGAGCTCTCACGTCAGCCCGCCCTTCCGGGAGAATGGCGAATCCACCCCGAGACAGTCCAGCTGATTAGGAGACGGTTTGGGGACGCTCAGGTAGACCTGTCTGCCTCCCCGGACACGTCCCATTGCCAGATGTTTTACTCCCTGGCCGAGGGGACCTACGCAACATATGCCGTTTCCCCAGTCGCCTTTCCATACAGACACTGTGCAGGTCAGGGAGACGCGGAGCAGGTCTTCTTGGTAGCGCCATACTGGCCCAGTCGGACTTGGTTCCCCAAACTGATGCTCCTCGCGACAGCCCCTTATTGGCAAATTCCTCTGAGGAGGGATCTCCTTTTTTAGAGAGGGGGCACCCCCTGGCACCCACGTCCAGACTTGTGGTCCCTGGACAGGACGCGGAGGTTCTAGGTGGGCTACCTCCAGCGTTAGTAAACACCATCGCTTCAGCTAGAGCCACGTCTACCAGACACGCTTACAGGCTGAAGAGGAACCTGTTCGTCGGTTGGTGCTCTTCCCGCCGGGAAGACCCCCGTAGATGCCCGCTCGGAGTAGTGCTTTCTTTCCTGCAGGATGGGTTAGAGCGAAAGCTGTCTCCCTCCACCCTTAAGGTGTATGTTGCCGCCATTGCCGAACATCACGATGCAGTAGACGGTAAGTCAGTGGGGAAGCACGGCTTGGTCATCAGGTTTCTCAGAGGAGCAAGGAGGCTGAATCCTCCGCGCCCTCACCCGTTACCCTCTTGGGATCTCCCCTCGGACCTGACGGCCCTGAAGGAGGAGCCTCGAGCTCTGCAGTCAGTGAGCTTAAGTTTCTGTCGTGGAAAGGCAGTGCTTCCTCACCGCATGGCCTCGGTCAGAGGGTAGGGGAACCTGCAGGCATTTTTGGTCGACGATTCGTGCCTAGAGCCAGGGGTGGTGCATGCTAAGCCATAACAAAGGTAAGGGGCGTGGACCAACCCGCAGTGTTGCAGATGTCTTGCATAGACACACCTGCCAGAAAGGACTTGGAGGCTGCCACACTTCTAGTAGAATGAGTCTTGACCCCTAAAGGTGAAGGGAGATCAGAGGACTCATAACAGATCGAAATGGCATCTACTATCCACCGACTGAGGGTCTATTTAGGTAGGTTGGGACTGCTCCGACCCTGCAGCCCCTGCTTACCACCTCAACCTCCTCAGAGGAAGAGAGGTAAACGCGAGCTCTCACTCGAGAAATTTTTATCCCAATAGCCCCTGTATATCTAACTTCTCATAATCAGACAAATACTTAATTTTATTCCTCAGAATTAAATGCAGTTACTCAGTCTGGTGAGTAAGTAAAAGACACATCGAAATCGAATGATGTAATACACGTGTTGCCTCGGCAGCGTGCGAGCCGCTCAGTCACACAAACAACATCAATCTCCTCAGAGAAAGATGGCCGCAGCAGCAAGCTCTCACTCAGAGGGGGAAGAACCACAGCGCGGGATTCCAAGCCTCGAGAATGAGCTCTAGATCTAGGGAACACTCTCCCTCGAGAGCTGACTCTGCGTGCTTCGCTCCCAAGCAGACAACAAACAAACTGTGTGTATCCCCACCCGTAAAGTAACGCGAGCAGGGAGGAACACACAGCCTGAATGCTGCCTGCCCTAGCCCTTAGGTGTTTGGTTTTGTCTTGTGATTTCGTGACAGACAACACCAAATAAGACTCACAAACAGATATCAGACTGACACACACACAGAGCGCTTGCAGAATGGCAGAAAGCTGATGCCGGTTTCACCGCACATGCTTTTATTCTTCCTGGTCGCTACGTCACCCGCCCGTGACGTCTCGCCCATCCATTGGACTGATTACACACGTGGTTCAGAGCCGGTCATGCTGAAGGCGTTCCCAAAGCGTTTTGACGCAGCTCGAGTTCCTGAAGAGGAACTAGAGGTGCACGTAAAAATCTATTCATATATGAATCGTAATTCTGTCTTCTAACGATTCTAATGGATTCACAAGTTTCAAAATCAATGTTCTAAAGCAGCGGTTCTTAACACTGTTCCTCACATCCCCCTCCTCTGCACAAGCTCTGCATCTCTCTCTCACTCATTCAGCTCAGCTCCAGCAATGAACTGTTACAATTATACACTTATTTTCACATAGCTATGAGAAGCGTTATACATGGATGCACGTGCAGTTGCCATACTGCATTAAAGCTTTAATCAGGATAAAACTGTATATTAAAAGCTAACATAAGCAGTAGCATTTACAAATACCAGCGTATCTAAAGGATGAGGACATGAGACAATAAACAAAAAAAAATAGGCCACCCTTACAAGGTGGGAACTTGCACAGGTTCTGCACAATCCTCTTCAATAACATCCTCTGTTTCTCAATTGGGCTCAAACTGATAAGCGATATTAAGGACGCCTTTGTTTACAAGACAACCGGAGCACATGTGCTGAGGTGAGGGGCGGGACGTTTAGACGCACACTAGAGGCGGTTTAGCCAATCACAACACAGGGCTAGTAACCAAACAGACCATCGCCTATTTCTGAGGGAGGGGCTTCATAAAAGAAGGAAATGATCAGCGCGTTTCTCAGAGAAGGGACAGAGCGGTGTGGAATAAAGGTAAATTATGTGAAAAATAATGCGTTTTTAAAAAAAACGAAGCATTAACACATGTTAGACCACACCTGATAAACACAATCAAGTCTAGAAAAAAAAAAACACTGAACCACCCCTTTAAAGACTATTTACATTTACTCCTTCGTCATGCGCTATTGCTATACAACTACGTCCCGTGACAATTATAAGTGTTTTAACTCTCACTTTTGTCAATCTATTGCATTTTTTCTGAATAAAAGTATTAATTCAGGCTTTGTTATAACTTTGACAAACCGATGTATGAGCAAATATAGGACGATGACATATTTATGGAACATGTAGACAGTTCTTCAATCTATAAATAAAGGATTAAATTAAGAACACTCTAAAACCGACATTTTACATTTATTTCAGGACTGTAGGCAACTTAAAAATGCCACTTAAAAATGCAGCTACTTTATTGTGCTTTTGTTTGAATTCTTTAAAAAAAAAAAATTTGTCTGTAGCACTGGCATTTTCGTACAAATCAACCAACTCCTAATGGCCCATTCTGAACTCCACTCACTGAACTGAGGAAATTATTAAAAGGGCACTTGACCTAAACAACTGAGCTGAAGAGCCTCCATCAGTCTGAAGATGACTAAAACCAGATGAATAACTGAAAGCTTAAGAGAAACTTTATAAAATACAGACATGTCTATTTGGAATGGTGCACGTTAACATGAGTATTAAAAGTTCTTCATTTAATATGAAGACATGTTTGTTCATTTTTGGCAGAAAGTACTTTTTCAGTCATTTAGAAACTTGGTAAAAAACAAGCCCCCCAAAACTTAATTTTTTTTATTTTTTTTTAGTTTAGTTTAGTTTAGTTTTAGTTTTACAGTTTCTATATTTTTCAGTAATCGGTAATAAAATTAGTCATGTTTACATTTTAGCTCACAAAAAAAAAGTTTCCGAATTTTATATTATTTTCCTAATTTTAAGCAGGTCATGTGAATACCACAAAACATACATTTTAGAGGAAAAAAAGCAAAAGACTGCACCCACTGAACAGATTAATAGCTCCTTGATATAAATCTTTTATTATTTTATCCAATATTAATTAATACATTAACAAATTTTATTAAATTATTACATTTTAAAAAGTTACATCACAGTAAAATTATAAGATACTGTTTAAATAGTATTTGAAGACTTTCTGTCATCAAACATTAGTGGGACATGTTCATAGTTAATGCGATGTGATGTGAATCACACCTGTGGTTACTGCTCAGACACCTGTGTGAACAAGATGAAAACTGACATCCACAATGCATCCACAAAAACACCTATATACAAGGAATCTAACTGTGATAAAACACAACTTCAATTGTCATAATTTTCATGGGCTTTGCCAGGGAGTACAAACTACTATGCTGTGTCCAGCAGAATGTCTATGTCAGGAATCATGGGAGGGCAATATACTCCTTGACTCAGCATGAAAACCGGTTCTTCTCTCTTTCTTTTTCCTGTTAGATTCACTAATAGCTCACACCGTTTTCCCATCAGCCCTCTCGCTAAGCGACAAGGCAGCTGACAAACTGATCTGAACCCCAGCGTGTCTGTGAAATGGGATCCCCCAGGATCAAAACACACTTTAAAATGGCTGAACAACTCCTCACTCAAAATACCCTTGGGATGTTTTGGGATACCACCTCACTGTTCCTAAATGTCCATTTACATACACCAGTTTTCAAAGATATTGTGGCATATTTGTCATAAATGCACTTATAGTTTGCAAGACTGTTTCTGAAATATATATACACTCAAATTCAGCTGTCAAACTACTTTTAATATGGAGAAAAAGGTAACTTTTGCAAAAAAAGTATCCAGCTGGAATCATATTGATAGTGTCAGATGATGACTTCAATATGATGATAACATTGAAATATAAAATCATACAGAATGATTACTGTATTAATATACCATATTTTAAATGGTACTTCAAGATACTGCAAACAATACCATGGAAAAACAGTCTGCGAAATGCAATTATTTTTAATTATTAAATTAGTTTTTAAAATGATAAAATGGCCATTTTAAAAGCATGTAGGGTCAGATTTACTAAACAGGGCAAATTAGAGCGAGACAGCAATTCCAAAACAGCGCCGATGGCCGTGGAAATTTATGCGGGTGATTTACTGACAACACGCAAATTAAAGAAAACAGGCGCAACATCTCATTTACATATCGACCAACGCAATATACCAAGAGCATTGCAAATTAGCATAGTCGCAAATAAGCAGAGCTGATGCTTATCATGTGGGTGATCTCCTTATGACACAGGTGCAAAATAGTTTAAGACATGCTTTTTTGGGCGTTAAAATAATGGCGCAAATACCAGCAATTTGACGAGCGCAAACGTTAGTAAATTCATTTGAATACTCTCCTCCCATAAATTTTGCATCTGAAAGGAAACCTCTTACAAATGCATATTCAATTAGGTCAGGCGCAAAAATAACTGTGTCCATGCCTTTTCAGTGCTAATTCTTCCTTGCGCGTCTTTAGTATATCCTATTCCCGACAGTGCAATTTTAACGCCAAAATATGGTTTGCGCGGGTGCTAGCTGTTAGTAAATCTGCCCCCTAAAATGGTATTATGAGATATTTCTGAGTTAAACTAGGTTTTAATTCAGAAAATGGGACTTGATCTTATCCATCAGGGTTAAAATGAATCATGAAATGTGGCTCAAAAGAAGTAATTTCAGAGGTAGAGCAAGTCAGTTTGATGAATTTTGCACAACAAGACAAGCGTGTTAATAGTCAAGCATCTAAGGCATGATTGGAAGAGACAAATCATTTAAAAAAACTAATTTTAACAGAATCAATACTGAACATATGTGTCCCCAAGACCCTTTGGCCAATAAGCAACACTCTATACCTTCTTGATCTGGCTTTTGGGATTAAATTACCCTTTGATTAAACCTACCCCATCCCATTTCTCTTTCTAATAAGAAGAACGGAGGGAGCGGCCCAGTGGAGGAAACGCTGAAAGATTACTCGTAATCAGACTGATAACAGTGTGCGCGAATGAAGCCAAAGGCACAAGAAAGAATCGGACCCATGTAGGGCTAACTGCCCTCTTACTGATCCAGTTCCGTAATGGCAGTGCACACAATATCCGTCTCTAGAGTGAGAATCCATCAAAACATATTGATCCAGAAACAAGGGAATTGGCCATTGCACAGGGAGAGAGCAGTGTGGCTGAAAAGTGTTTGTTTCTGTGGGACTGTCCTGACAGGGTTCATCTATTAAGGCAGAGCTCAAGGGAATGAGAAGACAAGGGCTTGGACATCGCTGCGGCATGTTGAGCTGAATATGGCAACAGACAATGATCATTCTCCATCTCTTGAAAGAGCTTGTTTGTTCTACACATCCTAAAAAAAGACTACAGTTGATTTTCTAAACGTATGTGCATGTGTGTGTTTGTTTTACTGGGGCATTGGTTAGGTGTTGAGTTGGATGGTATGCTCCTTAAAGTAATGCCAAAGTCATCAAAATTGATATTTTATTACTTTTTGAAAAAGAACAGTTCACCCCAAACCCCCGTCATGTCATTCCAAACATGTAGAACTTACTTTATTCTGTATACAGTTTTTTCTTAAGAGTTTTCATTAATGGGAATGAGATGTTCAAGTATTTTCAAGACACTAAAGCAACATAAAAGCAGTCTTTGACTCATGCACCATATATTTTCATGTTTTTTAGAATCCGTAGATATGTAGGCCTACGAGAAACTAACTAAAAGTTAAGATGTTATTTATTGAACACTACTTGGCATGTTCATCAGAAAAAGATTAACGTCTGATTTGTGAACAAATCATTCCTTTGAATTAATTAGTTGGATTCTGATTCACTAATCTGCCATTTGTCTTTCTATTACTAGAAAGGCAAATGCTCAATGCTTACTGTCTTTGTTTAACTGTTCTGCCTAATAATTTATTAATCAAAGACAGTAAACTAATGAAAACAGAATATGGGAGCTCTTGTGTGTCTGTTCTCAGGCACTGCAATGCATTCTCGGTACTGTCAAAATAAAAGTTCAGTGCAGCCAAAATTGAAGTCCAACTTTTGACACTTATTGGGTTGAGCGATAATTTAAAAAATGACAAATATTAGCCAATATATTGGCTTTGGTGATATATATCGGTCAACCCCTTTATTTCATGTTTTGTCACACTACTTATGCTACCTTTTGTCTGTCTGTACTGTATATTTTTTCTCTATATTTTTATCGCCATATACCATTTCAATGTTATTGTTTATTCTGTATCTTTTCTATATCTGCTCTCTTTATTAGTAGTGTTATATTTCATTTTAATACCTTAATTTTAATGTACGCCTGCACTATGTGTGTACTTTTTTCTGCACTTAAAGCTCCTGTTACCAAGACAAATTCCTTGTGTGTGTAAACAAACAAAATTCTTTCTGATTTTGTAAAAAGTAGACTGTAACTACACTAGCTATTATTCTGAAAACAGCTGAGCTACTGCTACGCAACTGAAAAAAACCCATTAAGGAGCAATGCTAGTTTTAGTTAGTTGGGCAGGTCAGTGTTGGAGAGTAACTCTAATGCTAGCCAAGTTTTGTAAACTTACACTCCGTCTGGTTCCATTCTAGTCTGTAACACTCACTTTTAAGCCCTACACTAATTTTTCACTCAGAAATATGGGCACATTTCAAATGGGCTGTGAATGCCATTTCATGTTCATGAAATTGTTTAAGTGGAAAAGATGCGTGTTCTCACCTGTGGTCCAACAGGGTACGTGGGGTGAGATTGACCCATATGACCATGCTCTGTGGGACTGCTGCTGGCATCAGACTGAACTGAACCAACTCGACCACCTGAGAGAGAGAGAGACAGAGAGGAAAAGATAGATTTTATTTGTCCATTCTTAAAGAATAAAAAATAATCAATAAATTCTTCCATTTCCCCTTCCCATAACCACATACACAAACATTCAGAGACAGTATCATGCTGTGACGGCAGTGAGCCCTCAGTAGGGTGCTCTGTAACTGCTGTAGTAAAACGTTTTTCCAATAAAAGAGTCTGCACACCATGTATTCTGTGCTAATCACACATCAGCACTGTTACATGCACGTCACAGCATCTCCTTAATTCAGCAACTCAAACCACACATTAGTTTACATGCCGGAGCTCTCTGCTGATCTATCAACATACACACATTTAAACATACACATAAAAATGTACACAAAGCTGACATGAGATACGGCGCTTCAACACAAATACTACACACCTGCCCTGCACACACAGTATACACTGAACTAGAAGAGCCAGGTATAAAATGGAAACCTTATTCTATGGTATAAGAGTGTTTAATGCTGATAAAACGTATAAAGAGTGTTAATGAACTGCCGAGTCGCCTTTCAAAACATGACAAACTTGCTGGAAAAGTTACTGTTCCTTTCTGAAATTAAAAGTTAAGTGCAAATCAATAAAAAACACTTTAATTTGACCTTGTAAAGCAAGCAGACTGATTTTTTGATACTTTTACTTAGAAAGGATGCATTGAAATGATAAAAAGTGACAGTAAAGTCTTGTACATTGTTGTAAAAGAGTTATATTCAAATAAATTAAGTTATTTTCAACTTTATATTCATAAAAATAATCGCAGAAATATATATATACACACACACACACACACACTGAGTATATACAGTGGGGAAAAAAGTATTTAGTCAGCCACCAATTGTGCAAGTTCTCCCACTTAAAAAGATGAGAGAGGCCTGTAATTTTCATCATAGGTATACCTCAACTATGAGAGACAAAATGAGAAAAAAATCCAGAAAATCACATTGTAGGATTTTTAAAGAATTTATTTGCAAATTATGGTGGAAAATAAGTATTTGGTCAATAACAAAATTTCATCTCAATACTTTGTTATATACCCTTTGTTGGCAATGGCAGAGGTCAAACGTTTTCTGTAAGTCTTCACAAGGTTTTCACACACTGTTGCTGGTATTTTGGCCCATTCCTCCATGCAGATATCCTCTAGAGCAGTAATGTTTTGGGGATGTCGCTGGGCAACACGGATTTTCAACTCCCTCCAAGATTTTCTATGGGGTTGAGATCTGGAGACTGGCTAGACCACTCCAGGACCTTGAAATGCTTCTAACGAAGCCACTCCTTCTTTGCCCGGGCAGTGTGTTTGGGATCACTGTCATGCTGAAAGACCCAGCCACGTTTCATCTTCAATGCCCTTGCTGATGGAGGGAGGTTTTCACTCAAAATCTCACGATCATGGCCCCATTCATTCTTTCGTTTATACGGATCAGTTGTTCTGGTCCCTTTGCAGAAAAACAGCCCAAAGCATGATGTTTCCACCCCCAATGCTTCACAGTAGGTATGGTGTTCTATGGATGCAACTCAGCATTCTTTCTCCAAAAAGTTGAGTTTTTACCAAAAAGTTCTATTGTGGTTTCATCTGACCATATGACATTCCCCCAATCCTCTTCTGGATCATCCAAAATGCTCTCTAGCAAACTTCAGACAAGCCTGGACATGTACTGGCTTAAGCAGGGGGACACGTCTGGCACTGCAGGATTTGAGTCCCTGGCGGCGCAATGTGTTACTGATGGTAGCCTTTGTTACTTTGGTCCCAGCTCTCTGCAGGTCATTCACTAGGTCACCCCGTGTGGTTCTTGTGATCATTTTGCTCACAGTCTTGTGGATCATTTTGACCCACGGTGGTGAGATCTTGCGTGGAGCCCCGAGCGAGGGAGATTATCAGGGTGGTCTTGTATGTCTTCCATTTTCTAGTAATTGCTCCCACATTTGATTTCTTCACACCAAGCTGCTTAGCTATTGCAGATTCAGTCTTCCCATCCTGGTGCAGGTCTACAATTTTGTTTATGGTGTCCTTTGACAGCTCTTTGGTCTTGGCCATGGTGGAGTTGGAGTGTGACTGTTTGAGGTTGTGGACGGTTGTCTTTTATACTGATAACAAAGTTCAAACAGATGCCATGAAAAAAAAAAAAACAATACAGGTAACGAGTGGAGACAGAGGAGCCTCTTAAAGAAGAAAGTTACAGGTCTGTGAGAGCCAGAAAACTTGCTTGTTTGTAGGTGACCAAATAACTTATTTTACCGAGGAATTTACCAAATAATTCTTTAAAAATCCTACAATGTGAATTTCTTTTCTCATTTTGTCTCTCATAATTGAGGTAAACCTATGATGAAAATTACAGGCCTCTCTCATCTTTAAGTGTGAGAACTTGCAAAATTGGTGGCTGACTAAATACTTTTTTGCCCCACTGTATACTTACCACTCCAAAGTTTTTGAACAATAAATTTTTTTTTTTTAATAATTCTGTTCTGCTCACCAATCCTGCATTTATTTTATCCAAAATACAGCAAAAGCAGTAATATGTTTTAAATATTTTACTATAAAAATAACTCAAATATTTTAAAATGTAATTTATTTCTGATATACACGCTTCTTGAACAATTATTTTCTTGAAATCAGGAGTAAAGGAATAAATTAAAACTTTATAATGTATTAAAATAACAATTAAAAAAACATTTTAAATTGCATTAAAACACATATTAGTAACATATGAAATAAAATTAATTTGAACACAGAATATCGGGTCTCATTCACTAACCGTGATAACCAATTGGCTCTAAAAAAGTATTTTTGTAAGTTCTTAATTACTCGAATTGTGTGTTGTCTAGACCTATATTAAGAGTTTATTGTGTAATTCGTTTTGAGAATGGCACACTTTGCTTTACATGCTCTCAACTATCAGTTCATCACTGCTCAAATTATACACTTTACTTTTTTTTTTTAAAGACAGTATTTAATATTTGTATTTATTTATTTACATACAATAGTTCATAAAAATCTAGCTAGTTGATCCCCTTTAAGCGATGTTGGAAGTTCATCACTTGAATACAGCATCATTCAAATCTGTTATTGTGTGTAATTAACTCATACAGCTCATTCCATTAATAGCTATTTAACCAGTCAGAAAAGGATCAGGCAAGGTCTCAGCTTGGTTAATGCTGCTCTGAAAGGCATGTCTACTATAGCTAGTCATCTGTTTTTGTGGTGTACTGCCTTTAGATCATGGTCACGGACAGATTCTACTCAAATCCAACCAATTGCTTTTTCCGCTCATATACAGTACTTTTTTTTACCGTTTCTTTCCTTTTATCAACAACTGCATTACGAAACACTCGACAGATTAAAACATACAAAATAGCTTGCAGTAACTTGTGTCATTCATTACAGGTACTGAGTCTGTTCCACATTGTTTCCACACTTCCACACAGTTCTTGTACATTTAAAAACTAGGAACAGGAAGGCAGTGATGGTGAAAGAAATACAAAGCAACTGATTTTAAATGGTTCTTCACACTGATAGAGGCTTCTCTGAGAATCACCACGGTAACATATCCTCATTATTCCAGAGATCACTGGAGGGTAAAGACCTGTCTCCCTGGCCCTAATCTTCCACACACACACTGATCAAACCTAATAAAAGAGTTTGTAATCAAGCTCCCCAGCACACTTATGAAGAACATCTGCTGATGGCCGCTCACCTGAGGAACGCCTTGGTTAGTGGTAAGCCGTTCTGATGTGTGTTCTTAAACACCACAAGCTTATGATTAGTTAGTTCTGGTTTCCTCCAAATGCCTGCACAAACATAATTCTTGCCCGAGAGGAAAATTGAGCCAGAGAAGTAAAGCCAATAAGAAATGTGTCATAACTCAAAAATGAAAAAAAATGTAGTTTGGACAGTTTCTGAGACAGTAACAGGGTTCTTGTGTTGGATACTGAGAGTGAGAGTTATGACTTTAGCTGCATAAATAAATAATCATTCAAATAAAAAGAAAAAGTAAGAAAATTGTATATATTAAAATATCTAGGCTTATTAATAATTATTTAAAATAAAGTTAAAAAATGAATTATGTAAAAAAAATGTATTAATAATAAGTGAACAGGTATTTCAAATAGATTTTTTTAACATTATAAATGTACTTATTTGTAAATGTCACCTTGATCAATTTAATGCTTCCTTGCTAAATATTAAATGTTTTAATTATATATATATATACAGTAGTATACATTTACTGAACCCCAAGCCCTATGCATTTTAATGTCACTTATACAATAATCATACTTGGATTTGGAGTTACTGCATTGTCTGATCATAATGAGCATCTAATCAGAGATTTGACACTAACTAAGTTTTGTATTATCACCAGTGTTTTTGTAATTGTGGGAGGATCACATATTATCACAGGGCTCTTTTGTCCCCTTTTGATGTTCCAGATGAGCGACGGCACTAATGATGCTGCGACGAAGCGTTCTTCTCAAACTTTGGCAAATGACAAACATCAGAGGAAAATCTCCCGTGTCACACTCCATTATCATATGTTCACGAGCTCAATATCAAAAATGAAAAACAAAGCCGATCCCACGTCTAATCAAAGGAGTCGCTGCGCTGTATAATTGATGAGGAGCATCACATTGACAGCGCACATGACAATATCATATATAAATAATGCTTCCGTTACACATTGATGCTTCTGGTGTAACTTGGCGAGTTTTGAATAATATATCACGTCTTTAAGTAATGCAGCAATGCGTGGCCTATCGAACCGGCGTCTTTCATTGGATGAGTGGGGAACTCTTGATCCCTTTGCAAATAATAGTAAAGTTAACACATTTTAGTTGAACGGGTGGCGAAAAAGGGGGATCAATAATGAATAAATGTACAGGCCCCTCATCTCAAGGGGGTTTCACTGTTTTTTTCCTCCATGCAACAAAATTAAAAAGCCGAAGGAGGAGTGACGGAGTGTCTGGGGATTATCAACAGCGATTCACTCCCATTACCCAATCCCATTGTTCTTATGACCTGTTTATTAAAACAGCCAGCGCTTTAAATGGATTACCCTTCGAACGCTGAGGATATCGTATGTCTAAAGTACTGATGCACAGTCAACCCAAGGAGAATTTTTCCTGGGATGCATTGCTTTCCTCAACCAAACTAAAGGCCATGTACTAGCAGCCGATCTGCTAGTACTAGTTACTGCTTGGGTTTAAAAGCCTGAGGGTGTTTCGATAAACTCAAAAGAATACGTACGCATGCTTCTCAAGGTTGACAGACTTGCAGCGCACGGCATCCCAAAGAAACCACTTATCAAACTGCCGAGGTCCATTATGGATACTCAGCCTCGCTCACTAATTTATAAAGATATTGATAATTTAGCATATTTTGAAACATTGGTCCGTCGGCGGTGGGCGCTAACGGGCCATGTTTCTCTGCGCTGGTCAGACAGTGTCTCATTTGTAATCTCCTCAGTGTGGCCCTATCTATAGCAGGTTAAACACAACACAACAGAGACCCAGACTGATAGCAAGAGGGAGAGAACCTCACCTACTGAGTCTGGATGTGCCCGCTCTGATAAAGTGGCTAAGACACTAAGAGGTCAGAGTTCAACTGCTTTTTTTATTTCTTGTAAAAACTTCCTCAACACAGGGGTGAGACAAAGACCTCTGAAAGGTCTTATGAGATGTTATGTGCAGCTTGATATTGTTTCAAAGGCTGGCGTGTTTTATAAAGGAAGGGTGATTAGGAGTGTCGTAACTCTTAAGGCCACTGCCGCAGATGTATGACAATTTTGTCCAAGATGTTCACACGTTTCACAAATAAATACGAGTTCACGTTGTGTCAATCATGTTTACACACTGCTTCCGAAACTGTCGTCCGTCAGAAAAAAATTCAGATCAGATTAATTTTTTTTGCATTTTGCAGCGTAGCAAGCTTTTGAGACGGAAAAGGATGAGCGCATAGAAAGAAAAAAACAGAAAAAAAAACAGACTCAATTTCGGACAACTTCGAAGTGTGCAAGTACCGCCTCTAGGTTACGTATGTAACCATGGTTCCCCGAGGGAACGAGACACTGCGTCGAGATTCGCTTTGGGAACGCCCTTGCGTGACCACGTTCTGAAGCACGTGTCAAATCAGTCCAATGGAGCAGCGAAACGTCACGAGCAGGGTGACGTAAGCAACAGAAAGCATAAAAGCGCATCCGGCCAGGCACAAACCAGCTTCTGCTCTTCAGTAGCGCCTGCAGGGATGCAGGGAGTATGGCAAAGAGAGCAGCGAACATAGAGGACGTTCCCCTTCAGGAACTCGAGCTGCGTAGATATTCGCTTTGGGAACGAGAATACCAACTGGGCCATACTACCAAGTCCCTGCCTGTGTGTGTATCTTGTGAGCACATCACGAAGAGATAACTTGGGAACCTGGGGTAGATGCCAAGTCTAGGTTATAGAAGCGTACAAAAGTGTGCGGAGAGGACCAGCCTGTCGCAGCACAAATGTCCTGCAAGGCCATACCTAAGCTGAAAGCCTTGGAGGCCGCCATTCTCCTGGTCGAGTGCGCTCTGACCCCAATAGGTGATGGGGAAGGCCAGAGGACAGTAAGCTAGTGAGATGAGAGCACACCCACACTCATAGTCTGCTTGGTCGCCGGAGATCCTTTCTTTGGCGGACCAAAAACAAACAAAGCTGATCTGCCTTACGCCACGGGGCAGCTTTGTGTGCGTAAGCGTCCAGTGCTCGAGTTGGACAGAGCAGATTACGCCTTTCTTGGTCTACTTCCTGGTACGGAGGAGGACAGCATGCCTGAAGTACTATGGGCCCTGGTGCAGAAGTGGGCACCTTAGGGACATACCAGGCCCTCGGGTAAAGGAATGCCCTAACCATGCCTGGAGCAAACTCCAGGCACGAAACAGAGAGTGCTTGAAGATCCCTGATCCTTTTCAGTGAGGAAACAGCAAGGAGAAAGATAGTCTTGAGCGTGAGAAACTTCTTCTATGGGTTCAAAGGAGGCATTGCATAAGCCCTCCAGAACCACAGCCAGGTCCCATGAGGGCACCTTAGTGCACTGTACCGGCCTCCGCCTCAGGGTGCCACAGAGGAAACGAGCGGCAAGTGGGTGTCTTCCCAATGATTAACCACCCAGAAGTGTGTGGTAAGCAGCTAAGGCCACCACATATACCTTCAGAGTGGAGGGAAATAACCCTGCAGAGAATCGCTCCTGCAGAAACTCCAGAACTGTACCAATTGGGCAGTTGACTGGGTCCTGCAGTCGCTGTCCGCACCATGAAGCGAAAAGTTTCCACTTCAAGGCGTACTGTTTCCTAGGGCAAGGGTCGGGAAGGACTAATGAGGACTGGTATAGTATAGCTCTCAAGAAGAACAACCTCAGTTGAGAGACCAGATGTTAGGAGCTGTGCCTCCTCAGGGGCCATGCCCACAGCTTCCGTAACTCCGGGTGGGGGTGAAGAATGGCACCCCCCACCTGAGAGAGGAGGTCCCTCCTAATCGGAATCTCCAGCGGAGAGCCATCAAGGAGGGACACCAGGTCCGAGAACCAAACTCGGGCCGGCCAGAACGGGGCTACTAGAAACAGACGGACCCCATCCCGGCGTACCCTCTCCAGAACTCCCAGGAGCAGAGCAATCGGGGGAAAAGCGTACAGACGAAGCATCGGCCACGTCGCACCCATGGCATCCAGCCCAGTGGAGTGGATGCGTAAGGGAGAAGCAAGCGGAGAGTGTGTTGTTTCCTGCGACGCAAATAGATCCACTTGTGGGGATGACCCCGTTGAAACGAAGCGGACGAGAACCAAACTGGATTCTGTAACCTCTCTCTACAATCTGCAGGACCCATTTTAAGACATTTGGTAGAAGTTTCAATGCTGCCAAAAAATCTACTAAGGGAACAAGCCTCTCGAGGCTGGCCTCTGGTGTTATTAAAGGAGCCAGTTCGGTGCCCTGAAGCGAATGACCGGCAGGGAACGACCGACCTGACTGCTGTAGCACCCGCACTTGAGGGGGCGAGCTCTCCCGTGCGTACCGGGCCAGGGGGGGGGGGGGGGGCAGCTGGGATTTTCGAGCGATTCGAAGTCACTGAGCCCGAAGCACAGATGGACTGAGAGAATCGCCCCGACCCCCGATCTTTCTGTGGTGGGGTGCGGGTTGCAACGCTCTGTTTTGAGACTGGCGATATGAGGAGCTTTATGGCTTGGGCTGCTGCCGCTCAGTAGCCCCACCCCTGAGCAGGTCAGCCTTGTATGCTTGTAACACCGCCATGGTCTGCAAACATGCGCCAACCTGGCCTGCCGCCGTATAAGCTTTCCCAACAAGACTCGATGTAAGCCTAACGGGCCTGGTGTGAAGCTTCGGGGACTTCAGGGGCGATGCGGAGGATGGGGAGAGTTAGCTCGCAAGCATCTGCTCCACCACTTGCATCGCCCCATATACCTTATCATTCAGCCCTACGATGTTCTTTTGAATAATTTGGGATGTAAATACGGGATGAGTACGGTTCTCCCACGATCTTGACACCTCAGCACGGAGATCGGGGAAAACGGAAGGCCCCCGTCATGAAGGCTGTGATCTGGATTTCAGAAAACGCTCGTCTAATTATTTTTAGGACGAGCGTCCTGTTTTAGGCTGGCCAAATGATATTTTATTTTATTTTTGGCGCGAAACACCCCCATAATCACGAATCACACCTCATAAGCGAGGGACTGTGGTGACGAGTCCACAATCTCCTCCGTGTCGACGCTCAACACATCAACCTCCTCGGAGGAAGATAAATGAAGCGTCTGACTCCCCTCCTTTTTTATTCTCGAAGCAGCCGAGTCTGAGGGGAACTTAGTTCTTGAATTTTAGTTCTTAGTTATGTTTGTGCTTTACACAAACAGAAAAAAGGTGCAAGACCAATTAAGAATTCTGCAGTTGTAAGCATAGACTGCAAACACAAAGAACGGCACAGAGTAAAACATTAAAAGATAATGTGAGATAAAATAAAAAAATGGAACATTGTCGGAGTATGGGAAAACAAAGTCACAAATTCTCACGTTGAATGACAAGCATCTAGATCTAAGCAAATACTCACAGGACGGAGTAATT
Source organism: Sinocyclocheilus anophthalmus (assembly GCA_018155175.1). Classification (NCBI taxonomy): domain Eukaryota; kingdom Metazoa; phylum Chordata; class Actinopteri; order Cypriniformes; family Cyprinidae; genus Sinocyclocheilus; species Sinocyclocheilus anophthalmus. Next base: position 37,184 of record JADLZN010009504.1, on the reverse strand, counting down.
GTACCGAATTTTCTGTGCTCCCGATGAAAATCTCAGTGGCTTACAATATTCGACTTGAATAACAATAGTTAATAAAATACTGGGTATCAAGACTGCATTTTTTGAATTTGAAGTGTGCTGTCATAAAGGGCTCTTGAGGGACAGGATTCTCACATGAAATTTTGGACAATGAAAGAGTATTTGATTGTCACACCTAAGAACTTGAATAAAAGTGTCGCTAAAGATACACATAAAGTAATATAATGTAAAGTGGACTTCCTATAAAACAGATGAGACCATGATTACATAAGTAAACAGCAACATTTATTGAATTATCTGCATCTATTTGCCTTCACAAAATACAGAAAAGCGAAATATTGTTGAATATATACATTAACGTAAATTGTTTTATATTGTTTTTCTAAACATTTTAAATGGCAAAAGCTGACAAAGCCGGGGTTTATTTGCAGTCATTACTTCAGTCTTCAGGTAACAAGAATCTAGAGAATCAGCAATATGCTGAGCTACTGCTCAATAAAAATTACTTATCAATGTGAAAAAAATACATAATGTTGAAACTTTTTGTCGAGTCGTGAAGTTTCAACTCCAGTGCTTCAGTCATATGATTAATGTCAGAATTATTATCTCTCGTATTGATGATATTTTTATGATTTAAATAACAGTTGTGCTGCTTAATATTTTTTTGTGGAAACAGCGTTGTTTTTCAGGATTCTTTGATGAACGTTTAAAAAAAATAGCATTTATTTGACACAAATCTTTTTATTAACATCTTTACTGTCAAAAATTCTTACTGACCCCAAACTTTTAAACGGTAGCACAAGTATGAAAGTTATTATAAACATAGCATAAAAACAAATTAATCAATTAAACACCTTAAGTTCCATTGATCACTTAAATATGTATTCAGCACGATGGGTCTGCCAGGCCCTGAATTGGCATTAATTGATCTCATGTATGTTGCATTTCAATGCCAATTGCCCCCCCTCCACCAAGGACAGCGTCTGCAAAATTACCCAGACCAATGTTTTTGTTGTCATCTCGTTTAGTGCCGAATTGCTCGCAGATGGCAACACTAAATCGACACGGCTGAATTAAACAGTCATTGTCAAGGGCTCAGTTAGAGGTTGGCATTCGCCCCCGCAGACATTTATAATCAATTTTTCCTTCCATAAAGGAGCGGCTTTAACACTTTCAAAAGGAAATACATTATGTCATAACTACAGTGATGGTGAGAGATGCTCTGTCAGGCTATTCAGAATCGACAGACCCCCAAACCTGATCTTAAACAACCCCGCACGTGTGTGTCCGCTTTGTGAGCTTTCATCTATTTATCATCTCAGTCACTATCATGCAGTTCATCCAATTTGAATTACAAAGAACACGGTAAGTGTGCCATTTGCTTTTGTGCCATCTAAAAGCCACGATGAACTGAAATGGGCCAGTGTGCTGAGTTATAACAAAATAGAGTACATGATATTATCTGCATCATCCATTGATCCAACCAATCCAACTGAAAGACATGTTTAGTGGTGTATTGATCTTTCCCATTCTGATCTAAAATATGACTTAGATTGAAGCCACTGTAAATATAAATCATTATAAATCATTAAGCCGGATGCAGTGACCTCTTCAAAACACATTTAACTGTATTGGCACAGAGCGTATGATTTGATTCATAATTTTGCTTAGGGCACATAACACACTTTTCATTTTTAAGTACCGCTGATGTATTGTTGACAAAAGGATCAATCAAAGTTAAAGACCATGGATGACAGTAGATTGCATTGGTGCTACAGAGAGTTTAAAGCCCTGGCCACATGACTGACAGGTCACATTTAACACAACCCTAAATCCTGACAATAATCAACCAATTGTGCTCAAATTGTTGGGTTATTGATTTTGTTAATGTGGCAGTTGAAAAGTTGGCAGGGAAACAGACATAGGCGATGTTTGGAATGGAATACTAGTCTAATGCTTACTGCATATCGCAAGGAAATAAATTTAAATCATGTAAATAAGTATTATGTAATGAGAAATATTTCAAACAGTAGCCTGCATGGTTTGAACTTACTGAGTGAGTGGAATCCATGCACAGTATACAGTATATAAAAATTAAAGATGCGAGAAATCGGTTATACTGTAATGACTAATATTATGTAGTTATATCAGCCAATACATTATATTTAACTGCGTATGCTCAGATCCCCTATTTTTACATTGGGAAATTACAGTTACCATAATAGTCACTAAAGTTAACTTTAAAAAACTATTATTTTTATTTAATAATTTATAATAAAAAAAAATGTAACAAATAAAATCTCACAATGAATGTTATTTTCTCATTCTGTGTACATTCTAACGCTTCGGAGCCTAAATTCACTTGTAGCATTCTGAAATAATTTATTTCAGTGTTTTATTTTTAATTTCTTTAGACAAAATAATATAACATGTCATTATCAGTCATTTATTGGTTATCGGCCACTTCATGACAATAATTATTAGCTTGTTTATAGTGGCCATAACTGTAATTTCCAAGCATCCCTTTAAAAAAAACACAAAAAAAAACCCCGCATGGAGGATCAACTCAAGTGCACTGAATTTGGGATACATTATAGTACACTAATATTACATGTATTATTTACTGCAAATATAGAGCAATTAGGTAAATAGACACATTGAATGTGATCATGCAACTGACAGCTGACATTCGAAGATATAAAAAGATAAATATAAAAGCATTGTTGTCTTCCATTTGCAGGGAAATCCTAATGTGTTTCTATAAGATATAAATTGATCCAGTGTTGATAACTCGAAACTAGTACTTATAATTAGGTTCATGTAAAGCCCCATAAATCTATAAGACATATCAAAGTACATAGCTTCTTATTTTAAACCTCCCATGTGAACAAAGACTTTAAAAGATGCTTAAATCTTAATGAAACAGGAAGGTGCTCTTTCACCAAAAGCTCAATAAAAGCAAGCTTTGGATTCCCAGTAGCAGAGAAGTTAGTTCAGAACTGCTTTTTTTATATAAAATAAAATATACAAACATTGGGATGGATCAATGTAGCTGAGAACGCTAGAGGGGGGAGAAACCAAGGTGAAGACAAAAAGTAGAGAAAAGGGAGAAAAGAAGAAAACAGAATTAAAGCAGGGGGCAGAGGAAAGGGCATTTATGTTATTAAAAGAGTGATAGAAACTCACAGAACCCATCTGTGAGAAAGGATGGATAAAAAAGGCAAAGGAAAGGCCTGAAAAAAAGAAGGACAGGGTGTTGATTTTGCGTGATCTGAACATTAACACACAAACGGCCACATCTGTTGAAGAAGCCTTTCCTCTCTCTCATCCTCAGGCAATGTCAACTCAATTACCGCAGGGTTGAAAGAGACAAAGATCCATCCACATGACTCCTCATCCTTTTAGGCCCATCTGCAAAGCCAGGATCTGAGGCCAACCCTGCCTGGAGAAAATCAAACCCTTTTAGAGCGAAGACAGAAAAATGCCAGGGTCGCCATGCTTTTCACTGACGCCGAGCTCTTCCTAAATTACCTTAAGCATATTTGTGGCAAACTGGATTCCGCCTCCTGACCTCCAGCATTGTCTGTCTTCAGCGAAAGGTCTCTCCTTATTTCGCTGTTTTTGTGAGGCGTCTCTCTGAGTGCATCGCGTTCTCTTTTTCTAAATGTGTTCTGTAAGGCTCTCATGTGGCGATTTAACAAGCGCTCTCTGACTTTTCGTGAATAAGGACATTAACAGCTATTTACTCAAAATCAGGGCAAGAAAATGAGGGACATATTTTTCATTATGTTTAACTTGCCAGAGTAAAATCCGTCACGCTGTTAAGCTGTAAAAGTCTTTGTACTTGGAAGTAAAAGCTTATTCATCTTGTAATCTCGAGTGTAGTCTTAAGCCCCGTTCACACCAAGAACGATAACTATAAAGATAACGATATTAGCGTCCACACCAGCAAACGATATCGTCTGTTTATTCTAAGCACACGCGCGTCTGCCGCTTTAAATTCTTGAGCTCGTTACAGCAGGATGGATTCTGATTGGCTGTCAAAATTCTTATCATTCATCAGCTGGAAAATTCATTCTGAAAGTGATTCCAACGATAGCGTTTCTCTGTATCGTTTCGATAGGGTGGTGTTGTGAAACTATTGATTCTTTAAAATGAGAACGAATTTTTAGCAACTATAATTCGTTATCGTTACGTTTCTTTATTTAGGGATCGTGCTTGGTGTGAAGCGGGCCGTGTACAGAATGGGCCTTCAGTGCACAAAAGTTACAGGCTCTGCGGACTTCGCCAAAGCAGAAGCAAAAAAACGCAACTACTGTATAATAAAAATGAAATATTTTGTTAATTTGTAGGTTTTTTAAATAAAAGATGTAGTAAAAATATTCTTATTCTCATGACAGTCCGATATTATTTTTTCAACCATTTTTTCCGTAATTTTGCTTGCAACCTAAAACTTTTGAATCCATATACTACTTTAGGTCAGTGCAAAAATTAGTTTCCCCATGTTGCGTTTCTTGCAAATGCAAACGTGTCATTTCTGTCCGGTTTATAACGGTGTGTAGAAATGCAAATGGGGGGTTAGAAGAGGCCTGTGGTGGTTGACAGCAAGAGCTCTGGCGCTTTGTGTTAGGGCAAACACGCCAGATCCCACAATGGTCATGGCCAGCATCATCGCCCACTGACCCTAAGGATGTACAGCACACTTGTGTGTCCATCCCTCCCCATAACGCAGACGTCACCACTGCAAACACATCTATGTACAAATACTACAGACTAAAAGAATCTGCATTCTACAGTATGCATGTGTACATACTTAACAATTTTGCAAAAAAGATATAGCGACAGATTACATTAAGATTTGAGCAACAAATATTCTATTTAAAGTAAATGGTGATCTTTTGAAGTTTCTATTCATCATAGAATCCTGAAAAACATCCATCACTTATTCCACAAAAATATTAAGCAGATTGTTTTAACATCGATATACAACAAGAAAGGTTTTTTTTTAAAGTGCCCCTATTATGGGTAAAGAAAGGTTCATATTTTGGTTTTGGGAGTCCCCAACAAAAGGTTGACATGCATTCAAGGTCAAAAAACACTTTAATTTGTCTTATAATATGCATTTATTTTCCTTACTTGCTCAACGACTCCCAAACAATTAGCTCAACGATTAATTTTTCCAAACCCCTCCTTTGCGTGACGCTAATCTGCGGTGATTGGTCCGATTGGTCTCATTTTCATGTCATCATGCCTGTAATGCCTGATAAAGCAGCGTTTGTGAGCGCAGTGCTGCTTTGTGTACAGCCTTACCGGCGAAACTGCTATTTTTACTGCTCCAAAAGCAGCACCTAGTGGCAAAGAATTAATTAGCATTTTCATTCAGACCAACGCGAAAAGACCAACAAGTGGACGGGCAATATGCTAATGCTTCATGTTGACGTCAACATGAAACGGCTTGGGATTAGCTTAAAAAACGACTTGTTTCAATGATTCAGAGTCTACTCTTTAGAGAGACAATAACTTTATACACGGTGCACTTTCAGATTTAAAACTTTGCAGGATGTTTTCATTCACTTAGAGCTGTGTTACACACTGCATGAAAGGTAATTTTCAAAAATCCATAATAGGGGCAATTTAAAAACCAAATCAGCATGTTATGATTTCTGAAAGCTGAAGTAATGGCTGCTGAAAATTTTCAGTTTTGCCATCACAGGAATAAATTACTTTAAAAAAAAAATTCAAATAGAAAACAGTTTTAAATTGTTTTTACTTTACTTTGATCAAAAACCATAATAACCCCAAACTTTCAAACTGTTGTGTACCATTGAAGTTTCATTAATAATTAATCAGAAATCATTAATTCTCCTAAAAATGAGTAATTTCCTCAACCTCATGTCATTGCAAATTTTCTTTGAAGAACACTTGCAAGTATTTTTGGTTACCACTGACTTTCATTGTATGGACAACAAACAGGCATTTCTCAAAATATCTTCTTTTGTCTTCTACGGACAAAAGAAATAACGACATGAGGGGGAGTAAATAACAAATGGAATTTTCTTTTTTTGGTGAACCGTCTCTTAAAGTCACTATACCTTGAAAATCTTGCTCACGATTTACTGGAAAAGAGCAGCATAAACACCCTTCTAAACATCACCTTTTGTGTCCTACAGAAGAAAGTAAGTCATACAGGTTTCGAAAGACATGAATGAGTAATTTTCCTTTCTGGTTGAACTAATCCTGTAAAATACACAAGAGAGTGAGGCAGTGTATTTCTTTATCTGAATGGAACATCTAAATAAATGTTGTAACAATAAATAAAAACAATATTGTAAACCTCAATTGCCTTTCACAGTCTCACACTTCCTCCCCTCACGTTTATTTTGGAATCTCTCATCTCTTCCTAACCCAGGTCACTCGGCAGCATCAATAGACATCATCATAAACACAAGCAATCAGAGCGTGAGCGTGGCGAATCTCTCCAACTCCATACGCAAGGTCATCCTCCAACCTGTCTTCGCACAAAATCAAGGTTGCGGGGAAAGTCTGGAGCTTTGAAGCTCTAGAACTCCATTCTGTTAGAAGAGCGACACCCTGAGTTTTTGTTCCACATCTTTAAATATAACAGGAAGGATGCCTTGAAAAAAAAAAATCACATTATAACTTCTGTGGATTGCCGGACGCAAACACTCGCATTCCTCTACCCCCTCATATACACACAGTCTCTCCTGGCTCTCATCTCCTCAATCTTTGGTTTCAAAGGGATGGTATAAGGCAGAAGGACAGGGGGTTATGCATTAGTACTGGTCAGTGCTCAAAGAGACTCCATCATAAATAATAAAGGGTCTGTGAAGGACATCCAGACTCTAGTTACCGTGCCTCGCATCGCACCAGACAAACACAAGATTGTCATTTTTCATCCAGTGATGACCACCCTCTCTACCCGTATGATTAGTTGACGGCTTCAATTATCCCACGCGATGGAAGCAACATGCAGTGATGGTGGAGAATTTGTTTCGCGAATGTTTGTGAGCAAACATTCATCCATTTCTCAGTAGAGAACAGGTCTTGTTATACTGTTTGTAAATACTGCATTCTTTTTTTACATTTAGAATAATAAAGGAAATGGTCTTTTCTATTTTGATGAAATATGAATTTATACAACCATTCAAAAGTTTGGGGTCATTTTTTTCTTGAAGTTTTTTCTTTTTTTTTTTAGAGGCTGTATTAACTTGATTCAAAATTTAAGTTCTATATTCTCTCTATTGCAAAATAAATGCTTTTTTTGGAACATTTTTTCAAAGAATCCTGAAAAAAAAAATCCACTGTAAAAAAAAAAAACTGTAATTTTGGCAGCTGTGGTTGCCAAAAAATTTTTGTAAAAAATACAGAAAAATCTAAATTCATCATGAGTAGACATTCATTAAACAACAGATGTAACATAAAACCCAAATGTACATAACTGATAACAAAAGAAGAAACATGATTATTTGTACAAAATACTACTTGGAGTGTCACACAGGGAATTCTGGGTATAGCAATTTACAGTTTTTGAATGTAAATTATACATGAATTAGCTTTTTTTCTCCTCTCTTTTTTTTTTTACTTCAAAAAACTGTGCAATTAGCAGCATAGGTTTCTCCTAAATTACATAAAATGTGGTTAGAGCCCTACATGTATAAAGTACGTGTGATAAAATGTTTTTTCCCCTTGTAGGTTGTACATTATTTTACAGGTTAAACGGACACTTTGTAGGTTTACCACAAAAATATTAAGCAGCACAAACTGTTTTCAACACTGATAATAATTAAAAATGTTTCTTCAGCACCAAATCAGTATATTAGAATGATTTCTGAACGATCATGTGACACTGAAGACTGGAGTAGTAATGCTGTGGAAATTCATCTTTAACATCACAGAAATAAATTCCATTTTAAAATGTATTTGTAAACAGGTAAAACAGTTTCAAATTGTAATAATATTGACATTTAACCAATTTTACAGTGTTTTTTATGAAACAGATTGCAGCCTTGGTGAGCATAAGTGACTTCATTCAAAAACATTAAAACATCTTACAGACCCCAAACTTATGAACAGTAGAGTAAAAGGTGGTCGAGTAAGGTTCGATACTGGTTTTTTTGGTTGCAGTGACCAGCATAACAGCCAACAACCCTGTCAAACAAAATGGTATTTCTGTCAAGGAATAATAACAAAGACAGCCACTTTCTCTGAGCGTTTCAGTTAAGCTACCATTGTTTTTCAGATAAGTGTAGATTAGAATTCATGAAGTTAAATTTACGCGGTTTCATTCCAGAATTTTTTTACATTTTATTTTTATAAGATGTGTTTTGATATTTTAATATAAATATATATCTTATATTTAAACATTTGTAAATACATGTAAATAAAAAATTAAGAAAACATATACTGTCAAAATTAATTGTCTAAAATTAAATTATTAAAAAAAATCATAATTCTGTCCATCAATGGTTCTACTAGTTAACTGGCCAAAAAAAAAAGGGGGGGGGGATTCTTAGTCGGCTTGGGGGGATTGAAGCTGGCTGACCGAGGAGGATGCTGGTTATGCTACCGTCGTGTACCAACATTCTTACAAGGTGGAAAGAAAAACCTAGCATCCAATCTATGATGTAAATCATGTAAACATTTCTACATAGCATGTACATTTTAACCAGAATGATCGAAGGGGATAATTTCAGCTTTAATGACAAGTTTTGTATTATATTTGCAATATATGAAAGGAGCCTTTAAGATGGTGCGAGGCAGTTTGGAGATTAACTTTGAGCACGACACGAGAAACATTCACTTCAATCAGCGAATACTTGTGGAACAACCCAAAATATCTTCAATAACAGACTTCTGTCCTATTGAGCAGAAAATGCCTTCCTCCATCCATTACAAACTTAAGATGGAAGTGCCAATTAATTTCCCCTGTCCTCGCTGACCCTACCAGCAGCATGTTTCTAAAACAAAAGTGCACCCTGTACAGCTCCTGCCCAATCCCTGCAACCCCCCTTCCCTGCTTGAATAGCATCTTATCTGTAGCCGCTGGCGGTACAGACGCATTAGCGAGTGGATTACACATGCTTGGTAGGCATGCATTAGGGAGATGGGGGCAGATCCCAGCTCAAAGCAGCCAACTAAAGGCCTGAGCCTGCCCTATAATGAGATCTAACTCCTGAGGAGAGGCACTCGGGGCTAGTGCGCTCCATTTAAAGAGGGCCAGCCTCATTTAAAAGACTGTGTCTGTGTCACTTTATTACTTAACCTGAGTGAGGCACATCAAGGCCCTTTTGCATTAGCACCAAACCCCCTCCTCCCTATTTTCAGCTAAGCTGATTACACAAACATAAAGTGTGTGTGTTTTTTTTATTTGGGAGGCCTTAGAGGGAGCAAAAGAAGCTAATGTGTATGTGCGTGCGCATATACCCGCACAAACGAGGCCGAAAAAGGACCAGAACAAGCAACTAATGTGTTTTGCTTGTGGCTAGCCATTAAAACACTATTGTCTTCTGGAGAGCTGCTTTATAGCTGAATCAAATTTGTTTCATAAGTGATTAATTTAGCAACTTCTACACTGTTAGAACTGGGGATTTTTTGGGGGGGGGGGGTGGGGGGGGGAACAACGCGAAAACGATGAGCTGAATGATGACACTATTGCCTTCTGTAGAGCTACTTACAGCTGAATTGAGCTCATTTCATAATTGAATAGCTTTACACAGTTATTGAACTGAACCGAATTAACCCTGAACTAACTAGGTTTTGCATTATATTTGAAGCTTGCATCTTTCATTTTCCTGATTATTTCTGTGAAGCTGCTTTGACACATTTTGTATAAGGCTCAATAGAAATAAAGATGACTTGACCTTAAAGGAACACTCCACTATTTTTGAAAATAGGCTCATTTTCCAACTCCCCTAGAGTTAAACAGTTGAGTTTTACCGTTTTCGAATCCATTAAGCCGATCTCCAGGTCTGGTGGTAGCCCTTTTAGCTGCAGCTTAGCATAGATCATTGAATCTGATTAGACCGTTAGCATCTCGCTCAAAAATGACCAAAGAGTTTCGATATTTTTCCTGTTTAAAACTTGACTCTTCTGTAGTTACATCATATACGTAGTCTGACAGAAAATGATATACGCAGCGCCTGAAAATGGGCCTTATTGGAAGTTACCAGCTGGGGATATTTTCAGGCGTGGTAATATCATTGCGCCCTACTGACACACCATTGTCCGGGCAGCCAAAGTCCTGATATTACGCCCAGAATGAGAGTATAGCTCAAGCCTCGGCCTAGAAAATCGCAACTTTTCCTTTTCCGTCAGTCTTAGTACACGATGTAACTACAGAAGAGTCAAGTTTTAAATAGGAAAAATATAGAAACTCTTTGGTCATTTTTGAGCGTAACGGTCTAATCAGATTCAATGATCTATGCTAAGTAGGGATGCAGCGATTAACCGGTTTCACGATTAACCACGCTTTAAAACGTCACGGTTAATTAATCGTAAAGTTTCCGCTAAACCGAGTGTTTCTGTTACACGGAACGGAACTGTTGCAGCTTGCGCGAAACGAAAAAAGTTACACTAGCTGTGCACCAGCTTAAATTGACATGCTTATCAGAGGCACGGAGGCTACTACACGCATTAGATGAACTGATAGAGGGACCAAACAGCGAAGCTTTATTTCCACCACAGAAATGCCTGTCGATAGTGTGGGACCATTTTGGGTACACCAAGAATGACCAGGGTGTCATTTAAATATTGCTGTAAAAAAACTGCGGCTAAAGAGCGAATACATAAGGGATAATGCACGGCTTGCTGTACACTGAACGATTTTAAGGCCACGAGTGAAAGATAATGAAGCGAAAGAATTTGCGACTGAAAACTACTGCGTGCGACTGAAATTTTTAGGAGCACCAGTGCGACTGACCCGATCATCATCATATTTGTGATCGCTGAGGGGAGCTTCAAAGCTTTCTACGTTTTTGCAGTGTTGAGTAATGTATCAGAGACATATCTCACGAATCCTTTCATAAGAAAAGTGTAGACGGTGTAAATAAGAGATTCATCGCGCAGTGTAGCGAGCTTCGTTGATTATAAATGTGAGATCGAGATGAGTGAGAGCTTTTAATGATTTTTAAGGGAGTTTGTACATGTGATAACTGATTTAATACAACAGTTCAATAAAAAGTTAATATTAAGTGACTTACATTGTCTGAACACTATTGTCTGATTTTGCTCTATTTCGTCGTCGAAAATAGTTTAAAACAAAGACACAGCAGAGCCGCTGCGCATCTCCATTCAAACACAGCAGTGATTCATTTTTGAATGAACTGCGTTTTTAAACGAATCCAGTGAGTCAATGATCCAATTACCAACTCCTATAAATACTGGCACGTGATTCATTCCTAATGAATCAGCCCGTTCAAATGAATCAAATTGATTGAATGATCAGTGATAAAAATCAGTGACTTCCCGCCAGTCTGCTGGCAAGTTTGTTTAATGTTTAAAGTCATCTTTCAGTATTTAAATCCTAATATCTTCTATATCAAAATTGGATAATTTAAAACAAACAGTAATATCATCATGATTAGGGATCTAATGGCACTATTCCCTTCGGAGCACATTGAAAATGTCGGAAAGGTACACCAAGCCCCCTTGTGTTTTTCTGTGCCACCTCTGTACAAATTAATTTTGTTAATACCGATTTCATTTGAATGGTAACTTATATTTCTTATTCTACTATTCTAATTCTGTCGTTTAATTTAAAAAATGTTTAACAAAGCTTATAAAATGTATAATTTTAAAGAAGAGTTGACAAAAGATGACCAAAATGATATGAGGTTCATTTGATTGGTAACAGATTTTATTCGACTTGTATTCTTCTGCGTGTAAAATAATTTTAAAAGTTATAAGACTATCTATTTTTAATAATTGAACAAAGAAGACAAGATGATACTGATTTATTTGTGGGAAATTATATTTCTTATTTACTTGTTTTTATTCTGTCGTGTTAATTAACATTTTTAACAAGTTCATCAAAATAATTTTTTAAAGAATGTTGACAAAAGATGACATTGACTTTAATAAAGTTAGAGGAGTCAAAGATCACCTCCGTAATGGAAGGCTCTACTTTTTGAGCACAAGGCTCCTAAAAGACAAAGTAAGGTAGAGCCTGCTACCGGCGTCTGTGCGACTCTCCAGTAGGCTTATTTATCTATTTATTAATAAAAGATTCGGGCAGCATTCTCAAGAAGTTTGGTCTCTGAATGTTCTGTACACTCGAGTGCGCCAGCCCGCGATCTCGATCTCACAAACAATAATAAGCTATGTGATTTCGACAGGCCACATGTAAAAATAACATATTATTATATGATATTAAATTAATAGGTACGTCTATGGCTGACAGCTTGATTACAACTATTTCAGTTTATTTCCAGATCATTCGTAACAGTTGCCCCTGTGGGACAAAAAAGTTAATTATTAATATCTTAGATAGTATTATTCATAAGTAAAAACCAACAATGTTTTTTTTCACCATGTTTCCAAATTCTCTAACCCAGGTCCAAAAGAAATGTAAAGAAACTGAAAACATTAAATACTTTTGTAATCTATTTCCATTTGTTATTTTCAAAAAAAGAAATACTGTCATGGATGTTTACAGAACAGAGGTCACCTTTTTTAATTCCAATAGGAGAGATGGACTTTTCTTTGTCATTTGTTTATTATTATTTTGTGCTGTAATGTTGGTTACTGTGATATTTCGGTTTCAAAAGCCAGCAAAAAAAATAACACTTTAATATCTAAAGAGTGATTTTATACATTAGTAATGTTGGGAAATGACTAAATGCATAATAATCGTCATAATCGTAAAACCGTGATTATTCCTCAGACAATAATCGTACCAACAAAATCTATAATCGTTGCATCCCTAATGCTAAGCTACAGCTAAAAGTGCTACCGCCAGACCCGGAGATCAGCTGAATGGATTCGAAAACGGTAAAACTCAACTGTTGAACACTAGGGGAGTTGTAAAATGAGTTCCTTTAAAACACGCTAATTTATGGCTCAGGGCTGACTTTTAAATGCTCCGCATTACTTTGAATGACAATTGGTTGTCAAAACACATCTTCTCAGCTCAAAATACAATTTCCACACTCAAAAAGTTGCACGTTCCACTTGAACGGTACGTTCTCCTCTTAAAGAACAGTGCATTGAGTCATAAACCTTCTCCCTCTTCTCTTGTCTACAACAGATACATTTTCCTCTCAAACTCCCCCTCAATTACACAAATCAATACACATTTCTTTTATCTTTTCGTGCCTTTTTTTTCTCCTCCCGTTCTCTCAGCTGAAGGTGACCCCTGGGCTGGAACGTGTCCTCCATTTTGGCGGAATCGGTATAAGTGCTGGCCATTTGGCGTGGACGTTAAGTGTATGAAATGAGTGGCCCTGTCTCTCTCTGGTCCTCTCCTCCTGACAGGCTGATGATAGAAGCGTCACATCCTGGGCCCGAATAAAATGCAAACTGACAAGAGACGAGGCTTTGGTGACTGAATATAATGCCGGATTGTGCCTCCGAGTGCCTTATTATCTTGTCTTGGGATGCTGGAGAGGAGGCGGGTCTCTTAGAAAAGAGTAGACAGGCACTGTACACGCACACACACACACACACACAAACACAAGCCATCTTCTATTTTGCAAGTATGAGTGAAAAAAACAGGAGTTTGGCCTCCTAACCACTACTTTTGCAACTAATGTACCTGATAATAAATAGGGACGGGGTTGTTGGGGACGTTTGCGTGTGATAGCTGAAGTGAAACCTGGAGAAAATAGCTTTTTAAAAGGCGGGGGAGGTCGAAAAACATCGGGAGTTGAAAGTGAGAGGAAGATGAAGGAGAAAGATGTTATTCTGAAGTCGACGGCCTTAAATTTAGTCATAATCTTGTTCCGAACGACACAAAAAAGCAGACAGTATAAAAACGCGGTTGAGAACTAATCAGCCTCTTTTATCATAAACACCATCCAAGCAGGCCTGATGAATCGGTCAAGGATTTGTAAGCGCTTTTTGAATAAAAGCAGCTGGGTCTTAAACATTTTCTAACCATTTAAAATGCATTTGACTTTTTTATACATTTTTGGAGTGAGTAGACAATGTTTCAAGGTAAAACAAAATATGAGATTTAGATTCTAAAACACTTTTCTTTTATCAGCAACCTTTAAAAGTATAAAACAAAGCTTACTTTCGAGGAAATTCAGTGGCATTCTGTTCAAATCTATAGTCCACCACATCACAAAAAAAAAAGTTCAATCATCTATATATATTTCCCTCTCTCCACTGTCCTCGCAACAAACTCTCATCATGCTTTCTTTGGGAGCTTCGCCGAAGAGTTAACATCTTTCCCTAAAGATTGACAAAACCCACAGAATGTTCTATCCACGTCGCACAAAGCGAGGCCCATCATATTCTCCATCTCTCTCTGCGGCCCTTCCTACTCCTGTACGAGAATCCCCTACGAGAGAGTGCATACAAACCCACTCCGCCCTTTCAACTATTTGTAAAGAAAGAATGTCAAAGGTAACCGGTCTTTTGTCGGCATGCATTACGCCAGCTCAGTTTATGTGACGCAGAAGAAGAATTTAGAGCGACTGAACAATGTGTCCGATAAATGCAGGCGAAGTTGATATTCTGTGAGTGTGGCTCTTTCTGTGTGAATTTCCAAGGTTGAAAAGAAGATTTAGGGGCGGAAGGTGAGTTCTTGTTATCATCACCTACACTCAATCGGTGTTGAAAATCAACCTAGGAAAGAGATGAAAAGAAGTCTTTTAATTTCCTCATCCTCTTGGTCAGATCTTTTCAAACGGGATGCAAAAGCTCCCTCAATGCCGCGTATCAATTTGAGCATCAATTGAGTCGCTAGACATATGTATTGCACTTCTGTGACCTTTAAACATACAGAACCTCCTTTGAGGGCAGCAGAAGATGATTTAATCAAACAATGTCTAGCCGTAGAAAATAAATCACTTCAGTATAAATCCTCTTACCCAGCTGATGGGAAAAATACTGCCTCTAGAATGTTCAATATGAAGCTTTAAATTCAGATTATAAGCATTTAGAATATAGACACAGATAATATAAATCCACCACGTTTAAACTAAATGGTCCATAGCTGCATCAAGTTTAGTGCATTTTTAACTTATAACATAAAATTGAATTAATTTACTTAACTGTGCTATTTTTAATGTTCAATTTTCAAATGCGTTTTATTTGCTTTCATAATATATATTAAAATAATGGCATTTGATGTCCAAAAAAGTTGCATATTGCACAAATAATTGATCCCTAATATTGATGCTTGTAATGTATTATGGTTTAATTATTTCAAAAGTGTCTTTGCTGTCATTATAAGAGGACAATTAACAAAATAAGCCATTATATATATTTATAAATGTGTATATATATATAATATTATATATATATATAGATATATATCTATATACTGTATATTATACCACACACCACACATACATATACCTTACTATAATATATATATATCAGAATATATATATATATATATACTCTAATATATAAATAATATTATGGCAAATTTGGGACAGGAACATTTAAAAATCAAAAAGTTTAAATAGATTAGTGACAAAAAAAAAAATTCAAATAAAAAGAAAAACACAAAATATCATAACCTGCAGTTCTTTTTCCTATTATTTAACATCTTTTTTTCCCCTGTTATTTCACATCTTTCAATTTCAATTCTTTCTGTAACCAAAGTACAGTGACCTTTCAGACATTTCTCTGATAGGCAACATTGCCCAAAGACAGATTCAGCCGTGCCCATTTGCCCCGAGCAGCCCCTTGGCACTGCCCACGGCCCGTACCTGGTGCATCTCTCATAGGGCAAGAAAAGAGCAGGGATGCTCCATTTGGTGGCCTTAAAAAGAAAAGTCAATCCTTTTTTTTAATAATGTTAAATCCAGTCTGACCACATTCTAAAAAATGAGAAATGTATTGATTCAACAAAAAAAGGTCTGAAAAAGAATGCGCCTACATCAAAACTGTGTCAGTGTGTGTGTTCGCATATGTGTTTGTGTAAGTGTGCAAAAAAAGTGAGATTTAAAAAAAATAAAATAGATTGACAGATAGACAATGAGCTGTAAAGCTGAGCGTAAAGAGAAAAAGCAACAAGCAAACAAAAGCAGGTTTGATGCTTATTAAAGAAAATTGTAACACTGGCATTATGAAACAGTAACTGGGCTTTTCTTGCCTTGGGATATTCTAAAAAATTCATCAGACTGACAGCGGGAACCACAAGACTGATCAGGGCCTGACAGAGAGGTTCGGACGGGGATCAGACACAAACGCCCCCCTTGCCAACACCCAAAATCAAATCAGCAAAAAGACCCGCCGTGGTGACACACCATCACCGTGGTGACAGCCTACACTGCGCCTGCCCGCCCGCAGTCCCGCTCCCAAATCTATTCTCTCCAAACATTCAGTCTACCGCGTTCTAAACTATGCGCCCCTCGCATACACACACATACACTCTTGTTATGTGCGTTTGCTGCACATAAGGGGGTAGCTGATGTTTGATGTATAATTCATCTCAAAACACCAAGCAATACTTTTTATTCTGTTCTTTTAATGTCTAATGTAACATAGCTTCTGTGATAGCTCAACCCGGACTGTAATGAGGACCGAGTACCTGAGTCAGTTCATCAAAAGCAAGGTTATTATAGAATGAATAAACAATGTAAATTCAGCAATAATACTTCATAATTCATCATTATGACCTCGGAAAATATGAATCATTTAAACCTGTTAATTATTTTTGAAACAAATAATGTAACGAAAATGAAAATGTGATACTTCTGCATGAACATACACAGAGGAGATATCCTAAAACGTGGCGAATAAAAAAGCATGTATATTTCATACATTTCTAAAAATTAATTGTTTGGATTTTATTGTAGATCTAAAAAGTCCTCTGACAGCATTAAATGTTTATTATGATCAGGTAAGTGGCAGGGGATCAGAATCTATCATCATTAATGTAATGCTGTTAGTTCTAACATAGAGAGCAATAGAAAAGCTCCCTAC
Organism: Sinocyclocheilus anophthalmus; assembly: GCA_018155175.1. Lineage (NCBI taxonomy): Eukaryota > Metazoa > Chordata > Actinopteri > Cypriniformes > Cyprinidae > Sinocyclocheilus > Sinocyclocheilus anophthalmus. The sequence goes on along the minus strand of JADLZN010009504.1, from coordinate 20,045 downwards.
GGGCATCAGTCAGTCTAACTATGAACACAGACAAGAGGAAGATGCAGTCACAGCTACTGAATATCAAACCTGAAGCACAGAATCCAGCCTGACTTTGCACCGTATCAACTGAAATAATAAGCTTTAGAAATATTTATGAGATAAATTGCTGGTAATTACAGGAATGAATGCAAATAACAGCAGACACGTTCGAGGATGGGTGAAAACACTTCTAAAGCATTTAAGTGTTCTGAGGAGGTCACTTTATTAGGCTGGATTTTCAATAAAGAGGTTATTCTTCACTCCTTTTTATGCATGTGCTCTTTTAAATTTATTTGAGATATTGTACTGCATCTCTGAGAGCATGTTGACTCTTTTATTAATGTAATTTTCTAATAAAAAGCATATTACAAATGTATCAGAGGTGGTGTGTTGTGTGCATGTTCGCACTTGTGCTTCTTTGTTCTGTCAAAAAAGTGAATTCTTCAATAAGAATAAATTGTTCTGAATTCAGTATTATGCACATAAAATGAAATATATAAGCAGAACAGCAAATAAGATTTTTTTTTGTAAGGTAGAAGATTATAAAGCAGAAAAGAACATGCAAGAAAAACAAAAAGTTATCAAATGTCTATGTGCTGTGTGGCACTATAGAACATAAATCACAGGTGAAAAATAAATGTAAAAGTGATGTTTGGAGTCTATAAACTCAATAGCAGGAATTTGAGCTGAGAAAATTGCAGGTTGATTCTGAAACATGGCTTATGTGTTTCTGACTTCTATTCAAATTGAAAAATGAAATTCTGTCTGAACAAAGCCAGCGGCAAAGTTACACAAGTCTTAAAGTATATAATTAATGTTGCAAATTTGACAACCACAGCAAACAGTCCGTCAACGCACACTGAATCCAAATGGTTTGAAACTTGTCTTTTCACACACTACTGTATATCACTGCTGAGCAGTTTAAGGATTTCTAGGCTTTTTTCCATTAAACAAGGTCAAAGCAATCATTCTGACTGCAAGGAACATGAAATTTTAACATTACACAGAAGAGCACACTATTTTAGGATGTTAATTAATTCCAACATTTTAAGATTTTTAAATATATTTTGTGTCAGTGCTCATCAAATATGCCAAAATTCGATAAAGTATGCTCTGTACTCACAAAGATAAAGCATAATTAAAGAGCGTTAATGACAAAGAATTTTAAATGTTTGTTTTAAAAGCAAACTTCATAGAGCGATTCGGGACTATAACAATATTGAAATCACTGAAACAGAACTTTTCATAATTATAATAATGAGCATTAATATAAAATTGTCTATATATATATATACACATACACACACACATCTAATTTAACTTTTAAAATAGCTGTTATTTTAGAAAGTAAAAAATAATATTAATAAGAAATTAGGAATACATAAATCAAGAATAATAAAAATAAATAATGATAATAATAATATTGACTGTTGTTGTTTTATTATTATTACAACAACATCAAGTGTCTTTTAAAGACATTCAGGGTATATGCTGCTCCTCATCAAGAATATACAATTCAGTCTGCTTAGATCTGAACTCCTCATGAGGCCGTGGAGTCACAACAATCACATTTCTCTCCCTCAGGCCTCTTCACTTTCTCTCATTTTATCTTCAGCCTAAGCCGAGGAGATCTCAAATGTGAAGAAATGTCACCCTGTATGACAGATGAGTGTGTGTGCGAGTGTGTGTGTGCGCGTGTACATTATATGTCTCCTGTTGCCTATTTGCCCCAGATTCTGTCACATTTTTCTGCTTTATGAACACCAACAAAAAAACTGGTCCCCACATACCGCATGGCTGCACCCCACCAAGCGTCACAGGAAAAGGACACTTCCTCCACAAGCTTTCCAAATTTGATAGATTAGCAGCAGAAATGCATTTTGAAATGCACAGGGTAACCTTAGAGAAGAACTTTTACAGTCTATAAAAAGCCAACTTATCTCTAAGGAATATATATGAATATATTGCATTCACAGAGACATAATTTGAGGTCACGCAGCATTTAAACTAGTAAGAGAAACACATATATCGTCAATCTCCAATCTTATGACCCCAGATCCACCTACAACTGAACCACAACTTTTACCTGCTCGGCTCCAGCACTTTCTACCACAGCATCTCGCAAACACAAACAAACAAACACACTCTCGCCGGTGTTAAGTTCCCCTGCGCATTACCCTAGGTGTCACGCACAATAACGAGGAGGATGAAGGCTGGACTTACCATACATCTTCTCCTCCGAGTCTGTGTCAGCTGACAGCAGCAAGGGCTCCTCGTTGAGCTCGCTGTCCGGGCTGGCCGCTTTGTCGTCATCCCGCAGCTTGCAGACGTCCATATCGGCACGCAGAGGGAGCAGCTGTTTGCTCAGCTGCCCTGTGATCATCGGATCCTGGAGGCGAGCGGAGGAAGGACCAGGTCGGGAGGACAATGAGGGGGGGCAAAAGAAAAAGGCAAAAGAAGTGATGATAGCTTTGGCGCACTGGTTCACTCTCAGTGGGTCTCAAGCACACATATGCCCGGACATTTCCTCGCTTTCTCTCCCTCTCTCTCTCTCTGCTTTCTGAAACTCACCACCTCTTCTAACACTCTCTATGGTGCTTGCTCTCTCTCTTTCTTTTCTGATGGCTGTTGCTGCTGGTTGTAGTGCTGAAGAGCTCTTGTGGATGGCAGAAATGTGAAAAGATTTTGGTTAAAAATGCTCTACTTGTCAAGTGACTCATTTTCATGAGTATCACCAAGAGCCATCAGCATTAAAATAGAACACTTAAGTTACACATAAAAGTGTCACATTTGTCAAGCAAAAAATTGTTTTGTTTTAATTAAAAAAAAGTTTTTGCAATTAACAGTAAGAATGCAAATGAGTCTTAAAATGATAGTTTTTCAACCTTGGTTGTCAAGATTATAATATATTTATATATTAGATATATCTACACCACACCCAAGTAGAATACTTTAAATAAAACAATCATAAACTCTTTTGGGTCATCACATCGATTGGATGGGACATTCAGCAGAGTATTGAGAGAATTTGAAACAAGTTGATGAAGAAGGGCGCCCTACATTCTCAATGAAGGCAGCTGATTCTTTTCTCTAATATATAACCTAGAATGAACTGTTTTACAAACCCTTATCTCCTCTACCTACCCCTCATCTCTCCAATTTCTCCCCTCGTATCTTCATTATTTCTTATCAGTCATTCCCTCCCTTCCTTCTCCCTACCCTCCTTCCCCAATAATTTTCTCACCCCTTTTCCCATCTTTTCCCCTCCTACACCACTTTTACCCATCCCTCCCAGTCGTGCTTCACATCCACCCGCACACCAAAAGGAACAGCAAGAACAAGTACATAACGAAAGCCGGCACCCTGACGACGGCGTCGCCATTCCCCAGGGGAGATCGGCAGGGACTGCAGGGTATGAGACCGAGGGCGACTACGTCTGAGCACGGCAGAGCAAAACGGGAATATAAAGACAATGAATTTTTAATGATCTGCAACCAAAATTAGGGAAGGAGAAACTTTGCAGAAGAAAAAGGATCGCGAACGAGCAAGTAGAGCAGCAAGCAGCCCCCGAAGAGTTATGTGAGATCAGTCAGTGCATGCTTGTCACAAAGCCCAAAAACCAGTGTGGATAACGCAGATACATCAAGTGAGCACTGCTGGTGTGAGCCTGGGATTGCCTCTGGAGACTTGCTCGAGATGTCACCTCCACTCTCTCTCTCTCTCTCTCTCTCTCTCTCTCTCTCTCACGATTCAGAAGTACCTCCCCCACCCCTTCTGATTGTGAGACACACAAACAAATGTGTACACATGGGGAGGGCAAAAAAGCTGCTTTCCTCTTTTTATGCTCCCTTATTTATAGAGTCGTTTCTGCCCAAATGAGTCTGAGATGGGGGCCAGGTGATCCAAGCGCCGTCACGGGGCATTTGCCCCCCCGATTCAGCCCCACCTCTCTTCATCCTCGGGGTAGTCGATGAACAGCAGCCCGTGGGGCCTCTGTTAATGTGCTTATCAGATGGAGTGCATGAGAGTTTGATATGACACATGATAATCTATGAAAATGTTAATCAATAGGAAGAGTTTAAGCTGTCATTCGCGGTGCGGCCCGCTTGGTCAATACTCTACACTTTGCAACAATGTCTCTTGTCATCGCTTCACTGGAGTTTTTCTCAATGCACTTATGCACAAGTGACTCACCGATGTGCCCCTCTATTTTGGAATGGTGTTGAACGAGGGAGCTTCTAATGCTGCATTCATTTAAGGCACAACATCCATCCATCCCTCCTCCCGTCCCTTTTCTCCCCTTTGAGCTGCCTGATAGGTCCAGTGGAGGGCAAAATTAATACCTAATTGAATTGTGAAGTCATCAAAATAATCAATACTTTTTTTATGATTTATCAGTACAGTTATGTTGACTGATAGGAGCGGTGAGCAGAGGCGGAGGGGAGAGTGAGTGAGAGAGAGAGAGCGAGAGAGAGAGAGAGAGGGGGGGGGGGGGGGACAGGGCTGAGAGGATGCAATACAATGTAATTTTCACCACGGGCTGCTGGAGAAGAGAGGGCACAATAAAACAGAAGGAAAAATTACAAGAAAAAGAATGAGGGAAGAGAGAATGGGAATTTTTCCACAAGTTATAACCAGATTTCAACATTTTCTGAAGAAAGCTTTTGTTTTCACTATGAATCTAGGGGTGGATGCCAGGGTGTTGCTATTGGTAGTAGTGTCTGAAAGGTTGGTAGTTGCTAGGTGGTCGCTCATTTTTAATTTTATAATAATTTAAAAAACACACTAATGTCCAAAAGAGTCTTTGAAAGAAATAATTTTTATTTAGCAAGGACACACAAATTGTTCCTGTGAACTTTGTATTCATGAAAGTATTAAGCAGCACAAAATATTAAGCAGCCCAATTGTTTTCAACAGTGATAATAATAAGAAATTAGACTTATGTCAAAAACATCTTACCAAACTTTGAACAGTAGTTATTTTACATTGAGTCTTTTACTTTTATGTTTTTATTTGAAAGATTTGTTATTGTTTTTGTCCACATTAGCTGGTGCCAGTACAAATCAATTAAACAGTGATACTCTTTAGTTATTTTTTTCTCAAATAGAAAAAAATATCATAATAGAAGCCATGTGAAGTGCCGCACTCTCTTTTTCCGCATCTCCTCTAACAGGTAATACACTGTAATGAAACAGGGACTCCAGGGCAAGTTTCATGTCCAAAGAGCTATGTGAAGGGACCTGGAGATTGTGTGCGTGTGTGTGTGTGTGTTGGTGTGTGGTTGTGTGTGTGTGTGTGTGTGTGTGTTTGGGATCGCCTTACTCCCTCTCGGCCACACAGGAGGAGAAACAAGAAAAAGCACTCGAGACCCCTATCCCTCCCTTTCTCCTTTCGCCTACTCTGAGGGTCATTTCTAAACCTTTTCCCTCATAAGATATCCATGCTAATTGCTAATGGCCTTAGCTGCCAGGGTCTCTGTCGTCCCCCGGGGCCACAAAAACAGTCTCAGAATGGTCCAAAGACCCCGAATAATCCTCTGATCACACATCCCAATTTTGCCATATATATAACCTATTACTATACTATAAATACATATAAATCAAATCTACATTTGCATATTATTTATGCAATGTTAAACATGCGCGACAAAACAAGGAACCCATTGGCCCATGGCTTGTGTTCGGCGTTTCAACTGTGATGCTTTTTTTCCCACAGGACCACACTCCATCACCCCAACTATAATTATATTCTTATTCATAAATTCTTTTTCGTTGATGGATTATATATCTTACTCTCGGAATAGATAGTAAGTATATTTACACTATAAATATACTACATCAATATTAACAATTATTAAAGGATGACCCGCCCACCGAGGTCGTATGATGCAAATACCTGAATCGCGTTGCGACATGATGACTATACAGATTAGCTAGTGTAGGCGTAATTATAGTTATGGTGCTTATTTTTTGTCGGACTTTTCTATATATATTATAATCTATAGATATATATATAGATATTACAGAATATATATCTAGTTATGTTATTATCTGTTCTATAATTAAAAAAAAACAAGTTTGGTTGCATAATCTCGTGTGTGGTCTCTGTGATTGTGTATAGGGTATCATAAACATACCACACACATACATAGATGACTGAAAATCTTGCCATATTACCATGTCTATGTTCTATTCATATTTATATTAAATGAAAATATAGTAATACTATCAACACCCTATCCTCTGAAATATATACACATGACACGTGTCTCAAAGCATAATAAGAGATACACAGCCCGGCGATACACAGCTAATCTGAGTTTGAGAGCCTATATATATATATATATAGTCAGAAATAATCACCATAAATATAATCATGTCCAACTAGTAAATCCAATTTGTTACATGAGCCATGTACGACTTGTGACAGGTTTTTGTTTAGAGTGAGTTTAAGAGGAATCTGTGTAAGCAGCTGCAAATCCTCTGAGTGCCATTTGAGTTCTATTTAAACTCAGAGCAGTTTCCTTCAGAACCGGCTTTTGCTTCTGTGTTAAAGCTCTGTCTCCCCCATAGGGCTAGAAAGATATCACCTCCGCCTGGAAGCTAAAAAGATCCTTCAGGGACCCTAAAATCTTTTTCTCAAATATAGCATACATTATACATACACAGTTGCATTGCTTAGCCAATAGCAATTACTCTAAAAGTGCACAAGGTGTTTTAAGATTTTTTTTTTTTTAAATGTTTCCCATAAAACAATAATTATGTACAGTATGATTAACTTGGGGCTGCAACAACTAACTGATAAAATGATTAATAATCGATAATGGAAATAATCAACATACAAATTTGATTAATGATTAATCAGGTCTATTAATCGACTGCTCACACACTATATGCACAGAAAACATTTGCCAGTCACATCACATTACAGCAGTGAATAATGCAATTCTATAGACCAAACCCATCTGGAAAACAGCAGAGGACGCAGCGGGGGCTGCTCCGTGAAAAATGCCAGATCTAAGTTGTCCTAAACACAAAAATGCTTTACATCAAGCGTTTCAAACAAAAGCATGTATTGTAGTTAAAAGTGACTTTACATTAATTATGCTTTAACAGATATGAGTGCTCTTTAACGCATTTTAGACACATTTTCCTCAGGGAATAACAAAAACCTGTGCATGCGAGTCATACAGATGGAGTACAATAATTCTGTCTAAAATACACATTTGTCTAAAACATTTCATGTTAGACATTTAATCTACGTTTAAAATTCTACATGTAACAAATATTAGTATTTTTATGAGAGCAGAATTAATTATAAATGTAATTTAATTACATTTAGATGAGTGAATGTTTCTGTTCCTTGTATGAGTTAACATTTAGTGTTTAAAAAAAAGTGTGTTTATTATAATTTTTAATTTAGTGATTTTAAATGTTGTAAATGGTAAGCAAACAGTTGTTTTTTGGTTTAGAATATTTGTTTTACAGTTTTTTTTGCATAATGCATAGCACAGCTTACTGTACACAGATTTATTCACTATAGCTTTCAAATTACACATTGGAAGGACAACATTAAGTAAGATGTCGAATAGTTTTTTTCAAAAATGGCTTACAATTAACTGATTTTATTAAAATCATTCATTTCTAATCATTATTATTTATTTCCATTCGATTAATCAAAGAAATAATCAACGGATTCATTGATTAAGACAATCTTCAGTTGCAGCCATAGATTATTATTAAATCATTAATTTATTATAAGGTTACTTTCCTGACTTTAATAATAAAAAAGTGGCACATTTTAATAATCTACATCATTATTATTTTTGTTAATTCCATACCAGTTAAGGATGAATTAACGTTGCTTTTCTAGTAAGAGATGGATATGCATATAATGGTAAAGATGATTAAGTCCTTGTGTTCCCCAATCTATATTTTACATAATATTTAAAATCAATTGATTTGCATAAGTGCACTCAATCTCGTTATGTCCGTACAATTGAAATATTTATGTAGAATGACGACTAATTGATTTTTATTTCCAGGAAAATTGATGCATGGCTGAATTTATGGTGCATTTGTCAAAGCAACAGCCGGTCTCTCTGTGATGCTGCTCAGACGAGTCTACTTAATTGACTGGGATCAGAGAACAGTGAGAAAATGTGTCAAAACCTATCAAAGATGAGTGCTGGAGAAAGCTGTGATGCTTCAGACACTATCAGGACCCCCTCAGATAAATATAAAGAGCCATTGATTGTTCAGGAGAGTGAGTTTGTGTGCATGTTTTTTTTTCCTTTTGCTACATCGATCTCAGAGCTGACCTTATGGTGCATCAAAGCCTACAGGAGCTAATCTGGCCTCTGTATTACGACCTGAGCACGGGAAAATAGCGTTCAAGATGGAAGGGGGTGAAAGAGACAGAAAATACAGAGAAATTTGTGAGAGGAAGTGGTATTCACATGTGTTCGCGAGAGAGATTAAAAAGAAGAAGTCCAAATACTCACATAAGAAGTATGTACTCAAAGGTCTTCATCAGCATGCTTCCATGGTCGGTCACTGATGGTAACATTATCTGGATTCTCATTGGCTGCTAGGCAGTGCAGGTCTCAGAGCCTGTCTGTTGTCTGACACTGACAAATAGTTTTTAATACCTTGAATTTCCAGCATCTTTTCTGCCTAGCATATAAGTGGACAACAGATATAAGAGTGTATGAATACACAGCTGCACATACAAACATTATCAATTAGTGGTAAAGTCTACTGTCTTGGTAACTATGCAAAGGTAAGAAAGCAACACTTTCATTATTATTCATTAGGGCTGGGTTTTGCCACAGACTTCACAAATAATTTTAAATTCTTAATTAATATTGATTCATTCGGATATCTCATAACTAAATCCTATATGTAAACTATTCCGTTTATTTGTTTATTTTGTTGCTATATTATATATATATTGATAAACACTCAAATAAAAACTGAGTTGTATAAAAACATTTAAATTGCACATAAGGCAGTTTTACAGCAATGATATAACCATGTGTCTACTCCAATCTGTTATTTAAATATATAACGTTAAAACTGTGGCTGTCACACAAACTTGTTTTCACAGATTTATTCAAATATGTAATGAGATATCACTAACAGGCTACCTTAAAATATAATAATGTATGTAAAATATAATATAGTGCATAAATTTAGCAAAATGTTCCTCTGTATAGTTATATTTTCTAACTAACTAACGAGCTAGTAAGAGATTGAATGGGTTTCCTGAGGAAAAATATAACGTTACATGACATTGTTTACAGGCTGTTATTGAAGCACGGCTTCGCGTTTAACAACAGCTAAGAGACACGAGACTGATCTAATGGTCGGTAAAGCGGTACTGATTTCTTCTTCAACATCCCTTTTGATGTTTCATTCTGTTTGTTTTATGTTATAGTACCGAAGAAGAGATGACCGGTTCACTTTTAAAAACTGAGGCGGGGCTACAGCTGTCACGTGATAATAAAGAGCGTCAAAATCATGTATGGCCATAACCATATTATAACTGCTGATCGATTTTTAACTCTGCCACCCACACTATAAAAGGTCCAAAATGTAACTCCTTTTTTTTCAAAACAAATGCAAACTGCACACAGAAGAAACATATACTGCAGTAAAAAGGCTGTGTTTATATTTATAACATATGATATAGTAGGGCTGCACAATTAATCGCATGCGATTGTCATGCGCATCTCGTCAGTAAAGCCGGTCCCGTGATGGTAAGTAAAATGCCATCACCTGTGTTTCAGAGCGCATTCACTACACAGAGCCGTAGTTAACTGACAATTAGCCAATATCGCATTCATAATCGCAGATCAATCGCATTTGATTATGAACGCGATATTGCCTAGCTTGTCAGTGAACTATGGCTCTGTGTATTAAATCACCTGAAAACCAGTACGATTGCAAATTTGACATTGATTTTATGCAAGAAACTAGTAGTTAATATTAAGTGCTCTACACAATATTGTCAATGTTGACCATTTTTGCTAGATTTAGTTTACAAAAAATAGTTCCAAACACAGATCACTGCAGAACAGTCCCACCTCAGAGCAACACACGTTACTGAATGATTCAGCGGTTTTGAATGAATTGGTGAGTCAATGGGCCCTATTTTAAACTCTTTCAAAAAGCGCATGGTCTAAAGCACATGCACAGGGTGCACTTAGGCGTGTCCGAATCCACTTTTGGTATTTTAATGACAGGAAAAACGGTCTGCGCGCCCAGTGCATGGTCTAAAAGGGTTGTCCCTATTCTCTTAATGAGTAATGGGTGTGTTTTGGGCATAACGTGCAATAAACCAATCTCGAGTCTCATCTCCCATTCCCTTTAAAGGGTTACTCCACCCCAAAATGAAAATTGCCATTAATCACTTACCCCCAAGTCGTTCCAAACCCGTAAAAGCTGTCTTTTCTTCGTACACAATTTAGATTCCCTTGATTTCGTTTTTCCTCCGCGTCACCGACGCCATTTTGGAGATATCCCACTGAGTACCACTGCGTAGCCTGTTTCTTTATCAGAGCTGCTACCACACGGGATACGCTGTTTTCGTTCAAATCAAAGCGTAACTAAACGTAGAAAACGTATCCGTGTGGTGCGGCTGACACAGACAAGTAGAACAGTATACGCAGTTTACGTTCAGTGGATATTCTCCAAAATGGCGCTACGGTGACGCAGGAGGAGACGAATTGTTGAATAAAGACTTTTTTTTCCCCTTTTGCACACAAAAAGTATTCTCGTATAGCTTCATAAAATTAAGGTTGAACAACTGATGTCACATAGACTATTTTAACAATGTCCTTACTACGTTTCTGGGCCTAGACAGTATTCAATTACTTGGCAGTCATTGACATCACAAGCCTCCCTTTTTCATCCAATATCTTAAATTGTGTTCCTAAGACGAACGAAGCTTTTATGGGTTTGAAACGAAATTGGGGTAAGTGATTAATGACAAAATTGTCATTTTGGGGTGGCGTAACCCTTTAAGAGCCAGCTGCACTCACGCCATGGCGGATTCGCCATTTACACAGCGGAATTTGCAAGAGCAAAGAACGCATCTCCAGAGAGGAAACGGATCTTATGAAGGTAAAATAATGGCTAAAAGATTTGCAAACGCCGGGTAAGAGTTGTAAGACCGCCCTGTTACATAACGACCACCGTACCACAGCAGAGGTGGACAAAGTACTCAACTCCATTACTTTAGTGAAAGTACAGATACTGCTGGTCAAATATTACTCCATTACAAGTAAAAGTTGTAAAGACAGATTTTTACTTAAGTAAAAGTACAGAAGTACTTGCTTTTAAAAGTACTTAAGTACCAAAAGTAAATTTCTTTTTTTATGTCAATGCACTGTTTTATTATTGTTGTATGTAATACTTGCAATACTTCTGAAGCAACTTAGAATACATTACACCTGCTGAATACACTGACTAGCTTGTAGTATATTTGGAATAAAGAGCTTTTAGAATGTTAAAAAAAACAAAACAAAACAAAAGCAGGATGGTAGTGATCTCACACAGTTCTGACAGTGTGTGCACACATCTATGTGTAGCCATTCATCCACATTTGAACAGAGTGGACAGTGAAATCCTGTAAATACAGAGTGATAAGGAAGAAAAAAAATCAAATCTGCTTTAAAACCCAGCAACAGAACTGTAGCTGTATAACTTTACAACAGCAACACTGCTTTAACAAAAAAGCAAAGCAGCAAGGCTTATTTGACATTAAAACAAACATTTTAAATGCTGTCTAATCGTTCTCGTAGTTCTTCTGTGGCTTTATAGGTAATATTTTCACGTACACAATTTAGCAAAATCAGACAATATTGTGTCTAATATATACCACAATATTAATTTCTTATTATTGAATTGTTGTAAATAAATATCATATTTGGAACTGGTCAGTGTTCAAAAAAAGGCTGGGAAATCACTTCATCTAAGAGTGATTACCGATAAACTGTCTGAAAAAAAGAAAGTCACGTTTTAGAAAATAAAAAAAATCACCCACTGACTTTCAAAACTTCTACAGAGGAATGAGTTTCTACTTTGAGGATCTTGATAGAAATCTAGTGGAGTGAAAAGTACAATATTTGACTTTCAAATGTAGTGAAGATAAAGTAATAAGTTTCCAGAAAAAAAATTATACTCCCTTAAAGGTAAGATACCAAAAGTGTACGAAGTACAATAACTCAGTACATGTACGTAGTTTTACTGTCCGCCTCGGCTGTAAGCATAAATACATTTGCATGCGCAGAGAAGCTTTTGTAAAGTGTACAATCGTGTTTCAAGCGTGAAAAAAATATTTGCATATTTAACTGTTATTTGTAAAATCTGTAAAGGTAATTCATGTTTGTGAAACTGCAGATTCTGCTAACGCAAAAGAAAATAATCTGCATTCCTTCTGACTTCCATTTTCCACACGCTTACCACTTTCGTAATGTTGTTTTTCGCTCAAATATCGGGAAAATACTGCAAGCCTGTGAACAGAAGCAAGCGAAAAACAGTGTAAGAACTGCCAAACGGCTTGACGGTCTGTGTGTAAAGGCATCTAACTGCTCTGCTTCTTTCCATTTCTCTGCATTGGAAGATATCTTGTTTGTTGATTCTTATTTTTTGATCCGTAAGAGCCCTGTAGTGGATTATCTATTCACTTAATGAAATTAATAAAAGTAATAAGGGAAATTAAACATTTGAGACACATGGTTAAATAAGGTACGGGTCATCGGTCGATTCTCATTTTCCTTAAGTTGATATGATTCTTTAGGGTCTTGTTAAGTCTATTACATACTTTGGTGACACCCTTTTTACCCTGTCAAAATCAGCTCTTTTTTCAGCAAGCCATTCTAGTCCAATTGCTTTAAGGGGTCCTATGATGCGATTTACATTTTTTCATTCTCTTTGGAGTGTTACAAGCTCTTGGTACATAAAGAAGATCTGTAAAGTTGCAAAAACTAAAGTTTAAAATCCAAAGAGATATTCTTTATGAGTCAACAACGGCTCGTTCTAACACACCCCCACATATCTACATCAAGATGTGGAAAGATTTGCATAACACCGCCCAAATGCATATGCAAAGCAAGAAGGCGTAACTTTGATTCTCGCTGTAGTATTTTTGTTGCCACTGCCGCTGGCCGGCCATGATGTCGTAATGCCTGTGTGTTGTTATGAACGCGACCACTTTGTTTGGCCTTCCAAAGGAGGACGATACGGATATGGACAAGCGGAGTCCAGCCCGGGGTCTTCACATGTGGTTGCCCGCTAGCCCCTGGCCTCTGCTCACTGTAGGCCGCGGTGTGTGACGCTGTGTGTCGTTGTGAAAGCGAAACTACTTAGTCTGGCCTTCCAAAAGAGGACACGACTAAAAATCAGTGGTTAAGTTTGTATTTACAACTCTGTTCCAGAACAGTTTAACCCATATATTCAGATGTGTGCAGCGCAATTTATGGAGGACTGTTTCCTGAACCTACAAAGCCGGCTGTTCTGACTCACAGACTGCAAGTACGTTTTTGATATTTAAAGAATTTGCCACTGATGATTCAGATGTGAGTTTTGAGCAGTGTAGAGTAGGTTTGTCATTTCTCCGATCACAAATGCAGACATGTTTTTACGTTTATGCAGCGCAATGCAATGCAACGCGTAAAAAGACAGTATAAGTCATTATAATCCGTAATTATGTCCCCACTTGATGCAACAATGCCTCGTTTATACGGGGATTTATGTTTGGTTTGGTCTCACCGTGCCGGGAGACGGCATCACAGTATGTTGTTAAGGGGTGTAACATTTCCGTCACACGATTGAGGTGTTCGGCCAATCACAACGCACGGGATAGCTGGCCAATCAGCAGCACACCTCACTTTTCAGGCCGATGAGCTTTGTAAAAATCGACTTGTTTCAGAAAGGTGGGGCATAGAGGAGAAACAATAGTGTACAGTGTGTGGAAAATAATGTGTTTTTGAACTTTTAAACCGCATAAATACATTTCATTACAACCAAATACACAAAATAATGTTCTTTTTAGTATGGTGTATAAAGTACCTGAGAGCATACTCGAGTAAAAGTACAGTTCTTACCATAAAATGCCTTTGGTTGAAAGTGGAAGTCACCCGTTTAGATATGACTTGAGTAAAAGTTCAAAAGTATGTATTGATTTATTGTACTTAAAGTTACGCAAAGGTAGTTTTATCTTAAATGCAAAATGTAAAATAAGCAAATAAATATATATATAAAAAAATGTCATACACAGCTTGAGTATCAGTTTTAACTCTTTCTTCCATAAGAAATCATTTCTAGAATCTGCATCTGAAATAGCATTTAGATGTATTTACACAGTTTATGTATCTCAGAGGAGACATTGATGCATTTACACTGTACTTTCAGATGCATAAATAGGCCTAATGTTTTGTTTTTAACATAAAACGTTGAATACTGATATTTGAAATAATTTAAAACATGAAGATACTTTAAATGTTAAATTAAAAGCGCCAGTAGGTGGCAGTAAGTGACTGTTTATGAGTGAGTCATTGAGATTCAACCGATTCATTCAAATGACTGATTCATTCAGGAACAAAGCATTTGACTGTGTTAATGAGTGAATCACTGAATCATTTATTCAACCGATTCGTTCAAAAAGCTGATTCATTCAATAAGTAAACAACACCGTCCTTTGCTCAGAGATGCAAAACAGTGCTGTGATCTTTGTTTGGAACTATTTTCGTTTGCAAAATTGAGCAAAAACAAGCAATATTATGTCTAAAATGTAAGTCACTTATTGCTTTACTGACCTTGTATAAAATGATTATTAAATGTGTTCATGCTGATATCTGCAGACAAAAACGTACTTTTTTCAAAGAGAAAAACGTACTCTTTCTGTGATATAGATTAAGTTAACTATATTTAGTTATATAAATATAAAAAGCATACAGAAGTATTTTTGCCGTCCATAATTTAGAATGGCTGGAATTTTGAGTTTTATCAACGTGCATGCACTCGTGTGTGATTTGGTGATATAGCCTATTGATAATGTCAGATCGCATCATCGCACATAATTACAACAACACTTACCATATTATCGCAGATGATGCAGTATCGCATCCCAGACTCGACCTGAGTGGAAAATTAATTATCACGATGTGCCCGCACTTGTTGGACCTAGCACAAGTCTAACTTGAAGACGCCAGACCACTGATTCGTCAAACATGATTTCTTGCAGTCCGTGTTCTTCCGACGTGTGACTATTTTGTAGTAAATAACCAATGCTGCTGTAAGATCGGAGTAAAAGTATAGATTTTAATTAGTTAATGTAGTGATAAAAATTGGCTGAAATATTAAAACTCAAGTACAGATATTCCCAAAAAATACTTAAGTACTGTAATGAAGTATTACCGGTATTACTTCGTTACATTACACCACTGCTTTTTAGCAACATATGACCCATTTAAATACTAATGAGCTCTGCTTACCCCGCCCCTCTCTTCCATGGGCAGATCTGGGATCGGCACATTTCCTTCAAAAACGAAAGTAACGTTAATCCTCTGCGTCTTCAGCGGCTCAGATGTCGGGAGTAAATGAGGACTGCTATGTTCATTATTACATCCAACAACAAAACACCTCAATCGCTTAATCGGAGACATTCCTTGCACCGGAGTCGACACAATGGCGGACAGCTCACTCAGGGCAGGCCTTGTCAATCAACTATCGTGGGAGGGGCCTGTGCAGAACTACGTCACTCTGACAGGAATCTCAGAACAGCCTGATTTAAGAAAGGGATTTTAAAATAGGGATTCAAAAAAAAACACTGGGTGGATTTTTATCATAGGGTGGATGTGCACGCACACTTCCAACACACATTTACAGTGGTGTGAAAAGGTTTTTGCCTCCTTCCTGTTTTATTTTTGCATATTTGGCACACTTGAATGATTCAGATCATCAAACAAATTGTAATATTACACAAAGATAACCCAAGTAAATACAAAATGCAGTTTTGAAATAATGATTTCACTTATTAATGGCTGCCGCGTGTTTTGAGTTGAAGCTCCGTCAAGTTAATTCTTTATCGTCAATTTTTTTATCTTAAAATAAATTTTATACACCATAATTTCCATTTCTATGATGCGTGATTATATCCCCTATCGTATTCTACAACAAAAACAATCAGAGCGCCTTGTTATCACTAGTTCTATTTTGATTTCCCGAGTCTGCTATTAGCATATAGCCCGTTAGCATCGCCAGCGTGGTTGCCGCTAATCTCGCTTACATTGCTAATACTCTATTCACACACACACTAGCATTGTTTTACTCACTGTTACCTGCTTTAATGGCGGATGTGTGTCTACCTTTGAGTGCAGGTGAGGACACATTCAAGCTGCATTCGGTGCAGGTCGAGCTGGAGGCCGTGGAGAGGCAGGCCCAGCTGATAGAGCGGAGAGCCGCGCTGGAAACATCCCGGGCTGACGCTCACAAGTCCGGGGTAAGTATACAGCGCGCTGCTATCTCTCCCACCACCTCTACTCCGTGTGTTTCTCTGCACAGGCCCGGTGCACACAGGACGCGATCTTCCCAGATGTCCTTCACTCAGGCGCCAGGACACCATGGACCCTTGGTGCACCCGCAGCGAAAGACCCTGGGCCAACCTCTCCCCCTCCGCCACCTCCGTTCTTCGAAATCTCCACCCGAACCGCGTCTCTCCCCTCCACGAACTGAACACAACACTGTGATCATCGTAGACTCCATCGTCCGGCACGTCCGTGCTACGTTAGTTGAAGGTAAAGTGCACATTCACTGTTTCCTTGGTGCTCGTGTTCTCGATGTTTCTGCTCAGATACCCGCGATCCTGAAGGGCGATGAGAGCACCGGAGCGGTCGTGCTTCATGCGGGGGCTAACGACACCAAGCTGCGTCAGACGGAGACGCTGAAGAGGGACTTAAGGAGCCTGATCGAGACAGTGCGCAGCTCATCGACGACGATCATCGTGTCAGGACCATTTCCCACGTATCGTCGAGGACACGAAAGGTTCAGTAGACTATTTGCTTTAAATGAATGGTTATTGTCACGGTGTAAAGAACAGAAACTGCTCTTTGTTAATAATTGGAATCTTTTCTGACAACATCTCCAGGACACTACGCACCATATGACTAGTAAGTCAAATCTCAAATAACTGCCATGATGACTTTTTTTTTCTACCCGCTCAAATGATAGAAGTACTTGCGCTGTACAATTTATAAAGACTGTGTCTGTTCCCTGAATATTGAGGTCAAAATATAAATTTAATGCAGGGTTTAGAAAAAATCTGATCGTGATTAAACCAGAACAATTTAAAATGAACAAAAACTATTTTTTAAGTTTGGGCTCCTAAACATTAGATCACTCTCACCCAAAGCAGTTATTGTAAATGTAATGATCACAGATAATAGTTTTGATGTTCTCTGCTTGACTGAAACCTGGCTAAATCCTAATGATTATATTGGTCTAAATGATTCTACTCCACCAAGCTACTGTTATAAGTATGAGCCCCGTCATACTGGTCGTGGCGGCGGTGTTGCAACTATATATAGTTATATTCTCAATTTTACTCAGAAAACGGGATACAGGTTTAACTCATTCTAAATAATTATGCTTAATGTTACACTGTCAGATATGAAAATGAAATGTAAGCTATCTCTTGCTCTGGCTACTGTGTATAGACCACCAGGGCCGTATACAGATTTCCTAAAAGAATTTGCAGATTTTCTCTCAGACCTATTGGTTACTGTTGATAAAGCGCTAATTGTCGGAGATTTTAACATTCACGTTGATAATACAAATGATGCACTAGGACTTGCATTTACTGACCTAATAAACTCTTTTGGCGTCAAGCAAATATCACCGGCCCAACTCATCGTTTTAATCATACGCTAGTTTTAATTATATCTCATGGAAATGATCTTACTGATATAGATATCGTACCTCACAGCGATGATGTTACTGACCATTTCCTTGTATCGTGCATGCTGCATATTACTGATATTAACTATATGGCTCCACGTTATCCTCAGGGCAGAACTATTGTTCCAGCCACCAAAGACAATTCACAATTAACCTGCCTGATTTATCTCAACTGCTCTGTGTACCAATAAGTACAAATGAACTAGACGAAATAACTAGCAATTTGGGCACTATCTTCTCTAATACATTAGCTGTTGCCCCCATCAAATTGAAAAGGTTAGAGAAAAACGTACTGCGCCATGGTACAACAGTATACCCATTCTCTCAAGAAAAAAACTCTTAGTCTTGAGCGCAAATGGAGAAAAAAATTACTTGGAAGTTTTTAGAATTGCGTGTAAAAACATTATGTCCAGCTATAGACTGGCTCTAAAAGCTGCCAGGGCCGAGCTTATCCACAAACTCATAGAAAATAACCTAAACAATCCTAGGTTTTTATTTAGCAAAGTGGCTAGATTAACAAATAACCAGACTCCACCAATCTAACTATTCCCTCACAGTTTAATAGTAATGATTTATGAATTTCTTCACTGATAAAATAAATAACATCAGAAATACAATAACAAATCTAGATTCTACAGCATATAATACTTTAGCTTCATTCATCGCACCAGAAGATAAACTGCAGTGCTTTACAACTCTAGGACAGGAAGAGCTAAATAAACTTAACACTGCATCTAAACCAACAACATGCCTGATAGATCCTGTACCCACTAGATTATTGAAAGAGTTGTTACCTGTAGTAGAAGAACCGCTTCTCAATATTATTACCTTGTCGTTGTCTTTAGGTCACGTCCCAAAAAAATTCAAGCTGGCGGTTATTAAGCCTCATATTAAGAAACCACAACTAGATCCTAAAGAACTTGCAAATTACAGACCCATTTAAAATTTTCAGTTTATGTCTAAAATTTTAGAAAAAGATATGTCTGCTCAATTGTGCTCCTTCCTGCAAAAAAATATCTCTATGAAGAATTTCAATTAGGTTTCAGGCCCCACCATAGCACAGAAAAAAACTGCACTTGTTAAAATTACAAATAAATTGCTTCTTGCGTCAGACCAAGGCTGAATCTCATTGCTAGTTTTACTTGATCTCAGTGCTGCGTTCGACACTATAGATCATTACATACTCATAGATCGATTACAAAACTATACAGGTATTCAAGGGCATGCTTTAAGATGATTTAGATCCTACCTGTCCGATCGCTACCAGTTTGTTCATTTAAATGGGGAGTCATCAATTATCACCAGTAAAATATGGATTGCCACAAGGATCTGTCCAAAAAAAAAAAAATAGGTCCTCTGCTTTTTTCAATATACATGTTGCCCCTTGGTAATATTATTAGAAAATATGGTATTAGTTTCCACTGTTATGCTGATGATATTCAACTATATATTTCAACAAGACCAGTTGAAACTTCTAAATTATCTAAGCTAAAAGAGTGTATTAAAAATGTAAATGATTGGATGACCAATAATTTTATCCTAAAAAATTCAGATAAGACCGAGATATTACTTATTGGACCAAAAAACAATACACAGAATCTCTTGGATTACAACTTGCAACTACAGGTGCATTTCCCCCTTCAATAAATTAGAATTTCGTGGAAAAGTTCATTTATTTCAGTTTTATTTATTCAACTCAAATTGTGAAACTCGTGAAACTTCACTTTGTCAGACAGGTTCTATTTAAGTCATTTCTTGATAAAACAAGTCTGGCAGTAATCAGGCCCAGGTTTGGCTGGTGAAATTTAACTCAGCTTTCTAAAATAATGTGGTTAATCACATTTCTTTCATGATTAACAGAGGGGGCAATTCATTTTTCATTTTTCACACTCCGCCCCCTCGCGCCCTCCCTCTTTCTTCCTCCCAGGAGCCTGTGAGGAAAAAGCAAGGGGCAGAGGATCGGCTAAGGTGATCAGCAGATCGATGGCCAGCCTTGTGGTGCTCGAGCACAACCTATGGTTGACCCTCACAGAGATCAAGGATGCGGGTAAGGTCCCCTTCCTT